>JARQOD010000003.1:39162402-39214685 GCA_033576555.1 Oophaga sylvatica | reverse complement strand
AGGGGTTAATGTGCAAACCACCCTCTGGAGTAAAGGGGTGAGGAACTAATTGGTATTGTAAATAAGATCAATTAAAAATGTCTAAGGGTGCTTATGGCTATGGGTACAGAACACGAGTGCGGGAATGGCGGTACTGTAGGAACATTATACTGTGTGGGGCCAAGAAAATGCGCCGCACTATGAGTCATACGTTCCCTCACTTCCTGCTTTCCATAGTTGGGTCGTCTGTATCTATTAGAGGAAAAGGAGCAAAAATGTTCTGACTCTCACAAAGTGGCAACAAAAAAGCACCAGAATAGTCTCAGCGCTGAAGGGGTTACTGCCCCCCGCCCAGTAATGGGGGATCTCCAGCACCTACCTCCACCTGCAGAGCCGCACACCACATATATGGCTGTTCTGTGCCCAGTAATGGGGAATCTCCAGCACCTACCTCCACCTGCAGAGCCGCACTCCACATATATGGCTGTTCTGTGCCCAGTAATGGGGAATCTCCAGCACCTACCTCCACCTGCAGAGCCGCACACCACATATATGGCTGCTCTGTGCCCAGTAATGGGGAATCTCCAGCACCTACCTCCACCTGCAGAGCCGCACACCACATATATGGCTGTTCTGTGCCCAGTAATGGGGAATCTCCAGCACCTACCTCCACCTGCAGAGCCGCACACCACATATATGGCTGTTCTGTGCCCAGTAATGGGGAATCTCCAGCACCTACCTCCACCTGCAGAGCCTCACTCCACATATATGGCTGCTCTGTGCCCAGTAATGGGGAATCTCCAGCACCTACCTCCACCTGCAGAGCCGCACACCACATATATGGCTGCTCTGTGCCCAGTAATGGGGAATCTCCAGCACCTACCTCCACCTGCAGAGCCGCACACCACATATATGGCTGTTCTGTGCCCAGTAATGGGGAATCTCCAGCATCTACCTCCACCTGCAGAGCCGCACACCCACATATATGGCTGTTCTGTGCCCAGTAATGGGGAATCTCCAGCACCTACCTCCACCTGCAGAGCCGCACTCCACATGTATGGCTGTTCTGTGCCCAGTAATGGGGAATCTCCAGCACCTACCTCCACCTGCAGAGCCGCACACCACATATATGGCTGTTCTGTGCCCAGTAATGGGGAATCTCCAGCACCTACCTCCACCTGCAGAGCCGCACTCCACATGTATGGCTGTTCTGTGCCCAGTAATGGGGAATCTCCAGCACCTACCTCCACCTGCAGAGCCGCACACCACATGTATGGCTGTTCTGTGCCCAGTAATGGGGAATCTCCAGCACCTACCTCCACCTGCAGAGCCGCACACCACATATATGGCTGTTCTGTGCCCAGTAATGGGGAATCTCCAGCACCTACCTCCACCTGCAGAGCCGCACACCACATATATGGCTGCTCTGTGCCCAGTAATGGGGAATCTCCAGCACCTACCTCCACCTGCAGAGCCGCACACCACATATATGGCTGTTCTGTGCCCAGTAATGGGGAATCTCCAGCACCTACCTCCACCTGCAGAGCCGCACTCCACATATATGGCTGTTCTGTGCACACAGGACCTGTGATGAGGTCACAGGAGGGGAGGAGTCAGGGGTCACATGATCAGGGGCCTCAGTATATACAGGACTCTGCTGTGCTGGTTGTCATGGTGCTGGATGAGGGGAAGTTTAACGAGGCTAAACTGAAGAATAAGAAACCAACTTCAGCCTCGTGGAAGTTTATGTGTGGGGTCAGGAGGGGTTTACAGGGTGGATGTAGCAGAGCTGCGTGTGTACGGAGTGGAGCCGTGTGTGTACAAGGTATAGGGAGCAGAGCCGTGTGTACTAGGTGTACGGAGCGGAGCCGTGTGTGTACGAGATGTACGGAGCGGACCCACATGTGTACGAGGTGTACGGAGCAGAGCAGTGTGTGTACGAGGTGTACGGAGCAGAGCAGTGTGTGTACGAGGTGTACGGAGCGGAGCAGTGTGTGTGTACGAGGTGTACGGAGCGGAGCCGTGTGTGTACGAGATGTACGGAGCTGACCCACATGTGTACGAGGTGTATGGAGCAGAGCAGTGTGTGTACGAGGTGTACGGAGCAGAGCAGTGTGTGTACGAGGTGTACGGAGCGGAGCAGTGTGTGTACGAGGTGTACGGAGCGGAGCAGTGTGTGTACGAGGTGTACGGAGCGGAGCCGTGTGTGTACGAGATGTACGGAGAGGACCCACATGTGTACGAGGTGTATGGAGCAGAGCCGTGTGTGTACGAGGTGTACGGAGCAGAGCAGTGTGTGTACGAGGTGTACGGAGCAGAGCAGTGTGTGTACGAGTTGTACGTAGCAGGGCCGCATACGTCCGAGGTGTACGGAGCGGAGTCGTGTGTGTATGAGGTGTACGGAGCAGAGCAGTGTGTGTGTACGAGTTGTACGTAGCAGGGCCGCATGTGTACGAGGTGTACGGAGCGGAGCCGTGTGTGTACGAAGTGTACGGAGCGGAGTCATGTGTACGAGGTGTACGGAGCAGAGCACTGTGTGTACGAGCTGTACGTAGCAGGGCCGCATGCGTACGAGGTGTACAGAGCAGAGCCGCGTGCGTACGAGGTGTACAGAGCAGAGCCGCGTGCGTACAAGGTGTACGGAGTGGAGCTGTGTGTGTGCGAGGAGTACGGAGTGGGGCCATGTGTGTTGTAGGGATTTACTCGCTGTTAGGCAGCTGGCAGCATTCCCACAGGCTCTCCATGCATGTGCTGCGACTGTGACACAACTGCGACACATGCAGCTGCAGCGCATCAGCCAGCACGCTCCATGTATCCGGGTTCCCTCTGCAGCTTATTCAGCAAGCACTATAGCTTGCCGAATAAGCAGGGACTCGATCAAATTAGCTCAAATGTGTGATTTTCTCTGCTTTGAATACAGACTACACAACTAAGGTCATTATCATCACTTACCGGACGTCTACTATATGGCGCCATTACATTTCTGAATGTCTTTTTGCTAATTTTAGGACATTAGAAGATTTATAAGTTTAGTAGCAAATTTGCAAAATTGATCTTTTTTTGATGACCAGTGTGTATGAAAAGTGGATTTGGGAGGCCCAAATATTGGCCTGTATTGAATAATAATAATAATCTTTATTTATACAGCACCATCATATTCCGCAGCGCTTTACAGTTTAACAGTTTCAAAACACAAGTCATAAGTAACAACGTTAACAATACAATAATTAAAGCAAAATAAGACGACCCTGCTCGTGAGAGCTTACAATCTACAATGAGGTGGGGGAGATACAAAGTACAGGTGTGTATATACAATGGAGCATTTACAATGATGGTCCAGCCATCTTGAGGCAGTGAGGGATGGATGAAGATAGTGAATGGGCTACACATACACACTTACACATAGAATGACTTTGATTAGTGAATGTGATAGGCCGCTCTGAACAGATGTGTTTTGAAGGAGCGCCTGAAACCATGCAAATTGTGGATAGTCCTAATTTCTTGGGGTAGAGTATTCCAGAGGATTGGCGCAGCGCGGGAGAAGTCTTGGAGTCAGGAGTGGGAGGTACGGATTAGTGCAGAGGTTAGTCGAAAGTCGTTTGCAGAGCGCAGCAGTCGGTTAGGCCGATAGATAGAAATGAGGGAGGAGATGCAGGGGGGTGCTGCACTGTGGAGAGCTTTGTGGGTGAGAACCAGTACTTTGAATTGGATCCTATAATTAATGGGCAGCCAGTGTAAGGACTGGCAAAGAGAAGACGCGTCCGAGTACCGATTAGCCAGATGGATGACCCTGGCTGCTGCATTAAGGATGGACTGGAGAGGGGATAGTCGAGTAATGGGGAGGCCAAGTAATAGAGCGTTGCAGTAGTCCAGGCGGGAGTGGATCAATGCTACAGTGAGGGTTTTTGTTGTTTCCATGGTGAGAAAAGGGCGGATTCTAGAGATGTTCTTTAGGTGTAGGCGGCAAGAGCGGGCAAGAGATTGTATATGGGAGGTGAAGGAGAGATTGGTGTCAAACATAACACCCAGACAGCGAGCCTGCTGCCTGGGTGTTATTATGGTGCCGCCCACGGAGAGGGAAATGTCAGATTTAGGGAGGTTAGTAGACGGCGGGAGCAGAAGAAGTTCAGTTTTGGAGAGGTTAAGTTTCAGATAGAGAGCGGACATGATGTCGGAGACTGCGGACAGACAGTCGGTGGCGTTCTGTAGTACAGTGGGGGTAAGGTCGGGGATGACGTGTATAGTTGTGTGTCATCAGCATAAAGATGGTACTGAAAGCCAAATCTGCTGATGGTCTGTCCAATTGGGGCCGTGTAGAGAGAAGAGAAGGGGGCCAAGGACTGAGCCCTGGGGTACACCGACAGTGAGAGGAAGAGGAGATGATGTGGAGCCAGAGAACAAAACACTGAAGGAGCAGTCAGAAAGATAGGAAGAGAACCAGGAGAGAGCAGTGTCTTTAATACCTAGAGACTGGAGCCTTGAATACTGGTCTCCAATGTAAAAGCGAGTCAGTCCCAGGTGCACAGAGGAGCAGACAGGGATTCCAGCAGCAAATAAGTGTTATGGTGGTAACTACATCAAGGGGCGAGAATAAGCACCAGGTCCCTGGTGTAACGCAGTGCTTTGGGACTGTGCACACTAACCAGATTCCTAGAACTAAGGGTATCGGTATATCCCTGTCCCCCAGATTACTCCTGCTGGTGGAGACGGCGGGTTCACGTGCTTTGCTATGCTCCTATATCAACTCTTATCTGTTGTGTTTTGGTAGCTGAGGAGAATAAGCAAAAACGGCAATACACCAGAGAGGCTGGAACCTATTGGATTGCAGTAACCTGAACTAACCACACAACTAGAGGTAGACATGGAGCGTTCCTACGTTGATCCTAGACGCCTCGTCACAGCCTGAGAGATACACCTAAAGGCAGAAAGATGAAAGCTATCTGCCCCGGAGCAGATCCCCAAAGAAAATAGGAAGCCCCCAAACATGTAATGGCGGTTAGACAAGAAGAAGCACGGACACAGACAGAAAATAGAATGAGCAAACGCTGGGGCCCAATCTGTCTAGACAGAAAAGTACAGGAAAGGATACTCACTGCAATCCAAAGAAAACCCTAAAAAATACCAACTCTTCTGATTGCAAAAACACCTGAGATCACACGATCTCTACCACCTAAATCAGATCTCTGGTGTAACAAAACTAAGCCGCAGCCACTGAAAAAACAGGAAAAAGCAAATGAACAAATAACAGTGGCTTCAGATAAACTGAGAGGAGCACAAGCCCCCCGGAGGGGACCTGGCTGACCTCCACAGAAGTGCAGGGAACAATGCAAAAAAGCAAGCACAAAAATAAAAGCAGATAATATCTTATCTGATAGCAGAAGATGCAGGCAAGACTCAGCAAACTTCCAAATGAACCAGGAACCACAATTGAGACAAGAACAATTGATCACCGGCAACCATCACGGGAGGGATGTCCAAGACAATTGAAAACCAAATTACAAGAGCCACCAGAATATCAAGGCATCACCTGCTACATTACGAAGCTAAGGAAAATATCCGGGCCTCTAGTAGCACCTCAATCCAAATCTGGAGGTGCTAAGAGGAGTGCTGGAAATTACAGCTTATACAAAGATGCCGATTACAATCCATATTTCCAACCCACTATGTGTTAGCAGCCCAAATCAACCATGTCAGAAGCTCCGGGCCTCTCACAGCTGCAGGACCTTTCCTTGCAATCAAAGTTTAGTACTTACCGTAACGGTATTTCGAAGTCCTGACAGCTAAGAGAGGAAAGGATCCGCCTAGGAACGGGAACTACAGATAAAAAAGGGCACCTCTCCCAGATCAGTTGATTCAAGATAAGAGGACTAGCAGTTAAATGGTATACAGCAAAATTTATGCATCAACAGTAACTTTAATCAATGTTATTAACATGTGAGTATATAACGAATGCACATAGAATACGTGATCTAGGGTGTGTCATGGAACTTGAAATACCGTTACGTAGTAACTAAGACTTTATTCGAACTCCGACGCATACAGAGGAATACAGAGAGTATAACTACTTAGGGGGGACTACAGCCTGCAGCACCCTTATCTGAAGAAGGTCTGAGGAAGCACCAAATCTAACCCTAACTGAGGTAAAACTGTGTGAGAAGACCACGTAGCTCCTACATAGCGGTCAATCGAGACTTCTGCCCTCTCTGCCATGAAGTCGCCACAGCTGGTGAATTCCCTAGCCTCTCAGTGCCGCTTGCCACCAAAGGTGTATGCCAGAGAAATGTTTAATCCATCTGGACAATGAGCTTTTTGTATCTGGCCTTTGTTAATTCCTGAAATAAAGAAAACAATGCATTGTCCCTTTTCAGGGATCAGTGACTGCCAATATGCAGGAGACACTTCTAAATCTAAAGTATGAGTTATCTCTTTTGATTAGATGATTAGGATGAACAAGGAGAACAATTTCCTGGTTTGTGAAGCGGAAGACACTAGTGTATGCGATCAGTTAAGTATATTCTGTCATTCAGGACCCAGTGTAGGAGACAGTTAATAGTGCTGGATGCACTTCCTCCTAGCCGAAGTTAATGCTACCGGGAGGCGGTTTTAGGGAAAGAATTTTATTGAGCTGCTGAATAGTTCAAAAGAGGGGCTCTGTTTAAAGCAGTGAGAACAAGGTTCAAATCCCCATGCAATTCGTTCTTCACAAGGTCTCGACCTACCCAGCCTTAATGAATCACTGACCAGTACATATTGGCGATGTTGCAACTGGGAGAGTGCTCCCATGAAACCTGCACCTTGAGGGTGCTTGTGGAGAGACCTAAGTCCAGACCCTTTTGTAGGAATTCTAGAATCTGGGTTATTTGTGTTGGGTCCCCTGCTACCACCCCCGAGCTCTGGAGAAATTTTTTCCAAGTCCTAGCGTAGATTCTAGTTGTAACCTCTTTTCTGCTCTTAAGGAGAGTATTAATTACATTAGCAGAAAACCCCTTATCAGCAGCGACCGTTCAAAATCCACACCATCAGGTGGAGGCCCGCTACTCGAGGATGGTAGACTGGACCCTGGGAGAGCAGATCGGGAATATCCGGCAGGACCCAAGGGTCGGCTATCGACATGTTCCTGAGACATGAAAACCATGCCCTCCTGGGCCAGAAGGGAGCGACTACTATTACCCTCGCCCTGTCCTTCCTGACCTTCCTCAATACTAGGGGGAGTAAGGACAAGGGAGGGAAGGCGTAGGCTAGATTGAAATCCCACTTTAACAGAAGAGCGTCCACTGCCAGAGGGCGTTCTTTGGGATTCAGAGAGCAGAACCGTCTCACTTTCCTGTTGCTTTTGGTAGCAAAGAGATCTATCTCCGGTTGACCCCATTTTTGCACAATCAGGTCGAAGATGGAAGTCTTTAACGACCATTCTCCCTGACTCAGGAGATTGCGGCTTAAGAAGTCCGCCTTGGTATTTTCTTCTCCCCTTATATGTAGAGCCGTTAGAGAAAGAAAGTGTCGTTCTGCTATCTCGAGTAGGCGCCCTGCCACTTCCATGAGAGGACCGGAACGAGTACCACCCTGGTGGTTGACGTAAGCGACTGTGACACGATTGTCGGAGAGCACTCGAACGTGGTGACCCTGTAGATAGACAAGGAGCTTTTTAATCGCTTGCTCTACCGCTGTTAACTCCTTCCTATTAGAAGACATTTGTATTTGATCCAGCTCACATAAGCCCTGAACCATAACATCCCCCATATGAGCCCCCCACCCAGAAGGGCTTGCATCTGTCGTGACTATCCGGGATATTTCATATTCCCAGGGAACCCCCCTAGACAGGTTCGTCTCCTCCTTTCACCAATCCAGGGATCTTATAGTAGCCTGGGACAAGGATAGCTGGCCTTCTAGGTAACCACCTAGAAAATTCTGATCTAACAAGACCTCAGCTTCCAGCGTCCTTGTGTGAAATTGAGCCCACTGAACCGCGGGGATGCAGGACGAGAGGGAGCCCAAAAGAGACATGGCCTTCCTAAGAGACATGGAGGGGTTATTCGAAGCGTTTAGGACCTGGTAGCGTAAGCGAATCAACTTGTCTGACGGTAAACTACAGTTCTGATTCCGTGAATCCAGAATTAGCCCTAAAAACTGCTGAACTCTCATCGGATTCAAACGAGACTTTTTGGTATTTATTAGCCATCCCAGCCGCTTTAAGGTAGATATTGCTCTTTGCAGCTGCTCTAGGCAATGCTCTGCCGTCTTTCCAATGATAAGAAAGTCGTCGAGGTAGGGGACTATGAGCATATTGGATTCACGTAAGTGGGCTATGACTTCCGAAATAACTTTAGTGAACACTCGTGGGGCAACCGCCAAGCCAAAGGGAAGGGCACTATACTGAAAATTTCGCAGCGATTCCCCCATCTGGACTGCTACTCTGAGGAAACGCTGATGGTCCACATGAATCGGTACGTGGTAATAAGCGTCTTTCAGATCTAACACCACCATAAAGCAATTTTTCAAACAGAAGCTTTATTGCTGAGCTGACCGTTTCCATTTTAAATGGGTGAATAACCAGGAATTTATTGAGGGCTCTTAAATTAATAATTGTTCTAAAAGAACCGTCCGGTTTACGGATCAAAAACAGAGGGGAGTAAAACCCTTTACCCCGCTCTGCTTCCGGCACCTCCACTAAGACTTTTTTAGTGCAAAGCTCCTGAATTTCCAACTCCAAAGCAGCCTGCTCTGATGGGGATGACCTGAGGGGGGTAATTTTAAAGTCATCCCGAGGTACCGAGGAGAATTCTAACCGCAGCCCTGTAGCTATGAAACTAAGGATCCAGCTACTGTTTGAAATTTCCGACCAGGCCGGGTAGAAGGCCATTAATCTGCCTCCTACCGGTACCGCTAGTCATTGCGAGGGTTTTTTGGTTTCCCTAGGCGGACCCCTAAACATAAACCCTGTACCTCTTCGCCTCCTTTCATCCCATTTGGCTCGCTCCCTGGATGACCTTCTGCGGCTGAACCACCTTCTGCTGAAAGGTCTCTTGTAGGAAGGAGTCGATAGACTGGGAAACTTTTTCTTGTCGTCCCCTGCCTTTTCCAAAAGTTCGTCCAGGACCGGGCCAAAAAGATATTCGCCGTCACATGGAATGGAGCAGAGGCGAGATCTGGCTTGAATATCGCCCGGCCAACATTTTAGCCACAAAGCCTTTCGCGCCGCATTAGACAGACCTGCCGCTCTGGCAGCCATTCTTACTGAGTCCGCTGAGGAATCAGCCAGGAAAGCTGCCGCGTTCTGAATTATCGGCAAGGTCTTCCGAATTGACCCCCTAAAGGTTCCATCTGCTAACTGGGACTCTAATTGGTCCAGCCAGACCATCATTGATCTGGCTGTACAAGTGGCTGCCACCGCTGGCCTCAGGGCACCTGCCGACATCTCCCACGTCCCTTTCAAGAAGGAGTCTGCCTTCTTGTCTAGTGGATCTTTCAAAGACCCCATATCATCGAACGGGATGGAGGATTTTTTGGAAGCCTTCGCCACTGCTGCGTCCAGCTTCGGGGCCTTATCCCATCTACCTCTCAAAGGATCTTCAAAGGGATATCTCCGTTTAAACGCTTGGGGTAAGGAGCCTCTTTTTTCTGGCTTCTTCCACTCTCTGCAAGCGTCTGGCAGAGGGCAAGCACAAAAGGCACATTCCCTGTGCTTGCTTTTCACCGAACACTTCTTCCCCGGATCACGGGGAGGGGTCTTTTTCCCAGCTGAGGAACTCCTGCGGCTGGCGCCCCTGGCCATTGAAGAGGAGCGCTCTGTCTGCTGCTGCTGCTGGCTCTCCTGCTGCACCGAGGGAGCTTCTGCAGTGTCCATCGTCAGAAAATGGGGCAGAAGCGCTTTACCTACTTCATAGGCTCCTTATATCCTCCCCCGGATATCCGGGTCAGCAGGTGCGGCCAGGGGTCCACCCCCTCCTGCTCCCCGCCCCACAGCCCCCCCTGCACCTCCCCGCCGTCCCCAGAGCAGGCGCCGCCCGACGTATGATGCAGCCGCCAAAACTTTCAAAAACGCCGGCCGGTGTCCCACTTCCGGTTCCGGCGGTGGAGACTCCGCCCCCTTTTTCAACGCCGACAGGATCAGCGCTCCCACGGGGGATCCCGCAGACCCGGCCGCCCCGTCGCAGGCGAGTAAAGTCTCCCGCTGCATCGCCCCCCCCAGCAGGGACGCGAGCGGGAGATCCCAAAAAAATCCCCGCCGCACCGCCCACAGTAGCGACGCGCGGCGGGAAATTCAAAAAAACCCCGCCGCGCTGTCCATAGCAGTGACGCGCGGTGGGAAATTCAAAAAAACCCCGCCGCGCTGTCCATAGCAGTGACGCGCGGCGGGAAATTCAAAAATTTTTTTTTTTATATTATTCCCCACGGCTGCACCACCTTAGCCGGCCCCCACCATGACAGGACCGCAGGAGAGGACAGGGAGCAGGCACCGGGACCAGGGAGAGGGGGGGATACTTACCAACCGGCGCTGGCTGGGAGACAGGGATCCTCTGGATACTGCTCCACCTGCTCCGCACACTGTCGTGGAATCCTTCCCGGATCCACCGTGGCGCTTCCAGGGGCTCCGCACCGGTAGGAGATCCCCCCGCTACCTGGGTCAACCGGCCGGCCTGGGTCCTCCTGAAGATCTTCATCTGTAGGAAACCCATCCTTCAGGAACAGGAAACCAACTGATGCGTGGGAGAGGTGCCGCCCTTTTTGTATCTGTAGGTTTCCTGTTCCTAAGGGGCGGATCCCCTCTCTCTGTAGTGCTGTCATGGACGTTCGAATAAAAATTTAAAACCTGTCCATTTATAATGACCACGGACAAGATGAAGATCCCCAACTCACATCAGGACTACAAGATCCCAGGTACTTTCAGCTGCATCACATCTAATGTGGTGTACCTAATTATTTGTACTAAATGTCCAACTGGGGGCCTGTATGTGGGGGAGACAGGGCAAAAACTGAGAACAAGGATGAATTCTCATCGCCACACAATAAGAGAAAAAAGAACGGATCTACATGTGGCAAAACATTTTTGTATGCCTGATCACAGCACCATGGACATGAAATTACTGGTATTGAAAAGTAATTTCACATCTCAGAGAGACAGGAGTCTGGGAATATAAACTCATGATGACATTTGACACTCTCAGTGCAGGAATGAACGTGTCACATGGATTTATGTCTTTTTACATCAATTAAGGAATTTGCTCCTAAGACCTTGTGAGGGCATCACAAAACATTACCAGACCCCAGAGGACAATAAAACGTTCACTCCTATCTATGAACTGATCCAATATTTATGCCCACTACTGTTCATCCCTCTCCCATATTGATAGTTCTGCTTTACGTCACTTGTCTTATCTATTGAACTATTCCTGTGTGCTGTTGTGTATAAATGTGATTCTTCAGATTCTGTATTGGTCTTTGCCTGATGAAGAGACCTGAGTAGTCTCGAAAGCTTGCAATTTGTTACCATCTTTTCAGTTAGCCATTAAAAAGGTATCAACCACTGAGGATTCTCAATTCTAAATATTTTTCATTATACTGTATGAAGGACTACAGCGAGTGCATTATACTGTATGGAGAAATATGGGGAGTGCATTATACTGTATGCAGAGCTATGAGGAGTACATTATCCTATATCAGTGATGGCGAACCTATGGCACGCGTGCCAGAGAGGGCACGCAGAGCCCTCTCAGCTGACTGCAGCTCCCTCTCACATTGAGCGGCGCGGCCGCGTGTCACGGGTGTGTCGCTGCGAAGATCGTCGCGATTGCACACCCTGACTTCTCACAGCTGAGTTTCTGGTGCTGGGTGTTTTTCGGCAGTGAGAGAGTTAATTCTTCCTCTCTCTGTGCTGGACAAGACCAGCCTCGCTCAGCTGCAATTAATGTTGTTGTAATTGGATTCCTTCAAATACCTGCCTGTCTGCTAGGGAAGTGTCGGTGAAAGCATTCATGCAGACCAGCAGAGCGGATCGTATTGAGAAGTCTAAAGCTAAGAGTACCTGTTGTGGTTTTCTCCTCTCCTCGCTTTATTATTTATCTCCTTACCCGTTGGTGTTCCCTCTGTAGTGGTAGTTTTGTATGCAAGGTGGTCTTTTATTTTACCCCTTGTACTGTCTCGTTTGTCTTATACTGTGTGTGAAGGCAGTTACCTTCCTGTTCCCTGTGGTGGTAATCAGGGTCCTTCTCAGGACTAGATTACAGTGGTTAGGGATTCACAGGAGACAGGGTTACGCTGGCGGCCTGGACCTCTGTACCATCAACAGTACCTCCAGGTAGAGGGATTAGTCAGGACCCCAGCTTAGGGTCAGCATAGACCCCGGTCCTCCTGTATACAGAGACAGTGTGACATTTTCACCGACCATACTAAAGATTCCCCCCAGCCACAATGGATCCAGTAGCCAGTCTAGCTCAGCAGTTGCAGAGTTTGTCCATGGAGCTGAGGGACGTTAAGTCCAAGGTTTTGTACCCCCCGGAGCAAGCCAGACCTGAACCTAAAGTAGCTCTCCCGGACAGGTTCACTGGAGGGCGGGACAAATTTTGCTTTCCGGGAGGCATGTAAATTGTACTTTCGGCTGCGACCTCGGTCATCTGGGAGTGAGGATCAAAGGGTGGGAATTGTCATCTCGCTCCTTCAAGGGGACCCCCAATCCTGGGCGTTCTCTCTTCCCCCGGGCTCCCCGGCTCTCCAGTCAGTGGATAGATTTTTCGCAGCTCTGGGTCTTGTATATGATGACCCGGATCGGGTCTCCCTTGCTGAAACTAAGTTACGTAAGATACAGCAGGGAGATCGTCCGGCAGAGGAATTTTCTTTGGAGTTCCGTAGGTGGGCCACGGACACCCAGTGGAATGACCCGGCTCTTAGGAGCCAGTTTTGTCAAGGTTTATCTGACAAATTAAAAGATGTGTTGGCGCAGTATGACCCTCCCACGACACTGGAAGCCGCTATGGCCCTTGCTATTCGTATTGACAGACGTCTTCGGGAGAGGTGCGGGGTAACTTCGCCCCCTGTGATGACTCCACATTCCTCAAGGGTCCCTTATACGGAGGTTCCCCTGGTCAGTCCAGAGGAGCCTATGCAATTAGGAGGGACATCATTCCGGGGGAGGGGATCGGTGGGGCGCCACAAAACTAGAAGTTGTTTCTTCTGTGGAAAAAAGGGACATCTTATTAGGGGGTGTCCATCCCGTCCTTTGCAGAGTGAGAAGTCGCCGGAAAACTATTGATCCCAGATTGTGTGGTGGACGGCAATCTGGGAGTAAGTATTTCGTCCCTAAGTTCGTCTCAGTTTCTCGTACCGGCGGAGGTGGTGGTGGGTGCGAGAACTGAGAGGATATCTGTTCTTCTGGATAGTGGGGCCGGGGCTAATCTGGTGGATGCTTGCTTTGCCCGGGTTCAAGGTATGCGATTGAGTGGGTTGGCTAAACCCGTCCCCATATTCTCGATCGACGCCAGACCTCTCGGTCAGGGAAGTTTTGTGCAAGCAGTACATAACATAGATCTTCAAGTGGGGGCGCTACATAAGGAACTGTTGTCTTGTTATGTGTTGGAGGGTCTTCTCACTCCTATAGTCCTGGGCCTGCCTTGGCTAACTAAGCATAACCCGGTTATTAATTGGCAATCCAGAGAGATAAGCCAATGGAGCGATTTCTGTAATAAAAACTGCATGAATACGGTCATTGGTGCGGTCGCTCCTAGGGCCTTACCTCCATTTCTGGTGGACTTTGAGGATGTATTCTCGGAGAAAGGGTGTCAAGAACTACCTCCTCATCGCGAGTATGACTGTTCTGTTAACTTGCTCCCTGGGGCCAAGTTACCGAAATCTAGGTTGTATAACCTTTCTGGTCCTGAGAGACAGGCCATGAAGGATTATATTTCAGAGAGTCTGGCTAAGGGGCATATTAGACCTTCATCTTCCCCGGTGGCCGCGGGGTTCTTCTTTGTGAAGAAAAAAGATGGAGGCCTACGCCCTTGCCTGGATTTCCGTGAGCTTAATTGGATTACCGTCCGAGATCCGTATCTGCTCCCACTTATTCCCGATCTCTTCAATCAGATCGTGGGTGCCAAATGGTTCTCTAAGTTGGATCTCAGGGGGCGTACAATCTGATTAGGATGAAGGAGGGGGATGAGTGGAAGACGGCGTTTAACACTCCGGAGGGGCATTATGAGAACCTTGTCATGCCATTTGGTCTGAGTATTGCCCCGGCGGTGTTTCAACACTTTGTAAATGACATCTTTCGCCACCTAATGGGACAATTTGTGGTCATATATCTGGATGATATCTTAATTTACTCGCCAGATCTTGTGTCTCATCAGGAGCATGTTAGGCAGGTGTTGCAGATCTTGCGGGATAATAAACTGTACGCCAAATGGGAGAAGTGTGTGTTCGCCGTAGAGGAACTTCAGTTTTTAGGATTCCTGGTGTCTGCATCCGGTTTTCGTATGGACCCTGGGAAAGTGCGGGCAGTTCTTGAGTGGGATCTGCCAGAGGATCTTAAGGCATTACAACGTTTCCTGGGGTTTGCTAACTACTACCGGAAATTCATTCGTAATTTTTCGTCCATAGTTAAACCTCTCACAGACATGACTAAAAAAGGGACGGATTTTTCAAAGTGGTCTGACAAGGCTTGTCAAGCGTTTTCCTCTTTGAAAAAATGTTTTGCTTCAGCACCCATACTTGTTCAGCCTGATGCGTCACAGCCATTCATTGTTGAGGTGGACGCTTCCGAGGTAGGGGTGGGAGCAGTATTGTCACAAGGTTCGTCCCCTGGTAAATGGCATCCGTGCGCCTTCTTCTCTAAAAAATTGTCGTCCGCTGAGAGGAATTATGATGTCGGCAATAGGGAGCTCTTGGCCATTAAGTTGGCTTTTGAGGAGTGGCGTCATTTTTTGGAGGGGGCAGTCCACCGGTCACCATCATTACCGATCACAAAAACCTGCTATATTTAGAGTCCGCTAAACATCTGAATCCCAGACAAGCTAGGTGGTCGTTGTTTTTTACCAGGTTTAATTTTGTCGTCACATATCGTCCTGGGTCAAAAAATGTTAAGGCGGATGCCTTATCTCGCTGTTTCCCTGGGGCTGGGAATACGGAGGACCCGGTTCCGGTCCTTCAGGAGGGGGTGGTGGTGTCGGCAGTATGCTCTGAGCTTGAGGAGGAGGTATTGGAGGCTCAGGGGGACGCCCCTGTAGGACCTCCAGGGAGACTGTTTGTTCCAAATCAGTTGCGACAAAAGGTGATCGAGGCACACCATAATTCAGCTTTGGCAGGACACCCAGGGAGTAAAGCAACTGAGGATCTCCTCTCACGCCGGTTTTGGTGGCCTAACTTACATAGGGAGGTGGTAACTTTTGTCGCGTCCTGCGAGGTTTGTGCGCGCTCTAAGACCCCACATACCCGTCCCTCGGGGACCCTCTTACCTTTGAAGATCCCGGAGCGTCCGTGGACTCATCTGTCTATGGACTTCATTACGGACCTCCCGCCATCTTCGGGTAAAACAGTCATACTCGTTGTAGTGGACAGGTTCAGCAAGATGGCACATTTTATCGCTCTTCCTAATGCTAAAACTCTTGCGCAGGTGTTTATTGGGGAGATTGTAAGGCTTCACGGGGTACCCTCCGATGTGGTGTCGGATCGGGGGTCTCAGTTTGTGTCCAAATTCTGGAGAGCATTTTGTACACGGCGGGGGATGCAGTTGTCATTTTCATCGGCTTTTCACCCGCAGACCAATGGTCAGACAGAGCGTCTGAACCAGAGCTTGGAGACATATCTCCGGTGTTTTGTGTCAGAGAACCAGGAGGACTGGGCTTCTTTCTTGCCTCTGGCGGAGTTTGCTCTAAATAATAGGCGGAGCGAGTCCACTGGTAAGTCCCCGTTTTTTGGGGCATATGGTTTTCACCCCCAGTTTTGTACTTTCAATAGGGGGGGCTCTTCTGGGGTTCCTGAGGAGGAACGATTTTCGTCGTCACTTGCTTCAGTGTGGAGAGGATGCTGTATAATCTGAGTACTATGGGGAACCGATACAAACGTATGGCTGATAGGAAGAGTGTCTGGTCCGGACCTAAGTGTGAACGATCTGGTATGGTTGTCTACCAAGAATATAAAACTTAAGGTTCCCTCCTGGAAACTGGGTCCCAGGTTCATCGGGCCATACAAGATCAGTTCTATAATTAATCCGGTTTCATTCCGTCTTGACCTCCCTCCTACATTTAAGATTCATAATGTGTTCCACAGATCGTTACTTAAGAAGTATGTGGCGCCGGTGATACCTTCACCTTTACCTCCTCCTCCTGTGGTGGTCAATGGTAACTTGGAGTTCCAGGTGTCGAGAGTCATCGATTCACGTCTGAATCGCCGGTCCCTTCAGTAGATGTTCATTGGAGGGGGTATGGTCCTGAGGAGAGGACGTGGGTTTCTGCATCGGATATTAACGCAGACCGATTGGTTCGGGCCTTCCACACTACTCACCCAGATAAACCCGGCCTGAGGGTCCGGAGGCCCCTCGTAGAAGGGGGGTACTGTCACAGGTGTGTCGCTGCGAAGAATGTCGCGATTGCACACCCTGACTTCTCACAGCTGAGTTTCTGGTGCTGGGTGTTTTTCGGCAGTGAGAGAGTTAATTCTTCCTCTCTCTGTGCTGGACAAGACCAGCCTCGCTCAGCTGCAATTAATGTTGTTAATTGGATTCCTTCAAATACCTGCCTGTCTGCTAGGGAAGTGTCGGTGAAAGCATTCATGCAGACCAGCAGAGCGGATCGTATTGAGAAGTCTAAAGCTAAGAGTACCTGTTGTGGTTTTCTCCTCTCCTCGCTTTATTATTTATCTCCTTACCCGTTGGTGTTCCCTCTGTAGTGGTAGTTTTGTATGCAAGGTGGTCTTTTATTTTACCCCTTGTACTGTCTCGTTTGTCTTATACTGTGTGTGAAGGCAGTTACCTTCCTGTTCCCTGTGGTGGTAATCAGGGTCCTTCTCAGGACTAGATTACAGTGGTTAGGGATTCACAGGAGACAGGGTTACGCTGGCGGCCTGGACCTCTGTACCATCAACATACCTCCAGGTAGAGGGATTAGTCAGGACCCCAGCTTAGGGTCAGCATAGACCCCGGTCCTCCTGTATACAGAGACAGCGTGACACCGCGAGCTGAAAATGACGACATCCGGCCGGCAGCGCCGCCCAATGTGTGAGAGCAGTCGGGAGAAGGAAGCTGCCAGATCGTGCAGAGGGAGTCTGGCCGCTGGTGCCTGTGAAGCTGCTGTGTGTGTGGTGTGAGAGATGCTGTGTGTGTGTGTGCTGACGCTGTGTATGTATGTTGTGAGACCTGTATGGTGTGAGGCGCTGTGTGTGTGTAGACGCTGGTGTGTATGTGTGTGTGAAGCTGCTGTGTTGTTGAGACGCTGTGAGTGTGTGAGACACTGTGGTCTGTGTGTTTTTGTGGAAGTGTGTGTCGGTGTATGCTGAGTGTGGCCACTGTTGAGAGATGATGGCGGTTGGATGGGATAAAGCCAAAGATGGGAGTAAACAGTATGGGAAAAGCGCCAAAGATGGGAGTGATGGGGAGAACCAGTGATGGGGAATCGCAATGATGTGAGAGCGCCAAAGATGGGAATTGATGGGGAAGGGCCATGTAATTATGGTGTACAGTTCATATAGCGTCTTGTGCTTGTGGTGCGAGGAAAACCACGAGGCACAGGTTTGATATAGATAGGACTTGTATTTACTTCATACCAAGTGGCAAAAGGTCACACAGTTTGCAGGTACAGAAGCAGAGACACAGCAGGCCAGAGATAACTTAAGCCTCAGCAATAACCTCCACAACGTTAGGATCTCTTCTCTGTTACCGTAATTCCATGCACAACGTGGATTTATCAAATAGCAGTTTCCAGAGTCCACAAGTGTTCCAAAGTTCTCAGTAGAAATAGCTGGAGTACAAAGTTCAAGGGTTTTCCCGGATCAGGTCTTTAGGCTCACTGCAGGCTTGATTCTGAAGCACTGATTGCTCAGTCGACTGCTTAAGAAGAAGAGGAGAGGATCAGGGCGGGAACATGAAAGCTGGAAACTCCATATTAATGAGGGCAAGAGCTGCAGAAAGACAGAAAGCAAAATGGCCGACGGAAAAACTGAGTTTCAAGAAACTGTACAAAGAACCTTACATTACCCCCTTAGGGACAACCTCCGGATGGACCTCAGACCAGGCTTGTCTGGGTACCTCTGATGAAACTGGCGGAGCAAGCGAGGAGCATTAACGTTATTGGACTGGTTCCATGAGTTGTCCTCACACTGGGTAGCCTGCCATTTAATACAATTTGTAACTGATTCTGTACAACCTGGAACTAGAATCCTTCCACCACAAATTCTTCCTACCATCGACGCACTGGTCAGGCAAGGGAAAGAACGTCCAGGAATGCTATTGGGTGTTGCAGCTTTAGTAGGGTACAGAAAGACAGGGTGGATTCTCATAGTTCTGGGCAGTTGAAGAGACAGCAACGGCACTTATAATTTTACTGAATTTATAGGGTCCAATGTACTTATGTCCCAACTTAGACGATGAATCCTTAACTTAAGATTCTGGTTGACAGCCAGACCAAGTCTCCTACTTGAAAGCTGGTGCAGGTTTACGAAATTATCTGCTGCTTTCTTGTACCTTTCCTGAGCCAATTCCAGATTTTCCTTTAGAAGATCCATATTCTTTTGCAAAGATGTGATTCTTTCAGCCACTGCTGGCAAGGGCGTTTCTATGGGAAATCGAGGAAGAATGTTAGGATGATAACCTAAATTGGAGTAAAAAGGAGACTGCTTAGTGGAGGCGCTCTGAGAGTTGTTATAAGAGAACTCAGCCAGTGGAAGTAGATCCACCCAATCATCCTGTAGGTGGCAGATAAAGCAGCGGAGATACTGCTCCAGGGTCTGATTGGTTCGTTCTGTCTGTCCATTAGTCTGGGGATGAAAAGCAGAAGAAAGGTTTACTTTAATGTCCAATGCGGCACAGAAATTTTGCCAAAACCTTGAAGTGAATTGCACCCCTCGATCCGAAATGACCTCATCCGGTACTCCATGTAAGCGAAACACATTCTTAATCATCAAATCTGATGTCTGTTTTGCAGTGGGTAAGCCGACACAAGGGATAAAATGAGCTGCCTTTGTTAAACGATCAACCACCACTAGAATGGTGTTCTTCCCTTGAGAGGTTGGTAACTCCACAATGAAGTCCATAGAAATGGATCCCCACGGGCGGGACGGGGTGGGAAGGGGTTGCAACAGACCAGTTGGTGAGGAGCGAGGTGTTTTGCATCTTGCACAGACTTCACATGAAGTGACATAGTTTAAAACATCTTTCCTGTAAGTGGGCCACCAAAAGAAACGAGAAAGAAATTCCTGTGTCTTTAGAATTCCTCTATGCCCAGCTATCTTGGAATCGTGGATGAGTTGCAATACTCTCAATCTGACTGTTTCAGGTATATACAGACGTTGTCCCTGAATCCACACACCATTCTTAAAGACAAGACTTACGTCCCTTGGGGGTTGTGCCAACAAGGAATCCGCATGGTATGCTTCCTTGATGTCCTTAAGTAGGTCTTGATTATGAATCACTCCCAGGAATCTAGAGTCAGGAAGAATAGTCTTAGGAGGAGTAAGTGGACGGGTCTCTGCTGAATGAATCCTAGAGAGTGCATCAGCCTTTCCATTGCGCGATCCTGGCCTATAAGAAATTACAAAATTAAATTGGTTTAGGAAAAGATTCCAGCGAGCCTGGCGAGGAGTCAGGCACTTAGCCGACCTGATAAATTCAAGGTTACGATGGTCTGTCAGGACGACTATTTGCTGTGCAGCTCCCTGAAGAAGGTGTCTCCATTCTTTGAAGGTGGCAATAATGGCCAACAACTCTCTATTGCCCACATCGTAGTTCCTCTCAGCCGAAGACAACTGCTGGGAAAAGAAGGCACAGGGATGCAAGACATTCTTCTCACCTGTTCTCTGAGAGAGTATAGCTCCAACGGCACAGTCTGAAGCATCCACCTCTATTATGAAGGCAAGTTCGGGGTTGGGATGTACTAAGATAGGCGCGGTGGTAAATTTTTCCTTTAGACGGGAAAATGCTTCCTGGGCTTGGGGGGTCCAGGAGAACCTAGACTCTTTCCGGGTAAGTTGGGTGATAGGTGACACTACCTCAGAGAAATTCCTAATAAAACGTCTATAGAAGTTGGCAAACCCGATGAAGCGCTGCACCTCCTTCACATTTCTAGGAATTGGCCAATCCTTGATGGCTTGGGTCTTGCTTCCATCCATACTAATCCTTGTGTAGACAGTACATACCCCAGAAATTGAATTTCGGTCCTATGGAATTCACACTTTTCAAGTTTGATGTAAAGATGGTTTTGTCTTAGACGTTCTAAGACCATTCTCACATGTCCATGATGTTCCTCTGTGGAGTTAGAAAAAATTAGAATATCATCCAAATAAATTACCACGAATGTATCTAGGAGATCCCTGAAGATGTCATTCACCAAGTGTTGGAAAGTGGCTGGGGCGGTACTCAGACCAAAAGGCATAACTAGATATTCAAAGTGTCCATAGCGTGACCTGAATGCAGTCTTCCATTCATCCCCAGGTCTAATACGGACCAAGTTATAGGCCCCACGGAGATCCAGTTTAGAGAAAATTTTGGCATGCCGCACTCTCTCCAATAACTCAGGGATTAAAGGCAATGGATAACGGTTTCTAATAGTAACCTTATTGAGTTCCCTATAGTCTACGCAGGGTCTCAGAGATCCATCTTTCTTCTTCACAAAGAAGATGGGTGCACCTGCAGGAGATGAAGAGGGGCGTATGAAGCCCTTGGCTAGATTTTCGTCTATGTAATCCTTTAAAGCCTTTAGCTCGGGCCCCGCCAGGGGGTAGATCTTACCAAAAGGTATCTCTGCTCCAGGCAATAATTCAATTGGACAATCATATGGACGGTGAGGGGGAAGCTGGTCAGCGTTCTTCTTGTCACATAAATCCACATAGTCCTGGTATACAGCTGGTAGTTCAGGGACTGACATGGTTCCTTTAGGAACAGAGCAAGCTGAAACTTCTGGACTCATCTGTTTCTCTGGAAAGTGTAATTCCTTGGTCTCCCAGTTAATGGTAGGGTTCTGAGCTTGCAGCCATGGTAGCCCTAGAATAATGGGAAAGTGGGGAGAAGAGATAAGCATAAAGGACAGTTTCTCTTGATGATCTTTACCCATAAGGACCCTCAAAGGCTCCGTTTCCTGATCCACTGGTCCAGAGGTCAGCAGGGAGCCATCCACAGTCTCCATCTGTACTGGAGCAGCCTTCCTCACTGAACGTATCCCCCGTTTCAGAGCAAAGGAGATATCCATAAAATTTCCACTTGCCCCTGAGTCGATCATAGCAGAGCTAGACACCCAGACTGAGTCAACCCAGAGTTTGATGGAAAGGAAGCAATGAGAATTGTTTTTCTTACAACTCAGCTGGGACACCGCTGAGGAAACTTGAAAAATTGCAGCGTTTACACAGTCATCGTCCTCAGAAGTGACGGAGTTTAAGTCCGAGAAATCAATATCTGTTGCTGCAGATCTCTCTGGAGCCTGAGGCTCGGACCTGACAGATCTCCTCTCGCAACACTCACAGTGAATGACTGCTGCAGTAGTCTTACGAGAACGGCTGGGGCAGTTTATAATGAAGTGCCCTGACTTACCACAGTAGAAACATAGATTTTCCTTTAAACGATGTTCTTTGCGTGCATCACTAACCCGTCTTTGTAAAGAGTCCACCTGCATGGGTTCAGGTTCAGGTTCCCGTGTGATCCTACTCAAAGGTTCCTTAGCTGGGGAGGAAGGTAGGAAAAGGTTAGTGCGATTACTTTCGAACCATCTCTCTTGCCTGCGTTCAGTCAGACGAGCATCAATACGGATGCAGTAGTTAATAAAGTCACCTAACGCAGAGGGAGGGTCGGCACGAGCAAGTTCATCCTTAATCAGTGAAGACAACCCTTTTCGAAAAATAGATTTTTTGGCGGAACTGTCCCAAGTGGTATCGAGGGCCCATCTCCTGAAATCCAAGGCATATTCGGCTACTGAGCGCTTACCTTGGCGCAAAGTTAACATGGCTGCTTCAGCTGTTGCACCTCGATTGGGGTCATCAAACACCTGCCCCATGGCTGAAATGAAAGCATCAAGATGATCCAAACATTCATCCTCAGTCTCAATCAGAGGGTTTGCCCACATCAAAGCCTTGTTGGTAAGCAACATGATTATAGTAAGCACCTTAGATCGTTCAGTGGGAAATTGTGAAGCATGTGCAGAAAAAAAAAAGATTGCATTGGTTAATAAATCCCCTGAATTTCTCACGTTCACCGCCAAAATGAAAAGGGGGTAACTTGGGAATCCCAGAACTCGGGGTTATGGCAGGAGCCTGGACTCGTTCCTCTAGAACCTCAATCCTGGCTCGTAAATCCTGGGTAGTTTGTCCAAACACTTGCAAATTGTGATTAGTGAGGTCCTGTAGGTTTGCAAAACGGGTCTTTATAGTCTGTATATCTGCAAGGATTGTATCAGTCACTCCGCAAAGCTCCTTTATGCGAGCCTCCATCTTCCAGATCTTTTAAGACAGGAGTACTGGAAGGAGAAGAAAAAAAAAAAAACAATAGTGTTTACCTGTGGTAACACTGCAGAGTAAAATTAAGGGAATGTGCTCACCTGGAATGGTTGTGAGAAGTCACAACCACTGTCATCACAGAAAGTATAACCGGACATCTGATATCCACAGTCACAGCAGACACAGCCTTCCCAGACCCAGCAGACACTAACGTTTGGCTTCAGAATCTTGTAATGTATGGTGTACAGTTCATATAGCGTCTTGTGCTTGGGTGCGAGGAAAACACACGAGACACAGGTTTGATATAGAAGGACTTGTATTACTTCATACAAGTGGCAAAAGGGTCACACAGTTTACAGAAGCAGGAGACACAGCAGGCCAGAGTAACTTAAGCTCAGCAATAACTCTCCACAACAGGTTCAGGATCTCTTCTCTGTTACCGTAATTCCATGCAAACGTGGATTTATCAAATAGCAGGTTTCCAGAGTCCACAAGTGTTCCAAAGTTCCTCAGTAGGAAATAGCTGGAGTACAAAGTTCAAGGTTTCCAGGAGTCAGGTCACAGGCTCACTGCAGGCTTGATTCTGAAGCACTGATTGCTCAGCTGAGGCTGCTTAAGAAGCAAGAGGGAGAGAATCAGGGCGGGAACATGAAAGCTGGAAACTCCATATTAACTGAGGGCAAGAGCTGCAGAAAGACAGAAAGCAAAATGGCCGATGGAAAAACTGAGTTTCAAGAAACATGTACAAAGAACCTTACAGCCAGTGATGGGGAGAGCGCCAATGATGGGAGTGATGGGGAGAGAACCAGTGATGGGGAGAGCGCCAATGATGGGAGTGATGGGGAGAGCGCCAATGATGGGAGTGATGGGGAGAGGGCCAGTGATAGGGAGAGCGCCAATGATGGGGAGAGGGCCAATGATGGGAGTGATGGGGAAAGCGCCAATGATGGTAAGAGGGCCAATCATGGGAGTGATGGGGAGAGGGCCAGTGATGGGGAGAGCGCCAATGATGGTAAGAGGGTCAATCATGGGAGTGATGGGTAGAGGGCCAGTGATGGGGAGGGCCAATCATGGGAGTGATGGGGAGGAATTTCTACATGAAGGGGATCATGATGGGCATATTTCTACATGAAGGGGATCATGATGGTGCATAATACTACAAGGGAATCGTGATGGGGCATTTTTATATGAAGGGGATCATGGGGCATATTTCTGCATGAAGGGGTTCATGATGGGGCATATTTCTGCATGAAGGGGATCATGATGGGGCATATTTCTACATGAAGGGGATCATGGGGCATATTTCTGCATGAAGGGGATCATGATGGGGCATATTTCTGCATGAAGGGGATCATGATGGGGCATGTTTCTGCATGAAGGGGATCATGATGGGGCAGTTTCTGCATGAGGATCATGTGGGGCATGTTTCTCATGAAGGGGATCATGATGGGGCATGTTTCTGCATGAAGGGGATCATGATGGGGCATATTTCTGCATGAAGGGGATCATGATGGGGCATATTTCTACATGAAGGGGATCATGGGGCATATTTCTGCATGAAGGGGATCATGATGGGGCATATTTCTAGTGAAGGGGATCATGATGGGGCATATTTCTGCATGAAGGGGATCATGATGGGGCATGTTTCTGCATGAAGGGGATCATGATGGGGCATATTTCTGCATGAAGGGGATCATGATGGGGCATATTTCTGCATGAAGGGGATCACGATGGGGCATATTTCTACATGAAGGGGATCATGATGGGGCATATTTCTGCATGAAGGGGATCATGATGGGGCATATTTCTGCATGAAGAGGATCACGATGGGGCATTTCTACATGAAGGGGATTATGATGGGGCATATTACTACAAGAAGGGGATCATGATGGGGCATTTGGCACGTGTTGGCACTTCGTCATAAATAATTGGGTTTTAGGTTACAGTTTGGGCACTCGGTCTCAGAAAGGTTCGCCATCACTGTCCTATATGGAGGACTATAGGGAGTGAAGTATACTGTATGGAGGGCTATGGGGAGTTTATTAACCACCTAACCCCCAAGGGTGGTTTGCACGTTAATGACTGGGCCAATTTTTACAATTCTGACCAGTCTCTTTATGAGGCTATAACTCTGGAACGCTTCAACGGATCTTCGCGATTCTGAGATTGTTTTCTCGTGACATATTGTACTTCAGGATAGTGGTAAAATTTATTCGTTATAACTTGCGTTTATTTATGAAAAAATGGAAATATGGCAAAAATTTGGAAAATTTTGCAATTTTCAAATTTGAATTTTTATTCCCTTTAAAACAGAGAAATATGTCACACAAAATAGTTATTCAATAACATTTCCCACATGTCTACTTTACATCAGCACAATTTTGGAACCAAATTTTTTTTGTTACGAAGTTATAAGGGTTAAAAGTTGACCAGCGATTTCTCATTTTTACAACAAATTGTACAAAACCTTTTTCTTTTTTAGGGACCACCACACATTTGAAGGGGTCTACATGGCAGAAAATACCCAAAAGTGACACCATTCTAAAAACTGCACCCCTCAAGGTACTCAAAACCACATTCAAGAAGTTTATTAACCCTTCAGGTGCTTCACAGGAGCTGAAGCAACTTGGAAGAAAAAATTAACATTTAACTTTTTAGTCACAAAAATGATCTTTTACAATCTTTTAATTTTAACAAGGGTAAAAGGAGAAAATGGACAGAAAAAGTTGTTGTGCAATTTCTCCTGAGTATGCCGATGCCCCATATGTGGGGGAAAACCACTATCTGGGTGCACGGCAGGGCTCGGAAGGGAAGGAGTGCCATTTGACTTTTTCAAACCAAAATTGGCTGAATCAAGATTGGACGCCATGTCGCATTTGGATAGCCCCTGATGTGCCTAAACAGTGGGAATCTGTTATGTTTCGGTAGCTGAGGAGTGCAGGTAAAAAAGGCAATACACCAGAGCAGTTGGAATCTATGAGATTGCAGTACCCTGACTAACCACCACAACTAGAGGCAGCCGTGGAGCGTTCCTACGTTGGTCCTAGACGCCTCGTCACAGCCTGAGAAACTAACTACACCTAAAGATAGAAATAGGAAAGCTATCTGCCCCGGAGCAGAACCCCAAAGATAATAGAAAGCCCCCAAACATGTAATGGCGGTTAGACAAGAGGAAATACTGACACAGAAAGAAAATAGTATGAGCAAACGCTGGGGCCCAAACTATCTAAATAGAAAAGGATAGGAAGGGTACTTACTGCAATCCCAGAAAACCCTGAAAAGCACCAACTCTACTAATTTCAAAATCACCTGAGATCACACGACCTCTACCACCTAAATTAGCTCTCTGGTGTAACAAAATCAAAACAGCAGCCACTGAAAAAACTGGAAAAAGCAAAAGAACAAAACTCAGTGGCTGAACTAAACTGAGAGGGCAGAAGCCCCCGGAGGGGACCCTGAAGGCCCCCAAAGAAGTGCAGGACAAAATGCAAAAATATAGCACAAACACAAAAGAAGAAAAAGTCTTATCTGTTAGCAGGAGATGCAGACACGACACAGCAGGCTACAAGGGAAACTGGAATGAAGGATTCAGACCAGAACAATTGATCACCGGCAACCCTGATGGGAAAATGACTCCCTTATATAAGACCAGTCAGTAACACCTGATTCCCAGTCCTCACAATCTTCACTAGCACCGCTTGTAACCACCAGAGGGAGCCTCTGCTCAGAACTCATCTCAAACCCATTCACAACAGTACCCCCCCTTGAGGAGGGGTCACCGAACCCTCATTTGAGCAACCAGGTCGGTCAGGATGAGTTCTATGATACGCACGGATAAGTCTCCCAGCATGGATGTCCGAAGCAAACACCCAAGAATTGTCCTCCTGACCATAACCTCTCCATTTAACCAAATACTGGAGTTTCCGTCTAGAAAAACGAGAATCCAATATTTTCTCAACCACATACTCCAGATTGCCCTCAACCAAAACAGGGTCAGGAGGCACAGCAGCAGGAACCACTGGCTCAACAAACCTCTTCAACAAGGACTTGTGGAACACGTTATGGATCTTAAATGTCCCTGGAAGAAGCAAACGAAAAGAAACAGGATTAATAATCTCCATGATCTTATAAGGTCCAATGAACCTAGGCTTAAATTTAGGAGATGCTACTCTCATAGGAATATTCCTTGAGGACAACCAGACCAAGTCCCCCACTTTAAACCGAGGACCATCAGTCCTATGCCGGTTAGCAAACCGCTGGGCCTTCTCCTGAGAGAGGGACAACCTCTCCACTACCTGGTCCCAAATCTGTTGCATACGCTCCACAACAGAGTCAACACCTGGACAGACAGAAGCCTCCGTCTGTCCTGAAGAAAATCGAGGGTGAAACCCAGAATTACAGAAAAACGGAGACATCAAAGTGGCAGAGCTAGCCCTATTATTAAGAGCAAACTCAGCCAAAGGCAAAAAAGAGACCCAGTCATCCTGATCAGCAGACACAAAGCATCTTAGATAAGTCTCCAATGTCTGGTTTGTTCTCTCAGTTTGACCATTGGTCTGAGGATGAAATGCCGAGGAGAAAGACAATTGAACACCCAGTTTAGAACAAAAAGTCCTCCAAAATCTGGAAACAAACTGGACTCCTCTGTCAGACACAATGTTCTCAGGAATGCCGTGTAAACGAACCACGTGCTGAAGGAACAACGGCACCAATTCAGAGGAGGAAGGCAACTTAGGTAATGGCACAAGATGTATCATTTTGGAAAACCTATCACAAATTACCCAGATGGTGGTCATTCTCTGAGAAACAGGAAGATCGGAAATGAAATCCATAGAGATATGGGTCCATGGTCTCTTGGGCACAGGCAATGGCATCAACAAACCACTAGAGCGAGAGCAAGGCTTGGAGCGAGAGCAAGTCCCGCAGGACTGCACAAATTCCCTGACATCACGAGACAAGGTAGGCCACCAAAAGGACCGACTAACCAAGTCTCTGGTACCAAAAATTCCGGGATGCCCAGCCAATGCGGAACAATGAATCTCAGACATCACACTCTTTTTCCATTGGTCCGGGACAAACAATTTTCCAACAGGGCAGCGCTCGGGCCTATCCTCCTGACACCCCTCCAGAGCAAGTCTCAAATTGGGCGAGATGGCGGAAAGAACTACACCCTCTTTCAAAATAACAGAAGGATCAGATAACTCAGGAGAGTCCGCAAGGAAACTCCTCGAGAGGGCATCCGCCTTAACATTCTTAGTGCCAGGAAGAAAGGAAACCACAAAATTAAAACGTGTGAAAAACAAGGCCCACCTGGCCTGTCTAGGATTGAGTCGCTTGGCAGATTCCAGATAGACCAGATTCTTATGGTCCGTAAGGACCACCACCTGATGTTTGGCTCCCTCCAGCCAATGTCTCCACTCTTCAAAAGCCCACTTCATGGCCAATAACTCCCGATTACCCACGTCATAATTACGTTCAGTAGGAGAAAATTTTCGAGAGAAAAAGGCACAAGGGTTACTTTTAAAGGTCTCTGGATCTTTTTGGGACAAAACGGCACCTGCCCCAATTTCAGAGGCATCAACCTCCACCTGAAATGGCAGAGAAACATCAGGCTGCCGTAGAACAGGAGCAGAAGTGAATCTCTGCTTAAGTTCCTGAAATGCAGAGACTGCCTCAGGAGGCCAATTCACCACATCAGAACCCTTTCTGGTCAAATCAGTTAATGGTTTAACAATAACCGAGAAATTACCAATAAATTTACGATAAAAATTGGCAAAACCCAAAAATCTCTGAAGAGCCTTTAATGAAGTAGGTTGGACCCAATCACAGATGGCCTGAACCTTGACCGGGTCCATTTCAATAACAGATGGGGACAAAATGAATCCCAGAAATGAGATCCTCTGTACGCCAAAAAGACACTTTGATCCCTTCACATACAGAGCATTCTCTCTCAAAATCTGGAATACAGTTCGAACATGTTTCACATGAGAGTCCCAGTCATTAGAAAAAATCAAGATATCATCCAAATAAACAATCAGAAATTTGTCCACAAAATCCCTGAAAATGTCATTCATGAAGGACTGGAAGACGGAAGGAGCATTAGTGAGCCCAAAGGGCATCACTAGGTACTCAAAATGCCCTTCAGGGGTATTGAATGCCGTCTTCCATTCATCCCCGTGCTTAATGCGAATAAGGTTATACGCCCCCCTGAGGTCAAGCTTGGTAAACCAAGTAGCGTTTTTCACCCTGGAAAACAGGTCAGAAATCAAGGGTAACGGGTATTGATATTTCACAGTAATATTGTTCAAGAGACGATAATCAATACACGGCCTTAATGAACCATCTTTTTTGGCCACAAAGAAAAAACCGGCACCTAAGGGTGAAGAGGATGGTCTGATATGACCCTTCTCCAATGATTCCTTGATATAAGACCGCATAGCGTCATGTTCAGGTACAGACAAGTTAAAAAGGCGACCTTTAGGGAATTTACTACCCGGCACTAATTCAATAGCGCAGTCATAGCTCCTATGGGGAGGCAAGGATGCAGATTTACTTTCGCTAAACACATCAGAAAAATCAAACAAAAAGTCAGGAACATCCTGAGCCTGGGGGGAGGCAGAAAAAACAGGAGTGTTGGTATTAACACATTGGCAGCCCCAACTGGTTACAGACACAGATTTCCAATCCAAAACAGGATTATGAGACTGTAACCAAGGGAAACCCAGCACGATAATGTCATGCAGATTATATAGAACCAAAAATTTGCAGCACTCCTGGTGATCAGGTTCAACCCTCATTATCACCTGAGTAGAAAACTGGGGTTTATTCTCAGCCAAAGGGGTAGAATCGATCCCCAGTAGGGGAATAGACTTCTGTAGGGGTATCAAGGGAAACCCACAACGTTTAGCAAAATCATAATCCATCAGGTTAATAGCTGCTCCAGAATCAACGAAAGCCTGAGCAGAAAATGAGGACAGAGAGCATATCAGAGTGACAGTTAATAAAAACTTAGTCTGAACACTACCCAAGACAACTGAGCGTGCAAAACGTCTTCCCCGCTTAGGGCAGACTGAAATAGCATGAGAGGCATCACCACAGTAGAAACATAACCCATTGCGCTTTCGAAACTCATGACGCTGTGCCCCAGACACCACTCTATCACACTGCATGGGTTCAGAAGCTGGTTCACAAGGCAACACCATTCCACGCATACTTCTCCGCTCACGCAAACGTCTGTCAATTTGAATCGCCAATGACATAGAATCATTGAGACCAGAGGGGACAGGGAATCCCACCATAACATCCTTTACATTATCTGACAGACCCTTCCGGAAAAGGGCCGCCAAAGCGTCGTCATTCCATTTGGTCAGGACTGCCCACCTACGGAATCTCTGACAGTATAACTCAGCGTCATCAAGCCCCTGATTTAATGCCAACAAGGCTTTTTCAGCTTGATCAGTGACATTAGGCTCATCGTACAATAACCCCAAAGCCTGAAAAAACGCATCAACATCACTCAAAACAGGATCCCCAGGTATCAGGGAAAAAGCCCAATCCTGAGGATCGCCGCGCAGGAGAGAGATGATAATTTGAACCTGCTGCGCTGCGTTTCCTGAGGACTTAGATTTTAAGGCAAAAAACAATTTACAATTATTTTTGAAATTCTGAAACTTAGCTCGATCCCCTAAAAACAAATCTGGCATGGGGATCCTAGGTTCCACAACAGGCAACCTAGCAAGATATGCAGCAATACTCTGAACCTCAGTGGCAAGCTGATCCACACGGCCAGACAACTGTGCAAACTCCATTGGGAGAAAAGATCCTCCCCAGCACCCAGAGATACAGAGGAAAAAAAAAAAAAAAATGCAACAAACAGAAAAATATCTCTGACAACTCTGACAACCTTTTTTCATTCACAATATTTTTTTTTTTCCCTTCTGTGAGTACCATAAAATTTTCAATTTTTAGGCCGGTGATACTGTTATGTTTCGGTAGCTGAGGAGTGCAGGTAAAAAAGGCAATACACCAGAGCAGTTGGAATCTATGAGATTGCAGTACCCTGACTAACCACCACAACTAGAGGCAGCCGTGGAGCGTTCCTACGTTGGTCCTAGACGCCTCGTCACAGCCTGAGAAACTAACTACACCTAAAGATAGAAATAGGAAAGCTATCTGCCCCGGAGCAGAACCCCAAAGATAATAGAAAGCCCCCAAACATGTAATGGCGGTTAGACAAGAGGAAATACTGACACAGAAAGAAAATAGTATGAGCAAACGCTGGGGCCCAAACTATCTAAATAGAAAAGGATAGGAAGGGTACTTACTGCAATCCCAGAAAACCCTGAAAAGCACCAACTCTACTAATTTCAAAATCACCTGAGATCACACGACCTTTACCACCTAAATTAGCTCTCTGGTGTAACAAAATCAAAACAGCAGCCACTGAAAAAACTGGAAAAAGCAAAAGAACAAAACTCAGTGGCTGAACTAAACTGAGAGGGCAGAAGCCCCCGGAGGGGACCCTGAAGGCCCCCAAAGAAGTGCAGGACAAAATGCAAAAATATAGCACAAACACAAAAGAAGAAAAAGTCTTATCTGTTAGCAGGAGATGCAGACACGACACAGCAGGCTACAAGGGAAACTGGAATGAAGGATTCAGACCAGAACAATTGATCACCGGCAACCCTGATGGGAAAATGACTCCCTTATATAAGACCAGTCAGTAACACCTGATTCCCAGTCCTCACAATCTTCACTAGCACCGCTTGTAACCACCAGAGGGAGCCTCTGCTCAGAACTCATCTCAAACCCATTCACAACAGGAATCCCCCACAAGTGACCCCATTTCAGAAACTAGACCCCCTTAAGTTCCTTAGGGGGTCTAGTTTCTAAAAATTTAGATCTGTGGTGAGCACTTTGAACCCCCAAGTGCTTCACACAAGTTTATAATGCCCGGGCATGAAAATAAAAAATCCATTTTTTTTCCCACAAAAAATATCTTTTAGTCACCAATTTTTTTATTTTCCCAAGGGTAACAGGAGAAATTGGACCCCAAAAGTTGTTGTCCAATTTGTCCTGAGTACGCTGATACCCCATATGTGGGAGAAAACTACTGTATGGGCACATGTCGGGGCTCGGAATAGAAGTAGTGACGTTTTGTAATGCAGACTTTGATGGAATGGTCTGCGGGTGTCATGTCACGTTTGGAGAGCCCCTGATGTGTCTAAACAGTGGAAACCCCCCACAAGTGACACCATTTTAGAAACTAGACCCCCTAAGGAACTTATCTAGATGTGTGGTGAGCACTTTGAACCCCCAAGTGCTTCACAGAAGTTTATAACATAGAGCCATAAAAATAAAAAAATCATATTTTTTCCACAGAAATGATATTTTTGCCCCCAATTTTTTATTTTCCCAAGGGTAACAGAAGAAATTGGACCCCAAAAGTTATTGTGCAATTTGTCCTGAGTACGCTGATACCCCATATGTGGGGGTAAACTACTGTTTGGGCGCATGGCAGAGCTCAGAAGGGAAGGAGCACCGCTTGACTTCTTCAACGCAGAATTGGCTGGAATTGAGATCAGATGCCATGTCACGTTTGGAGAGCCCCTGATGTGCCTAAACAGTGGAAACCCCCAATTATAACTCCAAACCTAACCCAACACACCCCTAACCCTAATCCCAACCCTAACCATAACCACAAACCTAATCCTAACACACCCCTAACCCTAATTCCAACCCTAACCCTAGCCCCAACCATAACCCCAACTTTAGCCCCAACCCTAACCCTAATGGGAAAATGGAAATAAATTTTTTTAATTTTATTATTTTTCCCTAAGGGGGTGATAAAGGGGGGTTTGATTTACTATTTATAGCAAGTTTTTATGATTGTCAGCTGTCACACGCTAAAAGACGCTTTTTATTGCAAAAATTAGTTTTTGCATCATCACATTTTGAGAGCTGTAATTTTTTCTTATTTTGGCCCACAGAGTTATTTGAGGTCTTATTTTTTTGCGGGACGAGTTGACGTTTTTATTGGTACCATTTTCGGGCACATGACATTTTTTGATCGCTTTTTATTACGATTTTTGGGAGGAAGAATGAACAAAAACCAGCAATTCATGAATTTCTTTTTTGGGGGGGAGGGGGCGTTTATACCGTTCCGCGTGTGGTAAAATTGATAAAGCAGTTTTATTCTTCGGGTCAGTACGATTATAGCGATACCTCATTTATATCATTTTTTTATGTTTTGGTGCTTTTATACAATAAAAACAAATATATATAAAAATGAATTATTTTTGCATTGCTTTATTCAGCAAGCTATAACTTTTTTATTTTTTCGCTGATGATGCTGTGTGGCGGCTCGAATTTTGCGGGACAAGATGTCGTTTTCAGCGGTACCATGTTTATTTATATCCGTCTTTTTGATCGCGTGTTATTCCACTTTTTGTTCGGCGGTATTATGATAATTCATTATTTTTTTGCCTTTTTTTTGTTTCACTAAAGGGGTTAACTAGTGGAACAGCTTTATAGGGGGGGTCGTTACAGACGCTGCAATACTAAATATGTGTACTTTTGTTTTTTATTTACATGAAGAAATGAATTTATTGGGGAATTTTTTTTTATTTAGGATTTTTTTTTACACGTTATTTTTATTTTTTTACTGTTTCCTGTGTGTGCCGGGGGGGGGGGGTTAATGTGCCGGGAGCGGTCCGAGACCGCTCCTGGCACATAGTGCCGGGTGTCAGCTCTGATAATCAGCTGACACCCGGTCGCTATCAGCTGCGCTCCCCCGGGAGCGCAGCTGATCGCATATGACGTACTATTTCGTCCTTGGGAATTAAGTCCCAGGGCACATGGACGAAATAGTAAGTCAGATAGCAGAAAGGGGTTAAACTATGGAGGACTATGGGGTGCATTATACTATATGGAAGGGTATGTGGGGGCTATTATTTTGGAGGACTATGTGAGAGCTTTTATACTGTATACAAGCAATTATGCAGTGTGAAGGTTTGTGTGTGGTCCATCATACTGTTTACAAGGCGGTATGGGGGCCAGTATACGATGAGGAGCCATTATACTGTATGTAGGCCCATTATATTTCTTGGAGGGCTTTGTCGGTGTCACAAATGGGGATCATACTGTGTTGGGCTCCTCTTATAATTTCTTGGGAAGATGAGGGGTGGGTTACAGTGGGGTCATCATAATATGCATGTGGAGCAGTTCACTGTGGGGGTATCACACAGTGTTTGTGGGTCACTATTGATGACATCATACTTTATGAGTGCAATGAAAGGGGAATCTAGGTCTCCAGTAGGGAAAAATTACTTTGTAAAGGCTGCAAAGTTGTGAGATATGCTCTTCTGTGACTCCACCGCCTATATTTTTTATTTGTGGGGGGCCCAATTAGAACTTCTGCTACAGGGGCTCATGATTTCTATGTATGCCCCTGCTTTGAGGACTTCAACCAACAGAAACACAAAAGTGTAATCAAAACAAAAAATCAGTGCATGGAAATTGTTTTTGATTGGTAGTGGATAACTGAACCTTATAAAAATCATGACGATGAAAAAGTTACTGCTCATAGAACATAATGCACCTCTTTTAATAATTTATACCGTATAAATGCATATTTTAGAGATCTCAGAACTAAACTCGAAGTGTTACAAAAGGCTAAGGATGATGCAGGACTGGCACATCTATACCTGTGGCTCTATTATTTTGCAGCACAAAGCCGGCATTACAGGGGTTAGTTTGAGGAACTAGGAATAGGTGTTAGTGATAAATCAACTATACTGATTTATTAGCTGCTATGGTAAATGGCACATGTAATGAAGGAAGGTCCAGACAGATTATGGTTGGGCTGATCCATATAATGCGGTCTAAAAACAAGAGAAGTTGAAGGCCTCACGTTGTATACATCTTTGTGTCACTCACAACCATAACCTACTGTATGTGAAGTCCTACATCTATATGGGTTTGATAATTGGATTTCATCAGGTATTACAAGACTTGGCGTCTATCGTCCAGTAATGCTTTCTGTTCATCTAAGCAATTACAGGAGGAATTTAATATCCCTCATAGATGCTTTCAGCAATAGTTTTAGGTCTGACACACAAAAACTGGATTAAAAAAACTTGAAATGCAATCAGACTTGATGTTGAGCACATTTGATTCAGGTAGAATGTCTTCGTAAAATGCCGTTATCTAAAAATATGTTCTTGTTCGTATGGATAAATGGCAAATGGACATAGGGCCCGTTACTCATGATCAATGGGCAAGGATCCCTGAAGTGGTCAGACCTATATCCCTAGTGGAACATGTAGACTAACATAACTATAAATCATCCTTAGGGGATATATGACCCCTGTATTACTCCTCAAGGTTGGCATACGTCCAGAGGCCAAAGGTCTCAAAACTTTAGCGGTTCCTGCTGATCTTCAACACATGGCGCGGGGATTGTACTTTTTTTTTTGGAGTGAAGTTATTACAATTGTATAATCATAATCAGCAGGTTTGGTCGGCGACACCAAGGTTTCTTTTATTAGGGTATGTAGAACGGACACTGGACACACATGGTAAAACAGCGGTAGGGCGTTTATTGTTTCTTGTACATAAATGAATAACATTTAGATGGAGTCAGATGAACCCTCCTACAACACGTGATTAAGAGTGATGAGCGAACGTGCTCGGATAAGGCATTGTTCAAGCATGCTCCTCTGCTAACCAATATTTTTCGAGCACGCAGAAGACAATGTCCGAGTCTGCATGTCTCGTGGCTGTTTGACAGCTACACATGCAGGGACTGCCTGTTTGTTAGGCAATCCCTGCATATCTTGTTGATGTTGAACAGCAGAGAGACATGCAGAAGCGGGGACTCGGACATATTTCTCGAGCATGCCGAAGACACTTGGTTAGCACATGAGCATGCTCTGATAACTCCTTATCCGAGCATGTTCGCTCATCACTATTGATGATCAAAGTCATTACTACAGGACTGTATGAGAAAGTGATTTATTCTAAAATAAACAATAGAGCCAAAAATTAGAGAAATTGCGCTCCGTAGCTGGATGCTTCGGACCTGGCTTCCAGCATGTAGGAACGAGACGAGATACAAAAGAGGGGAAATTGGCAATTCTGAATTTCTTTGTCTATTTCATGGCCTCACAAATGGGATCTTGGAAATTTACTAATCAGCAGATTTGGATACTATTGTTAACACATCCAGTTCCATGCCTTGCCACTTATATTGCAATTGATATTTTGAAAGCAGAAACACTTGAGATAAAATCCATTTCTGAAAAACCAACACAAACTGTTTAATATGATTTGTGGAATGGGAATTGCAATGAGTATTAAGAAATACTAAACGTCTAAAAATTCAGTAGATGAATAAAATCACTCCAAGATTGCTGGATTTCACCCATTTTTTCGAACTATCCGTGCATCTCTTCCCTAGAGAAGCTGGCAATACACTCGCTTTGTTCTAAAACTAAACTTCACCCAAACATGGGGGGAACTGTATTTTTTTAATAATTTTATGGAGTGAAATCTAAGTGTCTGATTATGTAAAGTATTAACTCCCTTGGCCTTTTACTTATTTTGTTACATTGCAACCTGTATTTAAATTTTTGTAATCCGAATTCTGTGTGATGCATCAGCACTAAATAATCTAAGTTGGTAAAGGGAAGTGAGAAGAAGACAGGCATAAATTAAATTTATGGGATCAAATAACTAAAAATTGGCATGTACACATGTATTCACCCATTTTGTTATGAAGCTCCTAAAAATTTCTTCTGCAAGCAATTACCTTCAAAAGTCATATACCTAGTTAAGGGAAGGCCACCTGTGAGCAATTTAAGTGTCACATGGTCCGTCAGTATATACACTTTACCTTTTCTGAAAGGCCAGAGGCTACAGCACCATTAAACAAGAGGCACCACTATTCAAACACCAAGAAAATCAAGGAGATTTCCAAAAAGGTCAAGGACAAAGTTGTTGAGACGTACAAGCCAGGGTTTGGTTATAAAAAAAATATCGCAATCTCTGATGATCCCCCAGAGCACCATCAAATCCATTATCCTCAAATGAAAAGAAATGATACCACAATAAATCTGCCGAGTCGCCCACCAAAATGCTCAGGCCAGGCATGGAGGGCATAATCAGAGAGGCAACACAGAGACCAAAGGTAATCCCGAAGGAGCTAGAGTTCCCAAGCAGAGACCTAAGCATCTCTCCACACGACCACAATAAACCATACACTCCATAGAGGTTGCCTTTATGGAAGAGTGGGCAGGAAAAATGCTATAACTTACACAAAAATTGTAAGGCTAGTTTTGAGTTTGACAAAGATGTGTGGGAGACACCCCAAATGTATGGAGGCAGGTGCTGTGGTCAGATGAGACCATAAATTAAACTTTTTTGGCTACCAAGGTAAATGCTATGTGTGGGGCCAAACCAACACAGTTCATCACCCCAAGAAGACCATCCCCAAATTGAAACGTGGTGGCAGCATCATGCTGTGGGGATATTTTTCAAGATGGATGAAAGTCACATGACTTAGGATAATAGCCAAACCAGAATCTCAATTTGCAGACACTGTGTTTCGGGGTACTTGCCCCTCATCAGTGCAAAGCGGAGATCTGGTTTGGCTGTGTGAGAGGCGTCAGACCGTTATCAAAGAAGTATCGTTCGGCTATTATCCTAAGTTATGCGACAAGGCTAGTTAAAGGGTCAACATTGACTTGTAGGATTGCTACCTTCCAATAGGTGGCACTAGAGTTCTAGCTCTCTTCCTCTCTGAAGAGACAATTTGCATAATTAGCATATTTCCCAGAGGAGCATTGTGGCTTTAAGTCTCCTCATCTCGGCATGCTTAGCATGTCTATCTCCGCAAGGAGAAACGATTCAACAAGATAATGACCCAAAGCATACTGCTAAAGCAACACTTTACTGGTCAGACTTGAACATTGCTGTTCACTAGAGCAAATCATCTAACTTGACGGAGCTGGAACAGTTTTGCCTCGAGGAATGAATGGGCAAAAATCCCACAGGCAAGATGTGGAAAGCTTATAGAAACTTATCCAAAGTAACTTACAGCTGTAATTGCTGCAAAAGGAGGCTCTACAAGGTAGGATGGTGAATAGTTACGCACACTGAAGTTTTCAGTTATTTTGTACTACTTGTTGTTTGCTTTACAAAAAGAAAGAAAAATAAATGTTCACAGTTGTAGGCATGTTCTTTACATGAACTGATGCAACTCCCCCCTCCTCAAAAAAACAGTGAAATTCCAGGTTGTCATGTAACAAAGCCACTGTAGACCCAATAATATGAGTATTGGAGTATAGAGAAGGGAATCAGTTCTCAATAATGGCAAAAAAACTACTATACTTATCACAGAAAGATTAAAAATAAATAGATCACATCAGATGTTTCTAAAAATAAGGAATAGGTTGTATATTGGCATTTTCAATATGAACATGTTTAATAGTACTGGTCTATAGTGAAAAGGTGGAGATGTGGCAATGGAAAGAAGACAAACAGATGCCGAGTAACGAGCAGCAGGTCGACCAAAGAGGTGAATAAAGATCCTTTTCTAACGAATACTCACCTAATTGCTAAACTCTCCAGCTGAAATGATGGCAAGCAGCGGGTTGACCGGAGAGGTGAGTGATTGGGTGAGTATTAGTTTGGTCTTTTTTACATCTTACCTTTGTAACTATGAGCCATATGAAAGACGTATGTTCACAAGTTGGGGACTACTTGTATATGGTTTCTTCTAGGGTGAGGGTTTTTTGATGGTCAACAAAATATGATTTTGAAGTAAAACATTCCTTAAAGGGAATCTGTCACCCCATTTTTGCCCTATAAGATAGGGCCACCGCCATCAGGGCTTATCTACAGCATTCTGTAATGCTGTAGATAAGCCCCCGATGTCTCCTGAAAGTGAAGAAAAACGAGTTATATTATACTCACCCATGGGGCGTTCCGCTGTCCGGTCGGGTCCGATGGGCGTCGCGGTCCGGTCCGGGGCCTCCCATCTTGTAGCGAAGCCGGCCTCTTCTTTCCGTCCCGTCGCGGCTCCTGCACAGGCTCTGCCCTGATGAGGGCAGAGCAGAGTACTACAGTGCGCAGGCGTCGGACCTCTCTAACCTTTCCCGGCGCCTCACCAGGGCAGAGCAGTGCACCTGCGCAGGAGCCGCGATGGGACGGAAAGAAGAGGCCGCCTTCGCTACAAGATAGGAGGCCCCGGACCGGACCGCGACGCCCATCGGACCCGACCGGACGGCGGAACGCCCTTGGGTGAGTATAATATAACTCGTTTTTCATCACTTTCAGGAGACATCGGGGGCTTATCTACGGCATTAAAGAATACTGTAGATAAGCCCTGATGGCGGTGGCCCTATCTCATAGGGCAAAAATGGGGTGACAGATTCCCTTTAACATCTAGCTGGGTTCTCCTCTGTGAGATTTTTGATGTTTAAGAAGATATAAATTGTAGGTAAAACATTTCCCACATTCTGAACATGAATATGGCTTTTCCCCTGTGTGTCTCCTCTGATGTCCAATGAGACTTGATTTATGTGTAAAACATTTTTCACATTCTGAACATGAAAATGGCTTCTCCCCTGTGTGAATTCTCTGATGTGCAACTAAAAAAGTTTTCTGATTAAAACATTTCCCACATTCTGAACACGAATATGGCTTCTCCCCTGTGTGAGTTCTCTGATGTGTAACAAGATTTGATTTTTCGGAAAAACATTTCCCACATTCCAAACACGAGTATGGCTTCTCCCCAGTGTGAACTCTCAGATGTCTAATTAGCTTTGATTTAACTGCAAAACATTTCCCACATTCTGAACATGAATATGGCTTCTTCCCTATGTGAGTTCTCTTGTGTCTAGCAAGATATGATTTCTCTTTGAAGTATTTCCCCCATTCTGAACATGAATAGGGCTTCTCACCTGTGTCAATTTGCTTATGTTTAATGAGATCTGTTTCATGGTTAAAGTACTTCCCAAACTCTGAACAAGAAAATGTTTTGTCCTCTGTGTGATGATGTGTAACAAAAGACGGTTTAAGGGAAAAACATTTTCTATATTCTGTACATGAGAATGGATTCTTTGCTGCAAGAGCATTTTCATTTATAATACTACTTTTTTTACTTTTATCTTTCTTAATGGTTTGTAATGAATCAGAAGATAGGGAATGATTAAATGGATCAAATGATAGATTTTTAATTGTATCTTGTGTGACATCAAGGTCATCTGATTTAGAAATGGAAGATGTCAGTTGTTCCTCTGATCTCCATATATAGATATCTGCCAAGAGTAAAACAAATTATTATTTTTCAAATAAAATAACCTTAAAATGTTATTTTACAACGTTTCTATATTAAATTCTCAGATGTATCAGCTGTGCACAGAAAATTAGTGGGTTTTTACAAATTTAATATCTCAAAGGCTCTTGAAAAGCAACATGGACTCCATAAACCACGCTTCTAAAGCCAAATTCCTTTTCCCCCTACCCGAAATTTAGCCTAGAAATGTAGGTGTTTTCTCAGAAAGTGAAAGATAAGTAAGGAATTTAAACATGTTCTCGTGTGTATTACTTGTGATTGGTTGTCACACCACTAATATTTCTATTGGTCCTTTAGTATTATTGATTATTCGTTTATTAATTCTGCATTAGCTGCTTTCTTATGATTGTATTGAACGTTTTAATATGCTTCTAAAAACTATAAAAACTAGAACACATCCCAAATAAATCAGGGTAAGTTTGTATCACACATTGTGTGTCTCACATCTTGCTCTTCATTGAGTTGCATCTATTTAGAAACCATCTGGCAGATAGGGAGAAATTGTTAACTTCTCTGCAATTATTGTTTTATCTTTTTACTTACCGTATATACTCATGTATAAGCCGAGCCGTGATATAAGCCGACCCCCTAATTTTGCCACAAAAAACTGGGAAAACTTATTGACTCGCGTATAAGCCTAGGGTGAAAAATGATTATGCCCCCATATGATGCTCCACAGATTATGCCCCCATATGCTGCACAGATTATGCCCAATATGCTCCAGATTATGCCCCATATGTTCCACAGATTATGCCCCCATAAGCTCCAGATTATGCCCCATATGTTCCACAGATTATGCCCCCATATGCTCCAGATTATGCCCCCATATGTTCCAGATTATGCCCCCATATTCTCCATATTATACACCATATGTTCCACAGATTATGCCCCCATATACTCCAGATTATGCCCCATATGTTCCACAGATTATGCCCCCATATGCTCCATATTATGCCCCATATGTTCCACAGTTTATGCCCCCATATGCTCCAGATTATGCCCCCATATGTTCCACAGCTTATGCCCCCATATGCTCCATTTTATGCCCCCATATGCTCCATATTATGCCCATATGCTGCACAATTATGCCCCATAGTATAGGCCTCATATGCTGCTGCTCTGCAAAAAAAAATATGACATACTCACCTCTCGTCGCTGGGGGCCAGGTGCCGGTGTCCTGAGCAGGCGGTGACAGCGGTGCGCTACGGGGGACAGGTGCTGGTGTCACCGCTCGCTCAGGACCCCGGCACCTGAGATATTTACCTGTCCTCTCTGCGCTGCTCCCTCGGTCTGACTCCTCTGGCTGTGAATGATCTGGCAGGGGGCGGGGCGCGCACTAACGACGTCATCGCGCCCTCTGCCTGAACATTCACAGCCAGGACCGAGGGAGCAGCGCGCAACGGTGGCACGGGGACAGGTAAATATCACTATACTCACCCCTCCGCCGCGCGTCCCTGCAGCCTCTCCTCTTCTCCTGGCGCTCTCCTGGCGCTTCAGTCCTGCAGCGGTCACGTGCTACCGCTCATTAAAGTCATGAATATTCATGACTTTAATGAGCGGTGCCATGTGACCGCTGCAGGAAGGAGCCGGAGATCGTGGGAGAAGCAGGGGGGCTGCAGAGACCGCGCCGGCGGAGGAGTGAGTATGATCCGACACCCCCGCTCCCCCTCCCCCGCCGACCCCCGTATATAACCCGCGTATAAGCCGAGAGGGGGACTTTCAGCCCTAAAAAATGGGCTGAAAATCTCGGCTTATACATGGGTATGTACGGTAACTTGTCAAAAAGAACAAATATCTAAATATTCCCTGTCTCTTGTATACACACCATCCACCGTATAAATTACACTCAACGTCTACCCAAATGAGTTTTACTTTTAAATAAGATTTTTTCATAATCCCTAACGCCATATACTGTATTTTTCGGACTTTAACCCTCTCTGCCATCAGACGTACTATTCCGTCCATGTGACCCTGGACCTAATTCCCATGGACGGAATAGTACATCATATGCGATCAGCAGCGCTCCCGGGGGGAGCGTAGCTGATCGCGGCCGAGTGTCAGCTGTATATTACAGCTGACACCCAGCACTATGTGTCAGGAGCGGTCACGGACCGCTCCCGGCACATTAACCCCTGGCACACCGCGATCAAACATGATCGCGGTGTCCCAGGGGCACAGGGGAGGATCGCGCAGGGTGGGGGCTCCCGGCGCGCTCCCCTGTGACCCTCAGAGCAGCGCGATGTGTCGCGCTGTTCCGAGGGTCCGTACTCCCTCCAGGTCCCCGGATCCAAGATGGCGCCGGGGTCCTGCTGAGAGCAGGCGCTGAGGAAGCCTGCAGCGATGCCAGAGCGATCGCTGGTGTGACAGAGTGCTGTGCACACTGCCACACCAGCGATCTGCTAAAATACAGTGATGTCCCACCCTGGGACAAAGTAAACAAGTAAAAAAAATAAAAAGTGGTAAAAAAAAATCATAAAAAAAAAAAAAAAAATATTCCCCAATAAATTCATTTCTTCCTGTAAATAAAAAAACCAAAACAATAAAAGTACACATATTTGGTATCGCCGCGTCTGTAACGACCCCCCCTATAAAACTGTCCCACTAGTTAACCCCTTTAGTGAACCCCTTAAAAAAAAAAAAAAACTAAGCAAAAAATCAATGCTTTATCATCATACCGCCGAACAAAAAGTGGAATAACACGCGATCAAAAAGACCGATATAAATAAACATGGTACTGCTGAAAATGTCATCTTGTTCCGCAAAAAACGAGCCATCATACAGCATCACGAGCGAAAAAATAAAAAAGTTATAGCTCGCAGAATAAAGCGATGCAAAAATAATTATTTTTTATATAAAATTGTTTTTATTGTATAAAAGCGCCAAAACATAAAAAAATGATATAAATGAGGTATCGCCGTAATCGTACTGACCCGAAGAATAAAACTGCTTTATCAATTTTACCACACGCGGAACGGTATAAACGCCTCCCCCAAAAGAAATTCATGAATTGCTGATTTTTGTTCATTCTAACCTCCCAAAAATCGAAATAAAAAGCGATCAAAAAATGTCACGTGCTCAAAAATGGCACCAATAAAGACGTCACCTCGTCCCGCAAAAAATAAGACCTCACATGACTCTGTGGGCCAAAATATGCAAAAATTATAGCTCTCAAAATGTGGTGATGCAAAAAACTACTTTTTGCAATAAAAAGCGTCTTTTAGCGTGACAGCTGCCAATCACAAAAACCCGCTTTTAATAGTAAATCAAACCCCCCTTTATCACCCACTTAGTTAGGGAAAAATAATAAAATTAAAAAAATGTATTTATTTCCATTTTCCCATTAGGGTTAGGGTTGCGGCTAAAGTTAGGGTTAGGGTTGGCGCTAACGTTAGGATTAGGGTTAGGGTTGGGATTAGGGTTAGGGGTGTGTTAGGGTTAGGTTTGTGGTTAGGGTTGGGACTAGGGTTAGGGGTGTGTTGGGGTTAGGGTTGGAGTTAGAATTGGGGGGTTTCTGCTGTTTAGGCACATCAGGGGCTCTCCAAATGTGACATGGCGTCTGATCTCAATTCCAGCCAATTCTGCGTTGAAAAAGTCAAACGGTGCTCCTTCACTTCTGAGCTCTGCCATGCGCCCAAAAAGTAGTTTACCCCCACATATGGGGTATCAGCGTACTCTGGACCACAAGATTTATTGTGCAATTTGTCCTATTTCTTCTGTTACCTTTGGTAAAATAAAAAACTGGGGGCGACAAAATCATTTTTGTAAAAAAAAATGATTTTTTTGTTTTTACGGCTGTATGTTATAAATTTTCTGTGAAGCACTTGGGGCTTCATAGCGCTCACCACACTTCTAGATAAGTTCCTTGTGGGGTCTATTTTCCAAAATGGGGTCACTTGTGGGGGGTTTCCACTGTTTAGACGCATCAGGGGCTCTCCAAACGCGACATGGCGTCCGATCTCAATTTCAGCCAATTTTAGTTTGAAAAAGTCAAACGGCGCTCCTTCCCTTATGAGCTCTGCTGTGCACACAGACAGTGGTTTTCCCCCACTTATGGGGTATTGGCGTACTCAGGAGAAATTGCACAACAACTTTATCTGCCCATTTTCTCCTTTTACCCTTGTCAAAATAAAAAAAAGTTTATAAAAGATAATTTTTGTGGCTAAAAAGTTAAATATTAATTTTTTCCTTCCACGTTGCTTCAGCTCCTGTGAAGCACCTGAAGGGTTATTAAACTTCTTGAATGTGGTTTTGAGTACCTTGAGGGGTGCAGTTTTTAGAATGGTGTCACTTTTTGGTATTTTCTGCTATATAGACCCGTCAAAGTGACTTCAAATGTGAGGTGGTCCCTAAAAAAATGGCTTTGTAAATTTTGTTGTAAAAATGAGAAATCACTGGTCAACTTTTAACCCTTATAATTTCCTAACAAAAAAAAATTTTGGTTCCAAAATTGTGCTGATGTAAAGTAGACATGTGGGAAATGTTATTTCTTAACTATTTTGTGTGACATATTTCTCTGTTTTAAGGGAATAAAAATTCAAAGTTTGAAAATTGCAAAATTTTCCAAATTTTCGCCATATTTGTGTTTTTTTTCAAAAATAAACGCAAGTTATATCGAAGAAATTATACTTCTAACGTGAAGTACAATATGTCACGAGAAAACAATCTCAGAATCGCGAAGATCCGTTGAAGCGTTCCAGAGTTATAACCTCATAAAGAGACAGTGGTCAGAATTGTAAAAATTGGCCCGGTCATTAACGTGCAAACCACCCTTGGAGGTGAAGGGGTTAAGACACACGTTTTTCCTCCAAAAATGTGCAGGAAAATGGGGGGGTGTGTGTCTTATAGTCCGGATGTGCCTGCTGTGGATGGGGAGGTGGGAGAGAGGCAGCGGCGGAGCAGCTGGTCACAGGAGGCAGGAGCCAGCGGCTGCGGCTAACACCTGTGCCCGCTGCTAAAGAGAAATTAATATTTACTGCATTTCACGCCAACGGGAAAGGAGAGCAGTGAAAATTAATTTCTCTTTAATAGTGAACACGCTGTTAGCCTCAGCAGCCAGCTTCTTGCAGCTGCCGGGGGTTCGCATGTGCCCGCTACTTAAGGGAATGAATATTCACTGCTCTCCACTCCCATAGGTGTGGTATGAAGGGAATATTTATTTCCTTTAGTAGCGGGGACACGCGAAAGCCCGGCAGCTGCAAGAAGCTGGCAGCTGCGAATAACACTGTACTCGCTAATAAAGAGCAATGACTATTCACTGCACTCCATGCACAGTCCCGGCGTGGAGAGCAGTGAGTATTCTGGCAGCTGTCCTCGACTTGTAAGCAGAGCATGATGCCCCTGCCATGCGCTGCTTACAAGCATAAAGCAGCTGCTGGCATCAGAACAAGACGTGTGAGGAGCGCAATAAGGCAAGTATAATGTTTTATGGTATTTTTATAAATGTTTTTCTGATGGGGCCATGCATACAAGGATGGGGATGGGGGCCAATCATATCTACATAAGGATGGGGCCATGTATTCCAGGATAGGGTTGAGGAGACCATGCAAACCAAGATAGGGATCAGCGGGGCATGCATACCAGGATAGGGTTGAAGAGGCCATGCATAACAGGATAGGGATGAGGAAGCCATGCATACTAGGATAGGCTTGAGAAAGTCATACATACCAGGATAGTGATGAGGGAGCCATGCATACCAGGGTAGGGATGAGGGGACCATATATACTAGGATAGGGATGAGGGGACCATATATACTAGGATAGGGATGAGGGGTCCATGCATACCAGGATAGGGATGAGGGGTCAATGTATACCAGGATAGGGACGAGGGGGCCATTCATACCAGGGTAGGGATGAGGGGGCCCATGCATACCAGGTTAGGGATGAAGGGGCAATGTATACCAGGATAGTGATGAGGGGGGCCATATATACCAGGATTAATACAGAATTGACCACTTTTTTGTTTCAATTTTTTTTCTAATTTTCTCTTCTAAAACCTAGGTGCATCTTATGGTCAGGTGCATGTTATAGTCTGAAAAATACGGTATATACTTGTAAGTTGTAACAGCATGTCCCTCCCCTGGCCTGTGTTCCTGGACTGTAATGTAATCAGGCCTAGGTTCACCTCACTTGTACTGCATCTAGTGAGGGATTTGTCTTTGTTCTTCTCAGCATGGGACTCATCCAATACACAAACTTGTAAGATAGAATCGAGCCAGTAGTTTCTGGAAACTTCTCAATGTAGCCACACGTTAAAAGTTGGTGTGAACCTCCCCCATCGAAGGGCTGATGCCAGGATACAGGACAATAGACTCATGTGTTGGCTGAGTCAGTTGTGTGATGACTTGCGAAGGGCTGGGATCTTATGCTGAGGTGAGATCCCGGTGACCATGTGTATTGTTAGAAGCTGCCATGTGGGACTGTGATGTGTCCCTCATCTGCTGGCTGGATCCATTAATTCACCCAAAGACTATTTTATTTTCCTGGCTTCGGATTGCCGGGTGGCGCCCCCGGATCTGCTCCCTTTGTGTGGACTCATTGTGGACTAATTACAGACGCTGCAGAATTACTTTCATTTGTGTTGTCCCAGTTTCCTGTTTCAATAAATCTTGTTGGATTGTTTATCGGCCTGGTGTCTCTTCCTGCTCTGTCGCATACCCCGTCACAATACTTATTTTGTAGTTATTACTCACCTTGGCAGTTATCTGTAGGAATCTCCTCCTTACACCACTCATTACCCCTCACATATGTCTCAATAGTATTAATACGGGTCAAATCTTCACCCTGAAACAAATATTGTAAAAGTCACAGACAGATGGAGAAGTCACATCTATGATCAGCTCTAATACTGTCATCTCCACCATTCTCATTACACAAGTATAAAACATATAATACTGGTGGATAAGACAAGACTGAGCACAAGACCTTCACAGCCGTCTACACATCTAGGGGAGATCTCATGACACCTTTTCTCCATCTACCTGATGATCCTGAGGAACATTTGGATTTTCCACTGAACTGTCCTCTGGAAGAAGAGGATGGGGACAGCTCTCTGGTGTTGTCCTCTTACTGGATAGAACTGGAGGAAACACATACAAGGACTGAATTAATTCTCTACATACAAATAATTATAAGCTATGTGTATTTAGTCCTGACTATTACCTGGTGATGTGAGGGGCTGGGGAACCTCCATCATGACATCCTTGTACAGACCTTTGTGTTCTTCTAAATACTCCCACTCCTCCATAGAGAAATAGACGGTGACATCCTGACACCTTACAGGAACCTGAGACATACAATGACACTGTCATCACTCGAACCTTTCATAGTTTTACAGTATAATGTACCAGTATTCCCAGCAGTGTCACCTCTCCAGTCAGCAGCTCAATCAACTTGTAGGCGAGATATAGGATCTTCTGGTCATTAATGTCCTCATGTATCAGGCGGTGAGGTGGAGGTCCTGTGATTGGGCTCACGGGTCTTCCCCATCCCTCAGACACAGGGGCCTGACAGCGCTCACTAGAGGTCTTCTTCACTACCGTGTAATCCTGGTTATGGAGACAGACATTAATAAATTCCACTACAGACATTTCCAGAGTCCTCACCTCTCCAGTTTTGTCCATCTGTTATTCCCATAGATAAGAATGATGTAATGTGACGTCATCAGAATCTCTCACCTCTCCAGTAAGTCGGAAGAGGATCTCTAAGGTGAGGTGTAATATCCTCTCCGCCATCTTGTCTCTGTCCCTATCCATCTTTGATGGGTCAATAAGGAAAATTCTCTTATATAGAAGATCTGATATTCTCACTGAGAGGATCCTATATGGCAGGGCTCTAAATGTAAAAGAAGAGGAGCTGATGTAACATCATAGAAATCCCATGTAGTGTATCTCCATTCCAATACTAAAGACTGTGAACAGATCTAAAATAAAAATCTGAAAATTTATTAACTATTCCATAAAAGCAAAAACAACAAGTTATAAAGTGCAGGGAACATCCACAGAGATCAGGACAGCAGAACTGGGGAGTTCAGTTACAGGAAACTGTTAACAAGCACAATACAGTTGATATCAATCTGTCATGTTGATTGAATTATAAAATGAGACTGGTTGCTTTAAAAGGATGTTGGTACTTCAAGTTATGGTCTTCCTCGGTTAACCATAGTTAGCTCCAAGAAACATGTGCAGTCATCACTGCTATGTATCACAAGGGATTCAAAGTCAAGCACATTGCTGTTTGTAAGATAGCCCCTAAATCAACCATTTATTGGATCATTAAGGACTTCAAATAGAAAGTCCTCAATTACTGTGAACAAGGCTTCAGGGCACTCAATATAGTACAGCAAGTCCCAGGACTTACTTTTAAAGCGGATGCAACTATAGGATACGCTAACATCACTGCTTCAACACCTGAGCTTGCTCAGGAATGGCAGCAAGCAGGTGTCAGTGCATCTTCACACAAAGTGAGGTGAAGGCTTTTGGAGGTTGGCATGGATTGAAGAAGGGATGGAAAAAAAGCCACGTCTCTCAAAGAAAAACATCAAGACCAGACTGACATTCAGCAGGAAGTACAGGTACTGGACTGTAGGGATTGAGGGAAAGTTATTTTCCCTGATGACGTTCTCTTCTGTTTTGAAAATTTGGTTGAATGATTGTCCAGAGAAAAAAAGTGAGCGCTACCACAAGTCCTGTGTCATACCAACAGCAAGGCATCCGGGGATAATTTATGTGTGGGGGCTTTTCGTCCATGGGAGTGGATTCACTTGCAATTTTTCCTAAGAACAGTGCAATGAATAAAAAATGAGATCTAAACATCCTCCAAGAGCAACTTCTCCCAATGATCCAGGAGCAATCTTGTGGTGAACAATACTTTTCCAGCAAAATTGAGCACCATGTCTTAAGGCAAAAGTAATAACTAAGTGGATCAATGCACATAACATTTTAGGTCCATGAACAAGAAAATTAACCAAATCTCAGTCCCATTGAGAACCTTTGGTCAATAATCAAAAACCATAGCTGCCAACTGTCCTGGACTCAGTGGGACTATCCCTAGTTGAGGGATCAGTCCCGATGTCCCAGTACATCAGAGCTTTGTCCCGACTTCCACTTACTCTCCTCTCTGTATCGTCATTTCATCGCTCCTTAAGATCTTCCTCCCCAGGGGTGCAGATCATCTCTGCTCTGCACACTTATTTTAATAAAAAAAAATTAAAAAAAATCCCTTCTATTCTTTAGGCTCTCCAGAAATTGAACCCACAATCTACATAATTGCAGGCAGCAGCTAAAACTATGAGCCACAGCCTACACTAATGAGTATGGGAGGATTTTCTCTACTTGAATCTGCAGTGCAGCCACCAAAACCACAGACAGATTAAACTGATACATAGAGATTCATCTTTATATAGAAGTGGTTTTCTATGTACTTGCATTTGTTTTGGGGGTCACACTCGAGGGGTGTGCAATCCTCTTAATTGTCTGCTGCCAAATCGGATGTCAATGGATGTACGTGCACGCATGCAGAGAATAAAAACAGTAGAATGTCAATGTCATTCAAATGCAGAAGCTCTCCTTTAAATTTACGCCCATGTCGGACAGTCTCCCTTTGATGTGGGCTCCGGTGGTGAGGCCACATCTTTCCTGGCACGTCAGCTGTTTTGAACAGCTGACATGTGCCCGGAACGTGGGTGCAATCGCGATCCACTCGTGGCTATTAACCTGTTAAACGCCGCTGTCAAACGCTGGCAGCGGCATTTAACATGCACTTCTGGCAATCACGTCGGAAATTCACCCATCGGCGACCCCTGTCACGTGATCGTGGGTCACCGATGGGTTGCATGACAACCAGAGGTCTCCTGGTGGTCGGTGCTCATAGTAAGTGAGGTATTCTGCTACTTACAGGCGATCTGATCAGCCGATAGGGTAATGGCAGCTTCTAGTCTCCTATGGAGACTATTGAAGCATGCCAAAAGTAAAAAAAAAAAATGTTTTTAAAAATATGAATAAAGTAAAAAAATAGAGTTCAAATCACCCACCTTTCGCCCCATTCAAAATAAAACAATAATAAAAAAAATCAAACATACACATATTTTGTATCGACGCGTTCAGAATCATCCGATCTATCAATAAAAAAAGGATTAACCTAATCACTAAATGGAATAGTGAGAAAAAAAGTAAAAACGCCAGAATTAATTTTTTTTGTCGCCGCGACATTGCATTAGAATGCAATGACGGGCAATCAAAAGATCGTATCTGCACCAAAATGGTATCATTAAAAACGTCAGCTCGGCACTCAAAAAAAAAATCAAAAAATAAGCCCTCACTCGACCCGAGATCACAAAAAATGAAGACGCAACGGGTGTCAGAACATGGCGTATTTTTTATTTATTTTTTTTAAAACAAAGTTTGGATTTTTTTTCACCACATAGATAAAAAAAGAACCTAGACATGTTTGGTATCTATGAACTCGTAATGACCTGGAGAATCATAATGGCAGGTCAGCTTTAGCATTTAGTGAACCTAGCAAAAAAAAAAAAAAAAAAAAACAATTGTGGGATTGCACTTTTTTTTTGCAATTTCACCGCACTTGGAATTTTTTTCCGTTTTCCAGTACAGGATATGTTAAAATCAATGGTGTCATTCAAAAGTACAACTCGTCCCGCAAAAAATCAAGCCCTCACATGGCCATATTGACGGGAAAATAAGAAAGTTATGGCTCTGGGAAGAAGGGGAGCGAAAAACGAAAAAGCAAAACCGATAATACCTCGGTCATGAAGGGGTTAAGGAAGCTGTACACTTTTATATAGCAAATCTCTTGGGATTAACCAAGGGCGCATATCTATACTTGATAGGTCAAGCTGCAAATATTATCTTTTATGTCAATAAGCTTTGAGCCATAATTATTGCCTTACATGATTCTGTTATCCGTTGCTGCGCAATAGGCCTTATCAGCGGAGCAGAAGAAAGTCCCCAAGTACAAAGGTCTTGTGAATTCTTTACATATAACACACGTGTGGCTCATGTTGTCAGGATATCCTAAAAGTATTCTAGAGGTAAAATACAATTTTCTTTCTTCCTCTAAAATTACTAAAAAAAAATAAAGAAAAACAATTACAAAAAAGTAATTTATTACTGCTCTTTTTTACAAAATAATAAGGCCATATTTGGTGTCTCTGTAATCGTAATGACCCACAGAGCACAGCAATCAGGGATCTGACTTTTACTACTGTGCAACCTTTCCCTTTTAAATGGTACAATCTCTACAACCTCTGCTTGCTGGGATCTGACTTTTACTACTGTGCAACCTTTCCCTTTTAAATGGTACAATCTCTACAACCTCTGCTTGCTGGGATCTGACTTTTACTACTGTGCAACCTTTCCCTTTTAAATGGTACAATCTCTACAACCTCTGCTTGCTGGGATCTGACTTTTACTACTGTGCAACCTTTCCCTTTTAAATGGTACAATCTCTACAACCTCTGCTTGCTGGATCTGACTTTTACTACTGTGCAACCTTTCCCTTTTAAATGGTACAATCTCTACAACCTCTGCTTGCTGGGATCTGACTTTTACTACTGTGCAACCTTTCCCTTTAAATGTGCCTGCTGAATGTTTGCTAAATTAATTTGTTGCATTGTATTCAATACTTACTGCTGTATAGCCATGCTGGGGCCAGTAGAGATGCTATCAGGTGTAAGGTGTTACCAGCATATGGATGCAGCCAGGCCCTGTGCCTTTGATTGTCTATCCTCCCCTGGTGTGCTGGGCAGCTGCTAATTTATCCCAAAGCAGCTACCACAACTCCTCCCACCTGATCCTCTACTCAGTCCTATATATTCAGTAGCAGCCTAAGGGGGGCACGCGTGTGGGGTCTGGCACGCGTCATCTCCCTGCAGCAGAAGTACAGTGAAGCTGCAGTTATTTCAACGGCAGTTAGTCACGGCAGGAGTCAGGACCCCACACTATGTCTCTTTTGGGTATGTCTGCTGAGTAAGCACTTCCAATTACTTGTACCTGGCTTTTCTATTTACCCATCTCACTCTTTCACCATGTTTACATATGCCTTCACAGTGTTTGCTCCGTTAATCCTCTCTCTCCTTCGCTATCCCCAAACCCCAGCACCCTCGAATCAAATAATCATCTCCCCTTCCCTCCTTCCTCCCCACCTGTCCTCCTCTGATGACCTGCTCCTCAACCTCAAATCTGTCCTAATAAAACACAAAACAAGCTTCCCTCTCTCCTTCTCCCACCTGCTCTCCCTTTCTCTGCTCCTCCTCACTGCTGGTGACATATCTCCCAATCCTGGACCTCCACAGTTCATACCCACCATTAGTACTC
>JARQOD010000003.1:39091239-39162302 GCA_033576555.1 Oophaga sylvatica | reverse complement strand
AGGCTTCCGTCGGACCACTCTTCCATAAAGGCCCGACTAGTGGAGGGCTGCAGTGATAGATGTCTTTGTGGAACTTTATCCCAACTCCCTACTGCATCTGTGGAGCTCAGCCACAGTGATCTTGGGGTTCTTCTTTACCTGTCTCACCAAGGTTCTTCTGCCACAATTGCTCAGATTCGCTGGACGGCCAGGTCTAGGAAGACTTCTGGTGGTCCCAAACTTCTTCCATTAAAGGATTATGGAGGCCGCTGTGCTCTTAGGAACCTTGAGTACAGCAGAAATTCTTTTGTAACCTTGGCCAGATGTGTGCCTTGCCACAATTTTGTCTCTCAGCTCCTTGGCCTGTTCCTTTGACCTCATGATTCTCATTTGGTCTGACATGCACTGTGAGCTGTGAGGACTTATAAAGACAGGTGTGTGCCTGTACAAATCAAGATCTATCAGTTTAATTAAACACAGCTGGACTCCTATGAAGGAGTAGAACCATCTCAAGGAGGATCACAAGGAAATGGACAGCATGTGACTTAAATATGAATGTCTGACCAAAGGGTCTGAATACCTATTACAATGTGATATTTCAATTTTTCTTTATAATAAATTTAAAAAATTTTCTACATTACTGGTTTTTATCAGTCAAGATGGGGTGCAGAGTGTACATTAATGTGAAAAAAATGAACTTTTTTGCATTTACCAAATGGCTGCAATGAAACAAAGAGTGAAAAATTGAAAGGGGTCTGAATACTTTCTGCATCCCACTGTATATGTTTTGAAGAATATTTGGTTTTAAAACGATGTGTACAGTTGTGTATTACAATGCGATTTTAACATGAGCTGTTACATACAGAGAACTGCTGTATGTAAAAGCTCATGTTAAAATCGCATTGCATACGGATAATAGATGTGAGGAAATAGCATCATCGCATTGCAAATGGATTAATACGGATCACCATACGGAGAACATTGGTGCGATTCTCGGCCTGTCAAAATTGGACCGATTTTTTTAAACGTTTTGTGTGACACCGGCCTTAGGTTCCCATACAGTTGAAGACTTTAGTCTAAAAGAGGTTTGGCATTAGGTGAGGTCCTGGAAATGAGAATCGCCTTAACGTGGGTTCCAAGTACAGATGAATTGGACAATTATGCGCTAAGCATTCTCAATTTTTATACTTCTGTTTTTTTCTTGGTTTTTGGTTGATACTTCTAACGTATTAATGCAATTCAATTTTCATATTTGCATGCTATGACGCTACAGAGTGCTCCCTTTTTTGTTTGACTGTATGAGTTGGTGACTCTAGGTAAGCACCTGTTCACACATAGTTTATGTTTGGATGTGATGGTCAGTTTTTTGCATTTTGGACAGAACTGACATCTAGAATAGGTCGGTTACATCAGAAGAATGCAGGGTTCTCGTGACATAACAATGTCTGCCAATATCGCTGGAGCGATTTCTATCTTAGAGAATTTCTGGTTACCTCATCCTAACCAAGTACTAAAAGCAGATACAACTGAAACAGGCAAAAAACAGAACTGAGCTATTCAATATAAAAAGCCACAATCAAACATTCATTTAGTATTGGTCAAAGCTCAGATGGTGTTAAACCAAGTTATTAGAACCCAGTTCCCTCAACTACAGTGGAGAAAATAAGTATTTAAGACACTGTTGATTATGGAAGTTTTAACACCTAGAAAGAATGGAAAGGTCTGTAAATTTTTAGCGTAGGTACACATCAACTGTGGGAGACAGAATATAAAAAAAAAAACAAAAAAATCATATTGTATGATTTTTACCCAATTAATTTGCATTTTATTTCATAAAATAGGTATGTGATACAATAGAAAATCAGAACTTAATATTTGGCACAGAAACCTTTGTTTACAATTAGAGGTCAAACATTTCCTGTAGTTCTTGACTAAGTTTGCACACATTGCAGCAGGAATTTTGGTTCACTTCTCCATACAGATCTTCTCCAGATCTTTCAGGTTTCGGGACTGTTGCTGGGTGACATTGAGTTTCAGCTCCCTCCAAAGATTTTCTATTGAGTTCAGGTCTGGAGCCTGGCTAGGCCTAGGCCACTCCAGGACCTTGGAAATTGAAATGCTTCTTATGGTGTCACTCCTTAGTTGCCCTGGCTGTATGTTTTGGGTCGCTGTCATGCTGGAAGACCTAGCCACGACCCATCTTCAATTCTCTTTCTGAGGGAAGGTGGTTGTGTAAGGGTCTGCGTAACGCACCAAATATATGATGTAGAGAGGTGCGTTCGCAGCCCAGGGTCCACCGTGCAGGGGAGCCTGCTGCTAGTAAAATGGCGCAAGAAGCGAACTCTGTTATCCCGCAGAGTCGCCAAAATAAACGCCGTAACGCGCTGTGGCAATATGTGCGAACTCTGTTATTCCACAGAGCCGCTAGAAGGAGTGCCACAGCGCTATATGGCGATGTGTGCGAACTCAGTTAACACCACTGAGTTGCAAAATAAACACGCTAGGGCGCTGTCTAGCGTTGAAAGCGAACCCTGTTGCGTCACAGAGCCACTGAGACAAACTTCTGTGTCTTGTTAGGCACCCAGGTACACAGTTGACTGCTAAGCGAACATAGAACGTGATCATGCGCTAATGTCCTCGCGGGAGTCACCCGCAATCTATGGCGTCTGAACGCCAGGCCCTGAATACGGCAATCAAACTCCTCACCGGTTATGCCGGTAATCTAGGGCATCTAAGACACCGACCCTGACCAGCTAGCATACCAAGCTCCTCACCGATTAGGTCGGTATTGTAATAGTGTATTTCAGCCGCCCTAACCACACACACGCATGACCATACTGGCGCAAAGCATAACGGTTGATACTAGCGCATGGCGGCTCAGCCATGCCACCCTTTTATGGTAACAGCTACAGGACCTGCCAGAAGAAGGCCCAATGAGAAACTGTTCCAAAACACATGTAGTTTCAGGACCTTCCTGGCGGACCAATAAGAGCTACTGCAGTACCTGAACATGTGACCCCTGATCTCCAATGAGAGATCTTACCCTGGGCATGCTCAGAAGGGGAAACGCAGGACTTCATCCCAAAGACGTCTGCTCCAGCACTGGCTATAATAGAAGATCCAGGAGGAGCAGCAGCAAGTCTCTGCACAGTACTGGAACGGGCAAGACGCTGGGACCGCCGTCTCTGCTGAGCAGGTTCCACTGCGACAGAGATGAATGGGGGACCACAGCGGGACTGGTTCGAGACTCCCCTTGTGCAGCAGCGGGAACTTGAACCCTAACATTACCCACCCTCCTAGGGCCCCCCTTCTTCGGGCCTCGCTGCGCTCAAAGGCAGCGATGAGCTGCGGAGCCTGAATACGCTCAGCAGGCTCCCATGACCTATCCTCAGGCCCATAACCCCTCCAATCCACCAAATAAAACTTTTTGCCACGTACCACCTTGCACCCCAGAATAGCATTCACCTCATAATCGTCCGTAGACGAACCCGATGTCCCGGCAGATGACTCGGAAAACCGGGACAAGTATACGGGTTTCAGGAGGGAGACATGGAATGTGTCGGTGATACCCAGGCGTGGCAGAAGGGCTAACCGGTAGACCACAGGATTGACCTGTTCAAGGACCTTGAAGGGACCCATGAAGCGAGGTGCGAACTTAGTGGACTCTACGCGCAGCCTGATGTTACGGGCGGAGAGCCACAGTAAATCGCCAGGGGCAAAAGTCAGAGCGGGGCGCCAATGTGCGTCAGCGGATGACCTCATTCTCTCCTTGGAGGCCTGAATGGCATCCTGAGTGCGGTCCCAAATGTCCCGTGCCTCCACAGCCCAGTCTGCCACCCTGGAGTCGGCGGAAGACACGGGCATAGGTACGGGAACCCGTGGATGCTGACCATAATTAAGGAGAAATGGGGTTTGTCCAGTGGAATCAGCCACAGCATTGATTAATGCAAACTCCGCCCACGGTAACAAGGATGCCCAGTCATCCTGCCTAGCTAAAACAAAATGTCGCAGATATGTGACCAAGGTCTGGTTGGCCCTCTCTACCAACCCATTTGTCTCGGGATGATAAGCAGAAGAGAGATTTAACTCAACACTGAGAAGGCGACAAAGCTCTCTCCAGAACCGAGACGCAAACTGAGGACCCCGGTCGCTGACAATTTTGTCCGGCATACCGTGTAAGCGGAAGATATGTTTGATAAACAGTGTCGCCAAGGCCCGTGCAGAAGGTAACCGGGGTAGCGGCACCAAGTGCACAATTTTGGAGAAGTGATCGGTGATAACTCATATGATGGTGCACCCACAGATTTGGGCAAGCCTACCACAAAGTCCATCCCGACCATTTCCCAAGGCCTGTCTGCCACCGGCAATGGGTAAAGTAACCCAGCTGGCCGTTGACGAGGGGACTTATTTTTGGCACAGGAGACACATGCCCGAATATAATCTCCAACGTCCCGGACCATATGCGGCCACCAGTATGTCCTCGCGAGTAGCTCAGATGTCCTTTTTTTCCCAAAATGTCCACCCACCCTGGACGAATGGGCCCAAGAGAGAACCTCCGGTCGCAAATTAGATGGTACAAAGGCCTTGCCCGGAGGGACAGACTCTAGCGACACCGGAGCTATAGTTCTCAGGCTCTCAGAGGGGACAATAAGCCGTGGCTCCCCCTCCTCCTCCTCAGAAGACACAACGGAGCGAGAGAGAGCGTCAGCCCGAATGTTCCTCTCTCCCGACAGAAAATGGAGGGTGAAGTGAAAGCGGGAGAAAAACAAGGACCATCTGGCCTGACGGGAATTTAGCCGCTGGGCAGTTTGTAAATACACCAGATTTTTGTGATCCATGAAGACTTGAAAGGGAAAGCGAGCCCCCTCCAACAGATGTCTCCACTCCGAGAAGGCCAACTTCATTGCTAGCAACTCCCTGTCCCCGATGGAATAATTCCTCTTCGCTGGTGTGAAGGTCTTGGAGAAAAAGAAGCACGGGTGCTTCCGATCTTGAGCATCCTTTTGGAAGAGGACTGCTCCAGCACCAACGGATGAGGCATCCACCTCCAATATAAATGGCTTATCAACATCGGGGCGATGTAGGATGCGAGCGCTAGCAAAATGGGACTTAATAGAAGTGAAGGCCTTGGAGACCTCTTCAGACCACAATTTGGGATTTGCTCCCATTTTGGTGAGGGCTACCACGGGAGCTACCAAAGTTGAGAAGTGAGGGATAAACTGGCGGTAGTAATTAATGAACCCCATAAAGCGCTGCACCGCCTTCAGAGAATGGGGTTCTTGCCAGTCCATCACCGTCTGTAGTTTGGCAGGATCCATAGCCAATCCCTGGGCGGAGATGATATAGCCCAGGAAGGGTAAGGACTCCTACTCAAACACACATTTCTCCAACATTGCGTAGAGGGAATTTGCCCGTAAGAGGTCGAAGACTCTGCAGACATCTCTCCGGTGGGAGTCAATATCTGGGGAAAAGATGGGAATATCATCCAGATAGACTACGACTGAGGTGGAGAGCATATCCCGTCATGTCATTAACAAAGTCTTGGAAGACGGCTGGGGCATTACAGAGCCCGAAGGGCATCACCAGATATTCATAGTGCCATTCCCTGGTATTAAAAGCCGTCTTCCATTCGTCCCCCTCACGGATGCGAATCAGGTTATAAGCACCCCACAGATCTAATTTCGTAAATACCCTTGCCCCCCCGTAGCCTATCATATAGCTCAGAAATCAGGGGCAACGGGTATTTATTCTTGACGGTGATGGCATTAAGACCCCTGTAATCGATGCATGGACGTAATTCTCCGTTCTTCTGCACGAAAGAAGAACCCCGCCCATGCAGGTGACACTGACTTCCTAATGAATCCTCTTGCCAGGTTCTCCTGAATATATTGAGACATAGCCTCCGTCTCCGGGAGAGAAAGGGGATAGACCGGTCCCCGAGGAGGTTCTGCTCCGGGCAAGAGGTCAATAGGACAGTCATAGAGACGGTGAGGTGGAAGGATTTCCGCAGCCTTTTTGGAGAATACGTGTAAGGTTCTTTGTACATGTTCTTGAAACTCAGTTTACCGTCAGCCATTTTGCTTTCTGTCTTGCTGCAGCTATCTTGCCCTCAGTCAATATGGAGTTTTCAGCTTTCATGTTCCCGCCCTGATTCTCTCCCTCTTGCTTCTTAAGCAGCCACAGCTGAGCAATCAGTGCTTCAGAATCTAGCCTGCAGTGAACCTGTGACCTGACTCCTGGAAGCCTTGGACTATGTACTCCAGCTATTCCTACTGAGGAACTCTGAACACTTGTGGACTCTGGAACCCTGCTCTTTGAAAGATCCACGTTTGCATGGACTTACGGTAACAGAGAAGAAGATCCTGAACCTGTTGTGGAGAGTGATTGCTGAGCTTAAGTTACTCTGGCCTGCTGTGTCTCCTGCTTCTGTATCTGCAAACTGTGTGACTATTTTTGCTACTTGTATGAAGTAATACAAGACCTTCTATATCAAACCTGTGTCTCATGTATTTTCATCGCACCCAAGCACAAGACGCTATATGAACTGTACTACATACATTACAAGATTCTGAAGCCAAAACGTTAGTGTCTGCTGGGTCTGGGAAGGCTGTGTCTGCTGTAACTGTGGATATCAGACGTCCAGTTGTACTTTCTGTGATGACAGTGGTTGTGACTTCTCACAACCATTCCAGGTGAGCAATTCCCTTAAGTTTTTTTTTTCTGCAGTGTTACCACAGGTAAACACTATTGTTTTTTTTTTTCTCTTCCCTCTTTTGTGTCTGCTGAAACTGTGGATATCATCAGATGTCCGGTTGAACTTTCTGTGATGATAGTGGTTGTGACTTCTCACAACCATTCCAGGTGAGCAGTTCCCTTAATTTTTTTTTTCTCTCTGCAGTGTTACCACAGGTAAACACTATTGTTTTTTTTTTTTTTTCCTTTTCTCCTCTCCTTCCAGTACTCCTGTCTTAAAAGATCTGGAAAATGGAGGCCCGCATAAAGGAACTTTGCGGAGTGACTGATAATATCCTTGCAGATTTACAGACTATAAAAACCCGTTTTACAAACCTACAGGACCTCACTAATCACAATTTGCAAGTGTTTGGACAGACTGCCCAGGATTTGCGAGCCAGGATTGAGGTTCTAGAGGAGCGAGTCCAGGCTCCTGCCGTAGCCCCAAGTTCTGGGATTCCCAAGTTGCCCCCTTTTCGTTTTGGCGGTGAACGTGAAAAATTCAGGGGATTTATTAACCAATGCAATCTGTTTTTTTCCGCACATGCTTCACAATTTCCCACTGAACGATCTAAAGTGCTTACTATAATTATGTTACTTACCAACAAGGCTTTGATGTGGGCAAACCCTCTGATTGAGACTGAGGATGAATGTTTGGATCATCTTGATGCTTTCATTTCAGCCATGGGGCAGGTGTTTGATGACCCCAATCGAGGTGCAACAGCTGAAGCAGCCATGTTAACTTTGCGCCAAGGTAAGCACTCGGTAGCCGAATATGCCTTGGATTTCAGGAGATGGGCCCTTGATACCACCTGGGACAGTTCCGCCAAAAAATCTATTTTTCGAAAGGGGTTGTCTCCACTAATTAAGGATGAACTTGCTTGTGCCGACCCTCCCACTGCGTTAGGTGACTTTATTAACTACTGCATCCGTATTGATGCTCGCCTGACTGAACGCATGCAAGAGAGATGGTTCGAAAGCAATCGCACTAACCTTTTCCTACCTTCCTCCCCAGCTAAGGAACCTTTGAGTAGGATCACACGGGAACCTGAACCTGAACCCATGCAGGTAGACTCTTTACAAAGACGGGTTAGTGATGCACGCAAGGAACATCGTTTTAAGGAAAATCTATGTTTCTATTGTGGTAAGTCAGGGCACTTCATTATAAACTGCCCCAGCCGTTCTCGTAAGACTACTGCAGCACTCATTCACTGTGAGTGTTGCGAGAGGAGATCTGTCAGGTCCGAGCCTCAGGCTCCAGAGAGATCTGCAGCAACAGATCTTGATTTCTCGGACTTAAACTCCGTTACTTCTGAGGACGATGACTGTGTAAACGCTGCAATTTTTCAAGTTTCCTCAGCGGTGTCCCAGCTGAGTTGTAGGAAAAACAATTCTCATTGCTTCCTTTCCATCAAACTCTGGGTTAACTCAGTCTGGGTGTCTAGCTCTGCTATGATCGACTCAGGGGCAAGTGGGAATTTTATGGATGTCTCCTTTGCTCTGAAACAGGGGATACGTTCAGTGAAGAAGGCTACTCCAGTACAGATGGAAACTGTGGATGGCTCCCTGCTGACCTCTGGACCAGTGGATCAGGAAACGAGCCTTTGAGGGTCCTTATGGGTAAAGATCATCAAGAGAAACTGTCCTTTATGCTTATCTCTTCTCCCCACTTTCCCATTATTCTAGGGCTACCATGGCTGCAGGCTCAGAACCCTACCATTAACTGGGAGACCAAGGAATTACACTTTCCAGAGAAACAGATGAGTCCAGAAGTTTCAGCTTGCTCTGTTCCTAAAGGAACCATGTCAGTCCCTGAACTACCAGCTGTATACCAGGACTATGTGGATTTATGTGACAAGAAGAACGCTGACCAGCTTCCCCCTCACCGTCCATATGATTGTCCAATTGAATTATTGCCTGGAGCAGAGATACCTTTTGGTAAGATCTACCCCCTGGCGGGGCCTGAGCTAAAGGCTTTAAAGGATTACATAGACGAAAATCTAGCCAAGGGCTTCATACGCCCCTCTTCATCTCCTGCAGGTGCACCCATCTTCTTTGTGAAGAAGAAAGATGGATCTCTGAGACCCTGCGTAGACTATAGGGAACTCAATAAGGTTACTATTAGAAACCGTTATCCATCGCCTTTAATCCTGAGTTATTGGAGAGAGTGCGGCATGCCAAAATTTTCTCTAAATTGGATCTCCGTGGGGCCTATAACTTGGTCCGTATTAGACCTGGGGATGAATGGAAGACTGCATTCAGGTCACGCTATGGACACTTTGAATATCTAGTTATGCCTTTTGGTCTGAGTACCGCCCCAGCCACTTTCCAACACTTGGTGAATGACATCTTCAGGGATCTCCTAGATACATTCGTGGTGATTTATTTGGATGATATTCTAATTTTTTCTAACCACAGAGGAACATCATGGACATGTGAGAATGGTCTTGGAACGTCTAAGACAAAACCATCTTTACATCAAACTTGAAAAGTGTGAATTCCATAGGACCGAAATTCAATTTCTGGGGTATGTACTGTCTACACAAGGAATTAGTATGGATGGAAGTAAGACCCAAGCCATCAAGGATTGGCCAAGTCCTAGAAATGTGAAGGAGGTGCAGCGCTTCATCGGTTTTGCCAATTTCTATAGACGTTTCATTAGGAATTTCTCTGAGGTAGTGTCACCTATCACCCAACTTACCCGGAAAGAGTCTAGGTTCTCCTGGACTCCCCAAGCCCAGGAAGCATTTTCTCGTCTAAAAGATAAATTTACCACCGCACCTATCTTGGTACATCCCAACCCCGAACTTGCCTTCATAATAGAGGTGGATGCTTCAGATTGTGCCGTTGGAGCTATACTCTCTCAGAGAACAGGTGAGAAGAATGTCTTGCATCCCTGTGCCTTCTTTTCCCAGCAGTTGTCTTCGGCTGAGAGGAACTACGATGTGGGCAATAGAGAGTTGTTGGCCATTATTGCCGCCTTCAAAGAATGGAGACACCTTCTTCAGGGTGCTGCACAGCAAATAGTCGTCCTGACAGACCATCGTAACCTTGAATTTATCAGGTCGGCTAAGTGCCTGACTCCTCGCCAGGCTCGCTGGAATCTTTTCTTAAACCAATTTAATTTTGTCATTTCTTATAGACCAGGATCGCGCAATGGAAAGGCTGATGCACTCTCTAGGATTCATTCAGCAGAGACCCGTCCACTTGCTCCTCCTAAGACTATTCTTCCTGACTCTAGATTTCTGGGAGTGATTCATAATCAAGACCTACTTAAGGACATCAAGGAAGCATACCATGCGGATTCCTTGTTGGCACAACCCCCAAGGGACGTAAGTCTTGTCTTTAAGAATGGTGTGTGGATTCTGGGACAACGTCTGTATATTCCTGAAACAGTCAGATTGAGAGTATTGCAACTCATTCACGATTCCAAGATAGCTGGGCATAGAGGAATTCTAAAGACACAGGAATTTCTTTCTCGTTTCTTTTGGTGGCCCACTTGCAGGAAGGATGTTTTAAACTATGTCACTTCATGTGAAGTCTGTGCAAGATGCAAAACACCTCGCTCCTCACCAACTGGTCTGTTACAACCTCTTCCCACCCCGTCCCGCCTGTGGGGATCCATTTCTATGGACTTCATTGTGGAGTTACCAACCTCTCAAGGGAAAAACACCATTCTAGTGGTGGTTGATCGTTTAACAAAGGCAGCTCATTTTATTCCTTGTGTCGGCTTACCCACTGCAAAACAGACATCAGATTTGATGATTAAAGATGTGTTTCGCTTACATGGAGTACCGGATGAGGTTATTTCGGATCGAGGGGTGCAATTCACTTCAAGGTTTTGGCAAAATTTCTGTGCAGCATTGGACATTAAAGTAAACCTTTCTTCTGCTTTTCATCCCCAGACTAATGGACAGACCGAACGAACCAATCAAACTCTGGAGCAGTATCTCCGCTGCTTTATCTGCCACCTACAGGATGATTGGGTGGATCTACTTCCATTGGCTGAGTTCTCTTATAACAACTCTCAGAGCGCCTCCACTAAGCAGTCTCCTTTTTACTCCAATCTAGGTTATCATCCTAACATTCTTCCACGATTTCCCATAGAAACGCCTTTACCAGCAGTGGCCGAAAGAATCACGTCTTTACAGAAGAATATGGATCTTCTAAAGGAGAATCTGGAATTGGCTCAGGAAAGGTACAAGAAAGCAGCAGATAAATTTCGTAAACCTGCACCAGCTTTCAAGGTAGGAGACCTGGTCTGGCTGTCAACCAGAAATCTTAAGTTAAGGATTCCATCGTCTAAGTTGGGACATAAGTACATTGGACCCTATAAAATCAGTAAAATTATAAGTGCCGTTGCTTGTCGTCTTCAACTGCCTAGAACTATGAGAATCCACCCTGTCTTTCATGTATCCCTACTAAAGGCTGCAACACCCAATACGTTTCCTGGACGTTCTTCTCCTTGCCCTGACCCAGTGCTAGTCGATGGTCAGGAAGAATTTGTGGTGGAAAGAATTCTAGATTCCAGGTTACACAGAAATCAGTTACAATATTTGATTAAATGGCAGGGCTACCCAGTGGAGGACAACTCATGGGAACCAGTCAATAACGTTAATGCTCCTCGTTTGCTCCGCCAGTTTCATCAGAGGTACCCAGACAAGCCTGGTCTGAGGCCATCCGGAGGTTGTCCCTAAGGGGGGAGTAATGTAAGGTTCTTTGTACATGTTCTTGAAACTCAGTTTTCCGTCAGCCATTTTGCTTTCTGTCTTGCTGCAGCTATCTTGCCCTCAGTCAATATGGAGTTTTCAGCTTTCATGTTCCCGCCCTGATTCTCTCCCTCTTGCTTCTTAAGCAGCACAGCTGAGCAATCAGTGCTTCAGAATCTAGCCTGCAGTGAACCTGTGACCTGACTCCTGGAAGCCTTGGACTATGTACTCCAGCTATTCCTACTGAGGAACTCTGAACACTTGTGGACTCTGGAACCCTGCTCTTTGAAAGATCCACGTTTGCATGGACTTACGGTAACAGAGAAGAAGATCCTGAACCTGTTGTGGAGAGTGATTGCTGGTTAGTTACTCTGGCCTGCTGTGTCTCCTGCTTCTGTATCTGCAAACTGTGTGACTATTTTTGCTACTTGTATGAAGTAATACAAGACCTTCTATATCAAACCTGTGTCTCATGTATTTTCATCGCACCCAAGCACAAGACGCTATATGAACTGTACTACATACATTACAATACGTCTGCATACGACCAATAGTATTTAGGAAGTAAAGTAAGATCTGCTGGTATCTCTGTAGTGGCCACCTGAATGCATTCCCTCATACATCTGCCTTTACATGACTCACCCCAACCCAATATCCTCCCATAGATCCACTCAATGTGTGGGGAGTGGAAACGGAGCCAGGGCATCCCAACAAAATCTCGTCTATTCCCTCGGGAATGACCAGAAGTGAGATAATCTCCTGATGGGATGGGGACATTGACAACGTGAAAGGGATGGTCTGATGTGTGATTGGTGAAGGCAGTGTCGACCCATTCACTACTCGAACAGTCACGGTTTGGCGAGCATCACCAGAGGTATAGAGTGGCTGAGAGCGAAGGAAGAGGACATGAAATTTCCTTCGGCTCCAGAGTCCACACAAAGTGTGACTGTTAAAGTGGATGAGCCAAAATTGATTGTCCCCCTAAAGGACAACTTGGAGGCATGTACTGCTGTGTCTAGTGAACCCCCTCCAATGGTTACTAGACGCGGTCGTTTCCCGACCGCTGTGGACATTTATTAGCATAATGCTCTACTTGTTGGCAAGCATTACAAGTCACAGGTACTCGAGCGGCCCGAGACTTAGGTCTCGCTCGAGAAATCTCCATGGCCTCAGGGGAATCGGGCGCCTGAATGGAAGATTCAAGAGGTCTGGTGAAGGTAGGCGCCAGCCAGAACCTCTGCCTACACTGGACCCGCTCCAACCTCCGCTCGTTAAAACGGAGGTCGATGCGGGTAGATATGGTAATGAGCTCCTCCAGTGTGTCAGGAATCTCCCTGGTGGACAAGACGTCCTTCACATGGTCTGCCAGTCCCCTCCAGTACACTGGTATAAGGACTTTATCTGGCCAGTCCAGCTCAGAGACCAGAGTCCAAAATTGGACGGCGAACTGGCTGACCATGGATGAACCCTGGGTGATTGCCAACAGTTGGGAGAGCCATATCATGGGTGACGCGAGGTCCTAAAAAGACCTGTTTCAGAGTGTCCAAGAAGAGAGGAGCACTCTGCACCACACGATCATGCGCTCCTACAACGGTGTTGCCCACTCCAACGCCCTGCCCGACAAGGGGATATGATAAAACCCACTTTCGCCCGCTCCGTGGGAAAACGTGCAGCCAGAAGCTCTAGATGTGTGGAGCACTGACTGACGAAACCCCGACATTGTTTACTGTCACCGGTAAACTTGTCTGGAAGTGGTAGGTGGGAAATAGTCGGAGCAGGGGTAGCAGAGGACAAACTGGCTGCGGCCACACTGGCAGCCTGAACCGCGACTGCGGTAACATCCACAGCTGAGGTTGTGCGCTCTAGAGTCGCCAACCTACCCTCTAGCTGCTGGATATACCGCTGCAGACGCTGGTCGTCCGCCTTTTTACCAGCCACACCCTGGGCTAATATTATGTAAGGGTCTGCGGAACGCACCAAATATATGATGTAGAGAGGTGCGTTCGCAGACCGGGGTCCACCGTGCAGGCAGAGCCTGCTGCTAGTAAAATGGCGCAAGAAGCGAACTCTGTTATCCCGCAGAGTCGCCAAAATAAACGCCGTAACGCGCTGTGGCAATATGTGCGAACTCTATTATTCCACAGAGCCGCTAGGAGTGCCGCAGCGCTAGATGGCAATGTGTGCGAACTCAGTTAACACCACTGAGTCGCAAAATAAACACGCTAGGGCGCTGTCTAGGGTTGAAAGCGAACCCTGTTGCGTCACAGAGCCACTGAGACAAACTTCTGTGTCCTGTTAGGCACCCAGGTACACAATTGACTGCTAAGCGAACATAGAACGTGATCATGCGCTAATGTCCTTGTGGGAGTCACCCGCAATCTATGGCATCTGAACGCCAGGCCCTGAATACGGCAATCAAACTCCTCACCGGTTATGCCGGTAATCTAGGGCATCTAAGACACCGACACTGACCAGCTAGCATACCAAGCTCCTCACCGATTAGGTCGGTATTGTAATGGTGTATTTCAGCCGCCCTAACCACACACACGCATGACCATACTGGCGCAAAGCATAACGGTTGATACTAGCGCATGGCGGCTCAGCCATGCCACCCTTTTATGGTAACAGCTACAGGACCTGCCAGAAGAAGGCCCAATGAGAAACTGTTCCAAAACACATGTAGTTTCAGGACCTTCCTGGCGGACCAATAAGAGCTACTGCAGTACCTGAACATGTGACCCCTGATCTCCAATGAGAGATCTTACCCTGGGCATGCTCAGAAGGGGAAACGCAGGACTTCGTCCCAAAGACGTCTGCTCCAGCACTGGCTATAATAGAAGACCCAGGAGGAGCAGCAGCAAGTCTCTGCACAGTACTGGAACGGGCAAGACGCTGGGACCGCCGTCTCTGCTGAGCAGCTTCCACTGCGGACGGAGATGAATGGGGGACTGCAGCGGGACTGGTTCGAGACTCCCCTTGTGCAGCAGCGGGAACTCAAACCCTAACAGGTTGTTGGCCAAAATCTTGTAATACATGACCCCATCCATACTCCCTTCAATACAATGCAGTCATGCTGTCCCCTTTCCAGAAAAGCACCCTCAAAGTATGAGGTGTCTCCCACCATGCTTCACGGTTGTTGGGACAATGTTCTTGGTGAATAAAGTTGATACCAAAAAGTTCTATTTTGGTCTCATCTGAACATGTCATCAATCCCCCATGCCTCTTGTGGATCATCCAGATGATCATTTGCAAACTTGAAACAGGCCTGGACATGTGCTGGCGTGAGCATGGGGACCTTCCTTGCCCTGCAGGATTTTAATCCATGACGGAGTAGTGTGTTGCTAACGGTAATGTTTGAGACTGTGGTCCCAGCTCTCTTCAGGTCATTGACAAGGTCCTCCACTGTAGTTCTGGGCTGATTCCTGACCTTTCCCAGAATGATCTTTACCCCACAAGGCGAGATCTTGCATGGAGCTGAAGACCGAGAAAGATTGACAGTCATCTTGTGTTTCTTCCATTTTCTAATAATTGTGCCAAATAGTTGTCTTCTCAACAAACTGCTAGCCTATTGTCCTATAGCCCATCCCAGCCTTTTGTAGGTGTACAATTTTGTCCCTAATGTCCTTACACAGCTCTTTGGTCTTGGCCATATTGGAGAGGTTGGAGTGTGATTGTGTGTGTGGACAGGTATCTTACAGAGATAACGAGTTCAAACAGGTGCAATTAATACAGATGAGTGCAGAGCAAGAGGGCTTCTTAAAGAAAAACTAACAGGTCTGTGAGAGCCAGAATTCTTGCTGGTTGGTAGGTGATCAAATACTTATATCATGTAATAAAATGCAATTTAATTATTTAAACATCATACAATGTGATTTTCTGTTTATTTATTTTTAGATTCTGTCTCTCACAGTTGAAGTGTAGCTAACAATAAAAATTACAGACCTCTCCTTTATTTGTAGGTGTAGTGGGAAAACTTGCAAAATTGGCAGCATATCAAATTCTTATTTTCCCCACTGTATATCCATAAAATATCTGTAAATTGTAGTCTGTCCCAGCTATACATTATCCTCTGTTTTTCCACAAGGTTGGCATGTGACCATAGGCCAAAGATTTGAATTGCTTAGCGGAAGCTGCTGATCTTATACACATATTGCCGGGTTATAAATACTCTTTTGGAGTAATGATCTTACAATGGTTGGAGACACCAAGGTTTTTTTTATGAGGGCATGAATACTGGACACACACGGTTAAAACTGCCGTAAGACGTTTATTGTTTCTTACGCATAAATTGATAACATTTATATGGATTCAGACTAACCCTCCTATAATACGTAATTAACAAATTCATTACTACAGGACTGTATGAGAAAGGGATTTATTCTAAAAGAAACACAAGAAGCAAAAATGAGAGAATCAGGCCTCGGTGGCTGGATACTTCGGGCCTAGGTTCCAGAGTGTAGGAACGAGATGGGGTACAAAAGAGGGAGAATTTGGAATTCTGAATTTTTGTCTTCATGGTTTTACAACTGGTAGTTTGGTACTTTATGAATTAGCAAGTTTGGATAAAATCATTGATTCGTCAAGTTCTTATATTGTGACTGAACATTTTGGAAACAAAGACTAGGGATAAAACCCATTACTGAAAAACCAACACAATTTTTTTATATGATTTGGTGGAATATGAATTGCAGTAAGTATAAGCATTAGTGTCAGTTTATTGAGACAAGTGAGTAAGTATTTAAAATCAAAGTCTCCATGGACCAAATAATATGTGTTTTGTGGTATAGAGAAGGAAATCTGTTCCAGTGGTGGTGAAGAAAACTACTATATTTATGATAGAAGCTTGCAATATGAACATATTTATAAGTACAAGCCTACAGTGAAAAGGCAAAGCTGTATCGGCGGAAAGGAGACAACCAGACAGCAAGCAACAAGCAGCGGGGTGGTCTGAATATTAGTTTGCTTTTTACCAATAGTCACCTCTCCTGATCGCTGCCTGCTCTTCGTTTTCTTTCCACTGTCATTTGCCACGTCTCCAGTCTCTTCACTATAGGTCAGGACTTCCAGCTGCATCCATGCCTTGGAGGGCAATATACGTTATAAGGTTACCGAGCATGTCTTGACATCACAACCTTACAACTCGCAGTGACCTCTGAGGCTTGGACGTGGCCTAAAGTCCTGGACGATAGTGAAAAGGCTGTATATGCAGAATGCATTGGCACAAAAAGGATCGGATGACAGTCAGTGGGGTGGCTGTAGAGGTGAGTGATTGGGTGATCATTTGTTGTTTTTTTTACATCTTACATCTAAAATTATGAGTCGTACGTAAGTTGGATGTTTGCAACTTGGGGACTACCTGTATTTGGTTTCTACCAGAGTGAAGTTTTTTTTATGATGGTCAATAAAATTTGATTTTCAAGTAAAACATTCCTTAACATCTAGATGTGGTAATGTCTTTTCCCTTATGTGAGATATTTGATGGTTAAGAAAACTTAACTTCTGGGTAAAAACTTTCCCACATTCTGAACATAAATATGGCTTTTCCTCTGAGTGGCTACTCTGATGTCCAACAAGACTTGATTTCTGTGCAAAGCATTTCCCACATTCTGAACATGAATATGGCTTTTCCCCTGTGTGAATTCTCTGATGTCCAACAAGACTTGATTTCTGTGTAAAACATTTCCCACATTCTGAACATGAATATGGCTTTTCCCCGAGTGGCAACTCTGATGTACAACAAGACTTGATTTCTGTGTAAAACATTTCCCACATTGTGAACATGAATATGGCTTTTCTCCTGTGTGGCTACTCTGATGTCCAACAAGACTTGATTTCTGTGTAAAACATTTCCCACACTCTGAACATGAATATGGCTTTTCCCCTGTGTGAATTCTCTGATGGAGAACTAAATATGATTTCTGTTTAAAACATTTCCCACATTCTAAACATGAATATGGCTTCTCTCCTGTGTGAATTCTCTGATGTGTAAGAAGATGTGTTTTCGCTGAAAAACATTTCCCACATTCTGAACATGAAAAAGGCTTCTCCCCTGAGTGAGTTCTCTGGTGTCTAGCAAGATGTGATTTCTGGTTAAAATATTTACCACATTCTGAACATGAATATTGCATATTTCCTGTATGAATTCTCTGGTGTACAACTAAATATGATTTCTGATTAAAGCACTTCCCACATTCTAAACATAAATACGGCTTCTCTCCTGTGTGAATTCTCTGATGTGTAAGAAGATGTGATTTCTCTAAAAAACATTTCCCACATTCCAAACATGAGTATGACTTCTCACCTGTGTGAATTCTCTGATGTCTAATGAGCTTTGATTTATCTGAAAAGCATTTCCCACATTCTGAACATGAAAATGGCTTCTCTCCTGTGTGAGTTCTCTGGTGTCTAGCAAGACGCGATTTCTGGCTAAAATATTTACCACATTCTGAACAAGAATAGAACTTCTTCCCTGTGTGAATTATCTGGTGTGCCATAAGATATGATTCATCTCCAAAACTTTTCCCGCATTCTGAACATGAATATGGCTTCTCACCTGTGTGAATTTGCTTATCTTTACTGAGATCTGCTTCATGGTTAAAGTATTTCCCAAACTCTGAACAAGAAAATATTTTGTCCTGTGTGTGACTTATTGGATGTGTAATAAAAGATGTTTTATGGGAAAAACTTTTTGTATATTCTGTACATGAAAATGGCCTCTTTGTAGTAAGTGCATTTTGATTTTCAAATCCGATTTCTTTACTTTTATCTTTCTTAATAGTCTGCAATGAATCAAAAGACAGGACGTGTTTAAAAGGATCAAATGATAAACCTTCAGTTGTATCTTGTATGAGATCAATGCCATCTAATTTAGAAATGCAAGATATCAGTTGTTCCTTTGATCTCCATATACAGTCATCTGCCAAGAGTAAAAACAATCATTACTTTTTAATGCAATAACTTTAAAATTATATTTTTACGACATTTGTATATTAAATGCAAGTTATATAGCAAAAATATTTTTTCATCTAAGAAAAAAAAGCCGCTGCACAGGTCTATCCATAGAAAATGGATATGGAACAGCAACGTGGCTTCCATAAACCATTCCTGCAAAATCCACGCTCCGAAAGCCAAATGCCCTCTTCCCAAAACTTAGCTTCAGAATCTAGCTGCTTTTTCACAAAATTAAAGATAAGGATTTGAAGCCTGTTCTCTTGTGTGTATTACATGTGATTGGTTGTATTCCACACCACTAATATTTCTATTGGTCCTTTAGTATTACTGATGATTGGTTTATAAACTCTGCATCGGCTGCTTTCTTATGATTCTATTGAACGTTTTAATATTGCTTCTAGAAACTATAAAAACTAGAACACATCCCAAATAACTCAGAGTAAGTTTGACTCACACATTGTGTGTCTCACATCTTGCTCTCTAGTAAGTTGCATCTTTTTTAGAAACCATCTGGCAGATAGGGAGAAATTGTAATTTCTCTGCAATTAGTGTTTTATCTTTTTTATTTTTTTTTTTTAAGTACCATATTTTGCGGTTTATAAAATGCACCGGATTATAAGCCGCACAGCAAATTTTGAGAAGAAAAATAGGAAAAAAACCTTTTTTTAATAAAATGGTAGTGCTTCTTACAATCCAGGCATCTTATTGCTTACCGGGGGTGGTGGCTGTGGTGAAGTGGGGTCCCAGAGTCGTTGCTGGCGGAGGCAGGAGTGTGGCGATGCTGCAGACCGCAGACTGGGAGAAAGGGGTGTTCGGTGGAGCAGCTGGATGAGGCAAGAGTGGCGCTGCGGGTGTTTGGTGATGCAGGCCGCAGTGCAGCAGGGTCGCAGCTGGAGGAGGCAACAGTGGCGCTGCAGGTGTTCGGTGGTGTGGGAGCTCCGCCGACATTTTGTGAAAGCCCAGAGCCTCCGCACTGTTTACTATGCGGTGGACTCCGGGAAAATGTCCCCGGAGTCCACCGCTGCCGGGGCGGAGATCTGTGCCTGCGCCACATCCGCGGCCATTTTCCTGGAGACATCGCATAGAGGCAGGCGTGGATGGAGATCTCGTCTTTCCTCCATCTGCGCCTGCGCCGAGTGAGAAGCCGGAAGCTGGACCCCGGAAGGAGAATGGCGGCCGCCTTATGCCGCTGCCCGCCATACCACCACCGCAGGAACACCGCTTGCTGCCGTACCACCACCGCACACTGCAGGACAACCGCAACACCCCCAGCTCCGGGCCCGCAGCATTGATCCCTCGGTAGGAACAGTGTTTGGTTTATAACACGCACCCCATTTTCCCCTAATTTTGGGGATCATAAAAGTGCATCTTATAATCTGAAAAATATGGTACTTTATTTTGCACTGTCAGGATATAGCAATCTCATACAACAAATAAACAGGATAATAAATAATATACACTTTTGATTACCTTGTCCAAAGGAAAAAAATCTAAAATATTCTCTCTCTTGTCTACAAACCATCCACCCTATAAAATCCACTCCAAGCTTCTATCAAAATGACCTTTACTTTTAAATCAGATTTTTTCATAATCCCTAACTCCATATACATATGCATTTAGTGGTTACTACACACCTGGGTAGTCATCATCTTTCGGAATCTCCTCTTTACACTGCTCATCACCCCTCACATATGTCTCTGTAGTATTAATATGGGTCAGATCTTCATCCTGAAACAAATATTGTAAAACTCACAGATGGAGAAATCACATCTATGATCAGCTCTAATCCTGTCATCTCCCCCGTTCTCATTACACAAGTATAAAACATATAATACTGGTGGATAAAACAGGACTGAACACAAGAGCTTCACAGCCATCTACACATCATAGGGGAGAGCTCATGGCACCTTCTCTCTCATCTACCTGATGATCCTGAGGAACATTGGGATCTTCTTGTTTAAGGTCCTGAGGAAGAAGAGGACAGGGACATCTCTCTGATGCTGTCCTCTTACTGGATAGATCTGGAGGAAACACATACAAGGACTGAATTCATACTTTACATACAGATAATTATAGGCCATGTGTATTTAGTCCTGTTTATTACCTGGTGATGTGAGGGGCTGGGGAACCTCCATCATAATGTCCTTGTACAGATCTTTGTGTCCTTCTAAATACTCCCACTCCGCCATGGAGAAATAGATGGTGACATCCTGACACCTTATAGGAACCTGACACATGCAATGACACTGTCATCCCCCCGCTCCCTTCATAGCATTACTGTATAGTGTCCCAGCATTCCCAGCAGTGTCACCTCTCCAGTCAGCAGCTCAATCATCTTGTAAGTGAGTTCTAGGATCTTCTGGTCATTGATGTCCTCATGTATCAGGGGGCGAGGTGGAGGCCCTGTGATTGGGCTCAGGGTTCTTCCCCATCCCTCAGACACAGGGTCCTGACAGCGCTCACTAGAGGTCTTCTTCACTACTGTGTAATCCTGGTTATGGAGAGAGACATTAATAAATCTCACTAAAGACATTTCCAGAGTCCTCACCTCTCCAGTTCTGTCCATCTGTTATTCCCATAGATAAGAATGATGTAATTGACGTCATCAGAATCTCTCACCTCTCCAGTAAGCCGGAAGAGGATCTCTAGGGTGAGGTGTAATAGCCTCTCCACCATCTTGTCTCTGTCCCTATCCATCCTTGAAGGGTCAATCAGGAAAATGCTCTTATATAGAAGATCTCCACTGGGAGGATATGATACAGCAGGGATCTGAATGGGGAATAGATGATGATGTAACATCATAAAGATCCCATGTAAGAAATCTCCAGAGCTGCTACTGGCTTCACATGATTACTACATACAGTCACATACAGAGATTTATCACATATGTCCAATCCAACACAAAAAAATAGAGAATAAATCTAAAAGAAAAATCTGAAACTTTACTAAATATTTTACAGAAATATGACAAAGTTATAAAGTGCAGGGAACATACACTGAGATCAGGACAGCAGAACGGGGACGTCTGTAACAGATAATGATAGAACATTAATATTTCTTGATAGATACAACATGGCAATGATCATAATGATGACTGTACAGTCTTTACAAAAAGTTTTGACAACGACGCAAATTTTGATTTACGCAAAGTTTACTGCTTCTGCTTTATAGTGGCAATTTGCATTAACTCAGTTATGAAGAGTGATCAGATGAATTGCAAAAATAATGCAAAGTCATTCATGCCAGGAAAATTAAAGAAGTTGCCCACTACTTGGACAACTACTAGTCATACCCTACGCTTGACCTCGATAAAATAAAAAAGTTTATACTCCCTCCTATTGCCGGTGCCGTTCCCACAGTGTGGGCTCTTGCTCTCCCAGGACTCTCGTGCGGTTGTTGTGATATGTGAACCCGGCACCAAATCAGCGCTAGTGTTACTGTTGCTGCTTTCAAAGAAATTGAACATGCAGAGGAAGGCCGGGCTGCATCTGAACTTTGACTTTCTCTTCTTGTTCAATTCATCTGAAGGCGAGAAGAATGACGCCAGCGTTGATTGGGCACCGGGGTCATGTGTCACAACAATCACATGAGAGCCCCGGGGAGAGCTAGTGCCAACTCCGCGGGAAAGGTACCGGCACGAGAGGGGAGTATAAGCTTTTTTTTTATCAAGGCCAAGCCGAGGGTATGAGAAGGGGTTGTCTTAGTAGTGAACAACCCCTTTAAAGACATTGTCTCCGCTGATAGGAAAATCGCTTCTCTCTCTGAATGTTTGGCCTCTTTAAAATAAAACACCTATACTCACTTCCCATGCCGGTACTGTTCGAGTGGTGTTGGCATTCACTCTCTCGGGGCTCACATGATGTTGTTATATCACATGAGCCCTGCACCCAATCAGTGACGGTTTCACTGTCCCCCCAGCCTTTGGACGTATAAGTGATCAAGAGGAGAGCGGCTAGCCGCAGCTTTCACTTCCTCTTGATTACCTATATGTCCGAAGGGGTTGCATAAACTTGATGTATTAGCAGAGGCGCATATAGGTGTTTGGTTCAAGGGTACACAAAACTTCTGAGTTGGCCCCTAACCAGGTAAACCTGATTTTAACTATGGTTGCACACCATAATAGTAGATGTAGGAGAATCTCAGCAGATGACTGCGCTATAGCTAAAAAAAATCTCTATACAAAGATCAACACTGATATTACCACCATATGATAAACATATACCATCTACCAGTCCTACAGAACATACAAGAGATTACAGTACAGTTATTGATGGCGACTTACAGATGACATTCTTTCTGGTGGAGTTGTTCACTTTTTTCCGTCTTTTCCATTTGGCCCAGACCGATATGATAATTTCTTGCAGCCACTCGGTTGCAGAGATTATAACAAAACCACATATGACTTCTCACATTTCAGGCATAGTCCCCAACCTGAACAAACTCCTTATCCTGCTGATCCCCCAATTCTGAGCCGCTGATGCTTTATGTGTACCTATTACATTGCCTACTGTGTTCTGTTGTGAATGTGTTAGAAATGAATTCTGAGCAGAAGCTCCTTTTGGTGGTTGCAAACAGTACTGAACTATTCAATGAAGATTGTGAAGAATGGCAATCAGGTGTTACAGACTGGTCTTATATAAGGGAGGTTCCCTCCCATCAGGGTTGCCAGTGATCAACTGTTCTTGTCTCAACTTTGGTTCCTGGTTCACTTGGAAGCCTGCTGTGTCTTGCCTGCATCTTCTGCTAACAGATAAGATTTTTTCTGCTTTTATTTTTGTACTTGCTTTTTGCATTTTGTCCTGCACTTCTGTGGAGGTCAGCCAGGTCCCCTCCGGGGGCTTGTGCTTCTCTCAGTTTATCTGAGCCACTGTTATTTGTTCATTTGCCTTTTCCAGTTTTTTCAGTGGCTGCTGCTTAGTTTTGTTACACCAGAGAACTAATTTAGGTGGTAGAGGTCGTGTGATCTCAGGTGTTTTTGCAATTAGTGAGTTGGTATTTTTTTAGGTTTTTTTGGATTGCAGTAAGTGTCCTTCCTATCCTTTTCTTTCTAGGAAGATTGGGCCCCAACGTTTGCTCATACTATTTTCCGTCTGTGTATGTATTTCCTCTTGTCTAACCGCCATTACATGTTTGGGGGCTTCCTATGTTCTTTGGGGATCTGTTCCGGGGCAGATAGTTTTCCTCTTTCTATCTTTAGGTGTAGTTAGCTTCTCAGGCTGTGACGAGGCGTCTAGGACCAACGTAGGTACGCTTCACGGCTGCCTTTAGTTGTGGTGGTTAGTCAGGGTACTGCAATCCAGTAGATTCCAACCTCTCTGGTGTATTGCCTTTTTTGCCTGCTCTCCTCAGCTACCAAACATAACAGTATCACCGGCCAAACTGAAAATTATATGGTACTCACAGAAGGGAAAGATAGTGTAAAAAAAAAAAAAGGAAGTTGTCAGAGTTGTCAGAGATATATATATTTTTTTTTCTTTCCCTCTTTTTCTCTGGGTGCTGAGCATTTTTTTTTTCTCTCAATGGAGTTTGCACAGTTGTCTGGCCGTGTGGATCAGCTTGCCACTGAAGTTCGGAGTATTGCTATCTATCTTTCAAGGTTGCCGGTTGTGGAACCTAGGATCCCCATGCCAGATTTATTTTTGGGGGATCGAGCTAAATTTCTGAATTTCAAAAATAACTGTAAGTTGTTTTTTGCCTTAAAACCTAAGTCCTCAGGGAACGCAGCACAGCAGGTTCAAATTGTCATTTCTCTCCTGCGCGGCGATCCTCAGGATTGGGCTTTTTCCCTGACACGTGGGGATCCTGTTTTGAATGATGTTGATGTATTTTTTCAGGCTCTGGGGTTATTGTACAATGAGCCTAATGTCACTGATCAAGCTGAAAAAGCCTTGTTGGCATTAAATCAGGGGCTTGAGGACGCTGAGTTATACTGTCAGAAATTTCGAAAGTGGGCAGTCCTGACCAAATGGAATGATGATGCTTTGGCAGCCCTTTTTCGGAAGGGTCTGTCAGAGAATGTAAAGGATGTTATGGTGGGATTCCCTGTCCCCTCTGGTCTCAATGATTCTATGTCATTAGCGATTCAAATTGACAGACGTTTGCGTGAGCGTAGAGGTATGCGTGGAATAGTGTTACCTTGTGAACCAGCTTCTGAGCCCATGCAGTGTGATAGAGTGGCTTCTGGGGCACAGCGTCATGAGTTTCAAAAACGCAATGGGTTATGTTTCTACTGTGGTGACGCCTCTCATGCTATTTCAGTCTGCCCTAAGCGGGGAAGACGTTTTGCACGCTCAGTTGTCTTGGGTAGTGTTCAGACTAAATTTCTGTTGACTGTTACCCTGATTTGCTCCCTGTCCACATTTTCTGCTCAGGCTTTTGTTGATTCGGGAGCAGCTATTAACCTGATGGATTTTGATTTTGCTAAACGTTGTGGGTTTCCCTTGATACCCCTACGGAAGTCTATTCCCCTACTGGGGATTGATTCTACCCCTTTGGCTGAGAATAAACCCAGTTCTCTACTCAGGTGATAATGAGGGTTGAACCTGATCATCAGGAGAGTTGCAAATTTTTGGTGCTGTATAATCTGCATGACATTGTTGTACTGGGTTTCCCTTGGTTACAGTCTCATAATCCTGTTTTGGATTGGAAATCTGTGTCTGTAACCAGTTGGGGCTGTCAATGTGTTAATGCCAACACTCCTGTTTTTTCTGCCTCTCCCCAGGCTCAGGATGTTCCTGACTTTTTGACTGATTTTTCTGATGTGTTTAGCGAAAGTAAATCTGCATCCTTGCCCCCCATAGGAGCTATGACTGCGCTATTGAATTAGTGCCTGGTAGTAAATTCCCTAAAGGTCACCTTTCTAACTTGTCTGTACCTGAACATGACGCTATGCGGTCTTATATCAAGGAGTCATTGGAGAAGGGTCATATCAGACCATCCTCTTCACCCTTGGGTGCCGGTTTTTTTTTTGTGGCCAAAAAGGATGGTTCATTAAGGCCGTGTATTGATTATCGTCTCTTGAACAATATCACTGTGAAATATCAATATCCGTTACCCTTGATTTCTGACCTGTTTTCCAGGGTGAAAAGTGCTGCTTGGTTTACCAAGCTTGACCTCAGGGGGGCGTATAACCTTATTCGCATTAAGCACGGGGATGAATGGAAGACAGCATTTAATACCCCAGAGGGGCATTTTGAGCACCTAGTGATGCCCTTTGGGCTCACTAATGCTCCTTCCGTCTTCCAGTCCTTCATGAATGACATTTTCAGGGATTTTGTGGATAAATTTCTGATTGTTTATTTGGATGATATCTTGATTTTTTCCAATGACTGGGACTCTCGTGTGAAACATGTTCGGACTGTGTTCCAGATTTTGAGAGAGAATGCTCTGTATGTGAAGGGATCAAAGTGTCTTTTTGGCGTACAGAGGATCTCATTTCTGGGATTCATTTTGTCCCCATCTGTTATTAAAATGGACCCGGTCAAGGTTCAGGCCATCTGTGATTGGGTCCAACCTACTTCATTAAAGGCTCTTCAGAGATTCTTGGGTTTTGCCAATTTTTATCGTAAATTTATTGGTAATTTCTCTGTTATTGTTAAACCATTGACTGATTTGACCAAGAAGGGTTCTGATGTGGTGAATTGGCCTCCTGAGGCAGTCTCTGCGTTTCAGGAACTTAAGCAGAGATTCACTTCTGCTCCTGTTCTACGGCAACCTGATGTTTCTCTGCCATTTCAGGTGGAGGTTGATGCCTCTGAAATTGGGGCAGGTGCCGTTTTGTCCCAAAGAGATCCAGAGACCTCTAAAAGTAACCCTTGTGCCTTTTTCTCTCGAAAATTTTCTCCAACTGAATGTAATTATGACGTGGGTAATCGGGAATTATTGGCCATGAAGTGGGCTTTTGAAGAGTGGAGACATTGGCTGGAGGGAGCTAAACATCAGGTGGTGGTCCTCACGGACCATAAGAATCTGGTTTATCTGGAATCAGCCAAGCGACTTAATCCTAGACAGGCCAGGTGGGCCTTGTTTTTCACACGTTTTAATTTTGTGGTTTCCTTTCTTCCTGGCACTAAGAATGTTAAAGCGGATGCCCTCTCGAGGAGTTTCCTTGCGGACTCTCCTGAGTTATCTGATCCTGCTATTATTTTGAAAGAGGGTGTAGTTCTTTCCGCCATCTCGCCCAATTTGAGACTGGCACTGGAAGGGTGTCAGGAGGATAAACCCGAGCGCTGCCCTATTGGGAAATTGTTTGTCCCAGACCGGTGGAAAAAGAGTGTGATGTCTGAGATTCATTGTTCCGCGTTGGCCGGTCATCCCGGAATTTTTGGTACCAGAGACTTGGTTAGTCGGTCCTTTTGGTGGCCTACTTTGTCTCGTGACGTCAGGGAATTTGTGCAGTCCTGCGGGACTTGCTCTCGCTCCAAGCCTTGCTCTCGCTCTAGTGGTTTGTTGATGCCATTGCCTGTGCCCAAGAGACTATGGACCCATATCTCTATGGATTTCATTTCCGACCTCCCTGTTTCTCAGAGAATGACCGTTATCTGGGTGATTTGTGATAGGTTTTCCAAAATGATACATCTTGTGCCATTACCTAAGTTGCCTTCCTTCTCCGAATTGGTGCCTTTGTTCCTTCAGCACGTGGTTCGGTTACACGGCATTCCTGAGAACATTGTGTCTGACAGAGGAGTCCAGTTTGTTTCCAGATTTTGGAGGACTTTTTGTTCTAAACTTGGTGTTCAATTGTCTTTCTCCTCGACTTTTCATCCTCAGACCAATAGACAAACTGAGAGAACATACCAGACATTGGAGACTTATCTGAGATGCTTTGTGTCTGCTGATCAGGATGACTGGGTCTCTTTTTTGCCTTTGGCTGAGTTTGCTCTTAATAATAGGGCTAGCTCTGCCACTTTGATGTCTCCATTTTTCTGCAATTTTGGGTTTCACCCTGTCTGTCCAGGTGTTGACTCTGTTGTGGAGAGTATGCAGCAGATTTGGGACCAGGTAGTGGAGAGGCTGTCCCTCTCTCAGGAGAGGGCCCAGCGGTTTGCCAACCGGCATAGGACTGATGGTCCTCGGTTTGAAGTGGGGGACTTGGTCTGGTTGTCCTCAAGAAATATGCCTATGAGAGTTGCATCTCCTAAGTTTAAGCCTAGGTTCATTGGACCTTATAAGATCATGGAGATTCTTAATCCTGTTTCCTTTCGTTTACTTCTTCCAGGGACATTTAAGATCCATAACGTGTTCCACAAGTCCTTATTGAAGAGGTTTGTTGAGCCAGTAGTTCCTATGGCTGCGCCTCCTGACCCTGTTTTGGTTGAGGGCAACATCTGGAGATGTGGTTGAGAAAATATTGGATTCTCGTTTTTCTAGACGGAAACTCCAGTATTTGGTTAAGTGGAGAGGTTATGGTCAGGAGGACAATTCTTGGGTGTTTGCTTCGGACATCCATGCTAGGAGACTGATCCGTGCGTATCACAGAGCTCATCCTGACCGACCTGGTTGCCCAAATGAGGGTTCGGTGACCCTCCTCAAGGGGGGGGGTACTGTTGTGAATGTGTTAGAAATGAATTCTGAGCAGAAGCTCCCTCTGGTGGTTGCAAACAGTACTGAACTATTCAATGAAGATTGTGAAGAATGGCAATCAGGTGTTACAGACTGGTCTTATATAAGGGAGGTTCCCTCCCATCAGGGTTGCCGGTGATCAACTGTTCTTGTCTCAACTTTGGTTCCTGGTTCACTTGGAAGCCTGCTGTGTCTTGCCTGCATCTTCTGCTAACAGATAAGATTTTTTCTGCTTTTATTTTTGTACTTGCTTTTTGCATTTTGTCCTGCACTTCTGTGGAGGTCAGCCAGGTCCCCTCCGGGGGCTTGTGCTTCTCTCAGTTTATCTGAGCCACTGTTATTTGTTCATTTGCCTTTTCCAGTTTTTTCAGTGGCTGCTGCTTAGTTTTGTTACACCAGAGAACTAATTTAGGTGGTAGAGGTCGTGTGATCTCAGGTGTTTTTGCAATTAATGAGTTGGTATTTTTTTAGGGTTTTTTGGATTGCAGTAAGTGTCCTTCCTATCCTTTTCTTTCTAGGAAGATTGGGCCCCAACGTTTGCTCATACTATTTTCTGTCTGTGTCTGTATTTCCTCTTGTCTAACCGCCATTACATGTTTGGGGGCTTCCTATGTTCTTTGGGGATCTGCTCCGGGGCAGATAGTTTTCCTCTTTCTATCTTTAGGTGTAGTTAGCTTCTCAGGCTGTGACGAGGCGTCTAGGACCAACGTAGGTACGCTCCACGGCTGCTTTTAGTTGTGGTGGTTAGTCAGGGTACTGCAATCCAGTAGATTCCAACCTCTCTGGTGTATTGCCTTTTTTGCCTGCTCTCCTCAGCTACCAAATCATAACAGTGTTCCCTCTAATTTTCCACCTACTGGAGTCCAAGATTCCCCTGTCATTGCACTCAAAGGATGATGTCAACAAAAGTGCCCCACAAACACTGTAAGATACCTCCCACAGTGAATTCTTCCACAGTACCCTTTACACGCACAGTATGATGACCATCCCTCAACTCCCCCAGAAAAGTATGGTGACATCAACACAGTATGATCTCCCAACTGTGATCCCATACATCCCTACATGCAATATAATGGGCCCACATACAGGATGATGGCCTCACACCTCTCCACATACAGCACTCTCCATAATCCTCCATATAGTATACTGCACTTCCCATAGTCCTCGTCCATATATAAGTATACTGCACTCCCATAATCCTCCATATAGTATACTGAAACTCTCCATAGTCCTCCATATAGTATACTGACTCCCATATCCTCCATATAGTATACTGCACTCCCATAATCCTCCATATAGTATACTGCACTCCCATAATCCTCCATATAGTATACTGCACTCTCCATAGTCCTCTATATAGTATACTGCACTCTCCATAGTCCTCCATATAGTATACTGCACTCCCATAATCCTCCATATAGTATACTGCACTCCCCATAGTCTTCCATATAGTATAATTCACTCCCCATAGTCCTCCAATAGCATCAAGTTCAACCTTTATCCACCAATTGTACATTTTGTCACTAATTTAACTATAAACCACATTGTTACTGTATGTGTATCGAGAAAATCATACAGCACTTTTTTAAAAGCTGTTATAGTGTCTGCCATTACTAACTTTTGTGTTGGTCATTCTACAGTCTGACTGCTCTAACTATAAAGAACCCTTTCCTATTTGGCTGCAGAAATTACTTTTCTTTCACCCGTAATGAATGCCCCCTGGTCCTTAGTGTGGCCTTTGGAAGGAATAAGTCATTTACAAGTCCTTTGTACTGACCACACATAGGTACATGTTAATATCACCTCTTAGATGTCTTTTTTCTAAGCTAAACAAGCCTAAACTTTTCCAATCAAATGAGAAGCCTTCCATCCCTTGTAATAATCTAGTTGCCCGCCTTTGAACGGACTAACTTCTGAAAATCCTTTTTAAAATGGGGAGCCTAAACTGGATCCCATATTCTAGATGTGACCCCACCAGTGATTCTTTAAAGGTAACAATGCATTGGGATCGCAGGACTTTATCTCTCTTTTTATACATCCTAAAATCTTGTTTGCTTTTGCGGCTGCTGCTTGACATTGAGTACTGCTGCTCAGCTTACTGTGGTAAGACGACTCGCTCGGCTCTCCTGAAGGCAGACTCAGGACACACGTTCTCTGGGTTTTCTTTCTGCTGGTTTATTATCAGCCATAAACTCATGCAGGTTTCGACAGGAAAAGTAAACATGACCCTTCTGGGTTAAACGGGAAAACATAAAAAAAAAAACAATAACTCGGTCCATAGATGAGTGGGTTCCGCCCGCTCTCGGTAGCATAAACGGCACTGCTAAAGTCCTTGTGGAAAGCTCTGCAGCTTCCACTATCCTGTCTGGAGACTTGCCTCTCCAGACCACAACACAGAGAAAAAAAAACAGGACTGAGTTTTTATACATTGCTCAGCCACACCCTTTTAACATATAACATGCTGGCAGATAAATAAAGTAGGTCTTAGTTCACACAGGAGAGCATCCTGTGTGACACATACCTCCCCTCACATATAAAACCAGTGACACTGTCACATATTCCCCCCCTCTGCCCAAAGCCGGGTGTTTGGGCACCTTCTGACACCAGACAGGGAATCCTAGAGAGGGCATCTGCATTCCCATGTAACTTCCCTGGCCTATGCTCCACGTGAAAGTTAAACTCTTGAAGCTCTAGGAACCATCTAGTTACCCTAGCATTTTTTCCCCTCTTTTCCCTCAACCATCTCAACGGGGCATGGTCTGATACTAATTTAAACTTCCGGCCTAGTAGGTAATATTTCAGTGTATCCACGGCCCATTTTATGGCTAAACACTCTTTCTCTACTATGGCGTAGTTCTTCTCGCAGGAGGACAGCTTTCGGCTTAGATAGAGAATGGGATGTTCTTCCCCATTTATTTCTTGGGAGAGTACGGCCCCTAGACCAACCTCTGATGCGTCAGTCTGGACCACAAATTCTTTCTTAAAGTCAGGTGCGACCAGGACAGGCTGCTTGCACAGTGTTAGCTTCAGCTTTTGAAACGCGGTCTCCGTTTCTTCCGTCCATTTCACCAGGTTGATTTGGTGCCTTTTAGAAGATCTGTTAGTGGGGCAGCAATCGTGGCGAAATTCGGGATAAACCGCCGGTAGTATCCCACCATTCCCAGGAATGCTTTCACCTGCTTCTTTGAGAGCGGTTGCGGCCAGGTTTGAATTGCCTCCACTTTCTTGATCTGCGGCTTTATTTCGCCTCTCCCAACAACATAGCCCAGGTACTTGGCCTCCTCTTTTCCGATGGCACACTTTTTCGGATTTATGGTAAATCCTGCTTTCCTTAGCGCGTCCAAAACGGCCTGTAGTTTAGGTAGGTGACTAGCCCAGTCTGGGCTAAAGACCACAATGTCGTCGAGGTAGGCTGCGGCATACTTCTTATGTGGGGCTAGGATCCGATCCATAGCCCTCTGGAAAGTGGCTGGGGCCCCCTGTAGTCCGAACGGCATCCGCTTGTATTGAAAACAGCCATCAGGTGTTGAGAAAGCCGTCTTCTCTTTAGCCATTTGGGACATGGGATCTGCCAGTAGCCCTTTGTCAGGTCAAGAGTGGTGATGTACCTCGCCGGTCCAAACCTCTCGATGAGTTCGTTGACGCGGGGCATCGGGTACGCGTCACACTTGGATACCTCATTTAGCCGATGGTAGTCATTACAAAACCTCCACTCTCCATTGGGTTTCAGCACGAGGACGATTGGGCTCGACCACCCACTCTTCGACTCCTCTATTACCCCGAGGTCTAACATCCTCTTCACCTCAGCCGAGATCACCTCCCGGCGTGCTTCCGGGAATCCGATACGGCTTCAAATTCACTCGTACATGCGGTTCTGTCAGCACGTCATGCTCTATCACTTGTGTATGCCCTGGCAACTCTGAGAACAGGTCCTGATTCCGCTGTAGTAATTCTCGACACTGTTGCTTCTGGGCCGGTGATAGAGTCTCTGCAATAGTGACCTCCTCCACCTTGCCTTCTGGTGCGGCTCCCAGGCAAGGAGTTTCCACAGGTTCACGGTCCCGCCACGGCTTGAGCAAGTTTATATGATATATTTGATAGGCCTTCCTTCGGCCAGGCTGGTGGACTTTATAATTAACCTCGCTGACTTTCTCCACCACCTCGTATGGACCTTGCCATTTGGCGAGGAACTTGCTCTCGACAGTAGGGATCACACCAAAACACGGTCTCCGGGCTGGAACTGTCTTAGTCTCGCTGACCGGTTATAGACTCTCGCCTGGGCTTCCTGCGCCTGGAGGAGATGTTCCTTTACGATGGGCATCACCTTTGACATTCTCTCCTGTAACTGGGCGACATGTTCGATGATACTCCGGTGTGGCGTGACTTCAGCCTCCCAAGTTTCCTTGGCGATGTCTAGGAGACCTCTTGGATGCCGCCCGTATAGGAACTCAAATGGAGAGAAGCCTGTGGAGGCTTGAGGAACTTCTCTGACCGAGAAAAGCAAAAATGGGAGCAGGTAGTCCCAGTCTCTCCCATCCTTTTCAACGACCTTCTTGAGCATCGCCTTTAAGGTCTTGTTGAAGCATTCCACTAGGCCGTCCGTTTGTGGATGATAAACCGAGGTCCGCAGCTGAGTTATCTGAAGGACTCTGCAAAGCTCCTTCATCACCTTGCTCATGAAGGGGGTTCCTTGGTCTGTTAGAATCTCTTTTGGTAGACCTGTCCGAGCAAAAATATGGACCAATTCTCGGGCTATACTTTTACTGGACATGTTCCTTAGGGAAAACCGCTTCTGGATACCAAGTCGCATAGTCCATGACGACCAGGATATATTGGTGGCCCCGAGCTGATTTGACTATGGGGCCCACGAGGTCCATGGCAATCCTCTCAAAGGGAACCTCTATCACAGTTAGTGGAACTAAGGGGCTATGGAAGTGGGAGGAGGGAGCGGTTATTTGGCAGGTGGGGCAGGACCTACAAAAGTTTTGAATTTCTCGATAACACCCTGGCCAATAGAACCTCCTCAGTATCCTCTCCTGAGTTTTCTCGACCCCTAGGTGTCCCCCCAGAACATGTGAATGGGCCATGTCTAGCACCCGCCGTCTGTATGGCCCTGGCACTAACAGCTGTTCCACTATCTCACCGCCCCTCAGTTTGGCCACCCAATATAGCAACTCCCCCTGTACTGCAAAGGGGGAATCTGGTGTCGGCCCCCGGCTCTTGGGCAACCCCATTACATACAGTAACCTGGTCGAACGCCCCTTTTAAGGTCAGGTCTCGAACTTGAGCAGTCCCAAAGTTCTCTCTGGACATATCTAACGCAGGTAGGTCGGCCTCCTCGGTCACCGTCTCACCCTCATCACCGACAAGGACGCACAGTGGGAACTCCTCTCTCTGAGACTCTGTCGGGGGTTCTTCTTCAAGGATCTCGTTTTTCGCCATGCTACTTAGTCCAGTTCCCTTCCCTCACAAGTCCCAGAATAAGGAAAAATCACGGCCCAATATGACGGGATGTATCAGGTACTTTACCACCCCGACTTCATGGGACTGGGCACCACAGTCTGTCCCTACTGTTACTGTGGCCACGGGATAGTCCTTGGCGTCACCATGGATGCACCGAACACCCAGGGTTTTGGAAGGGATCAACTGGTGGGGAAGGGATGCTCTGATCAAGGTCACCAGACTCCCGGAGTCCAACAGCCCAAGCACTTTTATTCCATTAATGGATATTGCACACGCCTGCGGTCCCTTGCCGGGTCGACAGTCCACGCTACAGGCTGGATAAGCATAATAGGAGACCCGTCTGCCTAGGCTGCAGTCCATGGGCTCAGGGGATATTTGACACTTGGCGGCTACATGTCCAGGGTTGTGTCATCGCCAGCAAACTATATCTTTCCCATTTGTTCTAAAGGCCCCTTCAATAGGAGTGGGACGCCCCCCAGTGGTGGCTCTAGACCCCTTCCGTGGTGAACCCACCCCCTTTTGGGTATCCCAGTAGGGAGAAATGACTGCATCCGGTTTCCCAAGAGATCTCTCAACTACCTGGTACCTCTCTACCAGGCCGATAAAGTCATCTGCGTTCTGGGGATCACCCTGGGCAACCCAGGTCTGTACTGACTTGGGAAGGGAATGCATGAATCTATCAATGACCACCCGCTCAACCATCTGGGCCGGAGTGGAGGACTCCGGTTGTAGCCACTTCTGAACAAGATGCAATAGGTCAAACATCTGCGAACGAGGGGGTTTGTTGCTAGCATACGCCCAGTGATGAACTCGCTGGGCTCTTACTGCCATATTTACTCCCAGACGTGCTAAGATCTCTGTCTTTAGTTTGGGATACTCCTTAGCATCTTGCAGCGCCAAGTCAAAATACGCTTTTTGGGGTTCACCCGATAAATATGGCGCCAGAACCTCTGCCCACTGTGCTGGTGGAAGTCTCTCCCGATCAGCCACCCTCTCAAAAACAGTCAGAAATGCTTCTACATCATCCCCAGGGGTCATCTTCTGCATGGCCCCCTTACCGCCTTCCTGACGTGAGAATCATCAGTCGGTCCTGGGTTGGGGTGGCCGCCCGGCTCTGGATGGCGTCCGCCAAAAGCTGTATCTGTTGTTGCGCCTCCTGCTGGTGCTGCTGCTGCGACTTTTGCTGCAACTGGATCTGCTGAAGCAACAGTTTGGTCGTCTCCTGGTGCTGCTGCTGCATGCTCTGCTGGGCCTGCTGTATGCTCTGCTGGCTCTGTAGGTGTTGCTGCTGTATGCTCTGCTGGGCCTGGACCAGGTGCTTAACGAGCTCCTCCATACTGCCGGACTTCTCTAGCTGTCTGGCAGCCTTCACCCAGGACATCCACCGGTCTTTGTGGCAGGCTCACGTGTTCCTGGAATCCTGCACGCACTCTCACACCAACTTGTTGTGAATGGACTTGAAATGAGTTCTGAGCAGAGGCTCCCTCTGGTGGTTACAAGCGGTACTGGACTGTCCAGTGAAGATTGTGAGGATTGGGAATCAGGTGTTACTGACTGGTCTTATATAAGGGAGTCGCCTTCCCATCAGGGTTGCCGGTGATCAATTGTTCTGGTCTCAATCCTTGATTCCTGTTTCCTTTGTAGCCTGCTGTGTCGTGTCTGCATCTCCTGCTAACAGATAAGACATTGTCTTCTTTTTGTTTTTGTGCTTTATTTTTGCATTTTGTCCTGCACTTCTGTGGGGGCCTTCAGGGTCCCCTCCGGGGGCTTTTTGCCCTCTCAGTTTAGTTCAGCCACTGATGTTTGTACATTTGCTTTTTTCCAGTTTTTTTCAGTGGCTGCTGTTTTGATTTTGTTACACCAGAGAACTAATTTAGGTGGTAGAGGTCGTGTGATCTCAGGTGTTTTTGAAATTAGTAGAGTTGGTGCTTTTCAGGGTTTTTTGGGATTGCAGTAAGTGCCCTTCCTATCCTTTTCTATTTAGTTAGTTTGGGCCCCAACGTTTGCTCATACTATTTTCTGTCTGTGTCAGTATTTCTTCTTGTCTAACCGCCGTTACATGTTTGGGGCTTTCTATGTTCTTTGGGGATCTGATCCGGGGCAGATAGCTTTCCTCTTTCTATCTTTAGGTGTAGTTAGTTTCTCAGGCTGTGACGAGGCGTCTAGGACCAACGTAGGAACGCTCCACGGCTGCCTCTAGTTGTGGTGGTTAGTCAGGGTACTGCAATCTCATAGATTCCAACTGCTCTGGTGTATTGCCTTTTTTACCTGCACTCCTCAGCTACCAAAACATAACAGTATCACCGGCCTAAATAAAATTGAAAATTGTATGGTACTCACAGAAGGGAAAAATATTGTTGAAAGAAAAAAAGTTGTCAGAGTTGTCAGAGATATTTTTCTGTTTGTTGCATTTTTTTTTTCCCTCTGTATCTCTGGGTGCTGGGGAGGATTTTTTCTCTCAATGGAGTTTGCACAGTTGTCTGGCCGTGTGGATCAGCTTGCCACTGAGGTTCGGAGTATTGCTACCTATCTTGCTAGGTTGCCTGTTGTGGAACCTAGGATTCCCATGCCAGATTTGTTTTTAGGGGATCGAGCTAAGTTTCTGAATTTCAAAAATAATTGTAAATTGTTTTTTGCCTTAAAATCTAAGTCCTCAGGGAACGCAGCGCAGCAGGTTCAAATTGTCATCTCTCTCCTGCGCGGCGATCCTCAGGATTGGGCTTTTTCCCTGACACCTGGGGATCCTGTTTTGAGTGATGTTGATGCATTTTTTCAGGCTTTGGGGTTATTGTACGATGAGCCTAATGTCACTGATCAAGCTGAAAAAGCCTTGTTGGCATTAAATCAGGGCTTGATGACGCTGAGTTATATTGTCAGAGATTCCGTAGGTGGGCAGTCCTGACCAAATGGAATGACGACGCTTTGGCAGCCCTTTTTTGGAAGGGTCTGTCAGATAATGTAAAGGATGTTATGGTGGGATTCCCTGTCCCCTCTGGTCTCAATGATTCTATGTCATTAGCGATTCAAATTGACAGACGTTTGCGTGAGCGGAGAAGTATGCGTGGAATAGTGTTGCCTTGTGAACCTGCTTCTGAATCCATGCAGTGTGATAGAGTGGTTTCTGGGGCACAGCGTCATGAGTTTCGAAAGCGCAATGGGTTATGTTTCTACTGTGGTGATGCCTCTCATGCTATTTCAGTCTGCCCTAAGCGGGGAAGACGTTTTGCACGCTCAGTTGTCTTGGGTAGTGTTCAGACTAAGTTTTTATTAACTGTTACTCTGATATGCTCTCTGTCCTCATTTTCTGCTCAGGCTTTCGTTGATTCGGGAGCAGCTATTAACCTGATGGATTTTGATTTTGCTAAACGTTGTGGGTTTCCCTTGATACCCCTACAGAAGTCTATTCCCCTACTGGGGATCGATTCTACCCCTTTGGCTGAGAATAAACCTCAGTTCTCTACTCAGGTGATAATGAGGGTTGAACCTGATCACCAGGAGAGCTGCAAATTTTTGGTTCTGTATAATCTGCATGACATTATCGTACTGGGTTTCCCTTGGTTACAGTCTCATAATCCTGTTTTGGATTGGAAATCTGTGTCTGTAACCAGTTGGGGCTGCCAATGTGTTAATACCAACACTCCTGTTTTTTCTGCCTCCCCCCAGGCTCAGGATGTTCCTGACTTTTTGATTGATTTTTCTGATGTGTTTAGCGAAAGTAAATCTGCATCCTTGCCTCCCCATAGGAGCTATGACTGCGCTATTGAATTAGTGCCTGGTAGTAAATTCCCTAAAGGTCGCCTTTTTAACTTGTCTGTACCTGAACATGACGCTATGCGGTCTTATATCAAGGAGTCATTGGAGAAGGGTCATATCAGACCATCCTCTTACCCTTAGGTGCCGGTTTTTTCTTTGTGGCCAAAAAGGATGGTTCATTAAGGCCGTGTATTGATTATCGTCTTTTGAACAATATTACTGTGAAATATCAATATCCGTTACCCTTGATTTCTGACCTGTTTTCCAGGGTGAAAAACGCTACTTGGTTTACCAAGCTTGACCTCAGAGGGGCATATAACCTTATTCGCATTAAGCACGGGGATGAATGGAAGACCACATTTAATACCCCTGAGGGGCATTTTGAGTACCTTGTGATGCCCTTTGGGCTCACTAATGCTCCTTCCGTCTTCCAGTCCTTCATGAATGACATTTTCAGGGATTTTGTGGATAAATTTCTGATTGTTTATTTGGATGATATCTTGATTTTTTCCAATGACTGGGACTCTCATGTGAAACATGTTCGAACTGTATTCCAGATTTTGAGAGAGAATGCTCTGTATGTGAAGGGATCAAAGTGTCTTTTTGGCGTACAGAGGATCTCATTTTTGGGATTCATTTTGTCCCCATCTGTTATTGAAATGGACCCGGTCAAGGTTCAGGCCATCTGTGATTGGGTCCAACCTACTTCATTAAAGGCTCTTCAAAGATTTTTGGGTTTTGCCAATTTTTATCGTAAATTTATTAGTAATTTCTCGGTTATTGTTAAACCATTGACTGATTTGACCAGAAAGGGTTCTGATGTGGTGAATTGGCCTCCTGAGGCAGTCTCTGCATTTCAGGAACTTAAGCAGAGATTCACTTCTGCTCCTGTTCTACGGCAGCCTGATGTTTCTCTGCCATTTCAGGTGGAGGTTGATGCCTCTGAAATTGGGGCAGGTGCCGTTTTGTCCCAAAGAGATCCAGAGACCTCCAAAAGTAACCCTTGTGCCTTTTTCTCTCGAAAATTTTCTCCTACTGAACGTAATTATGACGTGGGTAATCGGGAGTTATTGGCCACGAAGTGGGCTTTTGAAGAGTGGAGACATTGGCTGGAGGGAGCCAAACATCAGGTGGTGGTCCTTACGGACCATAAGAATCTGGTTTATCTGGAATCTGCCAAGCGACTTAATCCTAGACAGGCCAGGTGGGCCTTGTTTTTCACACGTTTTAATTTTGTGGTTTCCTTTCTTCCTGGCACTAAGAATGTTAAGGCGGATGCCCTCTCGAGGAGTTTCCTTGCGGACTCTCCTGAGTTATCTGATCCTTCTGTTATTTTGAAAGAAGGTGTAGTTCTTTCCGCCATCTCGCCCAATTTGAGACTGGCTCTGGAGGGGTGTCAGGAGGATAGGCCCGAGCGCTGTCCTGTTGGGAAATTGTTTGTCCCGGACCAGTGGAAAAAGAGTGTGATGTCTGAGATTCATTGTTCCGCGTTGGCCGGTCATCCCGGAATTTTTGGTACCAGAGACTTGGTTAGTCGGTCTTTTTGGTGGCCTACCTTGTCTCGTGATGTCAGGGAATTTGTGCAGTCCTGCGGGACTTGCTCTCGCTCCAAGCCTTGCTCTCGCTCTAGTGGTTTGTTGATGCCATTGCCTGTGCCCAAGAGACCATGGACCCATATCTCTATGGATTTCATTTCCGACCTCCCTGTTTCTCAGAGAATGACCATCATCTGGGTGATTTGTGATAGGTTTTCCAAGATGATACATCTTGTGCCATTACCTAAGCTGCCTTCCTCCTCTGAATTGGTGCCTTTGTTCCTTCAGCACGTGGTTCGTTTACACGGCATTCCTGAGAACATTGTGTCTGACAGAGGAGTCCAGTTTGTTTCCAGATTTTGGAGGACCTTTTGTTCTAAACTTGGCGTTCAATTGTCTTTCTCCTCGGCGTTTCATCCTCAGACCAATGGTCAAACTGAGAGAACAAACCAGACATTGGAGACTTATCTAAGATGTTTTGTGTCTGCTGATCAGGATGACTGGGTCTCTTTTTTGCCTTTGGCTGAGTTTGCTCTTAATAATAGGGCTAGCTCTGCCACTTTGATGTCTCCATTTTTCTGTAATTCTGGGTTTCACCCTCCATTTTCTTCAGGACAGACGGAGGCTTCTGTCTGTCCAGGTGTTGACTCTGTTGTGGAGCGTATGCAACAGATTTGGGACCAGGTAGTGGAGAAGTTGTCCCTCTCTCAGGAGAGGGCCCAGCGGTTTGCTAACCGGCATAGGACTGATGGTCCTCGGTTTAAAGTGGGGGACTTGGTCTGGTTGTCCTCAAAAAATATTCCTATGAGAGTGGCATCTCCTAAATTTAAGCCTAGGTTCATTGGACCTTATAAGATCATGGAGATTCTTAATCCTGTTTCTTTTCGTTTGCTTCTTCCAGGGACATTTAAGATCCATAACGTGTTCCACAAGTCCTTGTTGAAGAGGTTTGTTGAGCCAGTGGTTCCTACTGCTGTGCCTCCTGACCCTGTTCTGGTTGAGGGCAATCTGGAGTTTGTGGTTGAGAAAATATTGAATTCTCATTTTTCTAGACGGAAACTCCAGTATTTGGTTAAGTGGAGAGGTTATGGTCAGGAAGACAATTCTTGGGTGTTTGCTTCGGACATCCATGCTAGGAGACTCATCCGTGCGTATCATAGAACTCATCCTGACCGACCTGGTTGCTCAAGTGAGGGTTCGGTGACCCCTCCTCAAGGGGGGGGTACTGTTGTGAATGGACTTGAAATGAGTTCTGAGCAGAGGCTCCCTCTGGTGGTTACAAGCGGTACTGGACTGTCCAGTGAAGATTGTGAGGATTGGGAATCAGGTGTTACTGACTGGTCTTATATAAGGGAGTCGCCTTCCCATCAGGGTTGCCGGTGATCAATTGTTCTGGTCTCAATCCTTGATTCCTGTTTCCTTTGTAGCCTGCTGTGTCGTGTCTGCATCTCCTGCTAACAGATAAGACATTTTCTTCTTTTTGTTTTTGTGCTTTATTTTTGCATTTTGTCCTGCACTTCTGTGGGGGCCTTCAGGGTCCCCTCCGGGGGCTTTTTGCCCTCTCAGTTTAGTTCAGCCACTGATGTTTGTACATTTGCTTTTTTCCAGTTTTTTTCAGTGGCTGCTGTTTTGATTTTGTTACACCAGAGAACTAATTTAGGTGGTAGAGGTCGTGTGATCTCAGGTGTTTTTGAAATTAGTAGAGTTGGTGCTTTTCAGGGTTTTTTGGGATTGCAGTAAGTGCCCTTCCTATCCTTTTCTATTTAGTTAGTTTGGGCCCCAACGTTTGCTCATACTATTTTCTGTCTGTGTCAGTATTTCTTCTTGTCTAACCGCCATTACATGTTTGGGGTCTTTCTATGTTCTTTGGGGATCTGCCCGGGGCAGATAGCTTTCCTCTTTCTATCTTTAGGTGTAGTTAGTTTCTCAGGCTGTGACGAGGCATCTAGGACCAACGTAGGAACGCTCCACGGCTGCCTCTAGTTGTGGTGGTTAGTCAGGGTACTGCAATCTCATAGATTCCAACTGCTCTGGTGTATTGCCTTTTTTACCTGCACTCCTCAGCTACCGAAACATAACACCAACTGTGGTAAGACGACTCGCTCGGCTCTCCTGAAGGCAGACTCAGGACACACGTTCTCTGGGTTTTCTTTCTGCTGGTTTATTATCAGCCATAAACTCATACAGGTTTCGCAGGAAAAGTAAACATGACCCTTCTGGGTTAAACGGGAAAACATAAAAAAAAAAAACAATAACTCAGTCCATAGATGAGTGGGTTCCGCCCGCTCTCGGTAGCATAAACGGCACTGCTAAAGTCCTTGTGGAAAGCTCTGCAGCTTCCACTATCCTGTCTGGAGACTTGCCTCTCCAGACCACAACACAGAGAAAAAAAAACAGGACTGAGCTTTTATACATTGCTCAGCCACACCCTTTTAACATATAACATGCTGGCAGATAAATAAAGTAGGTCTTAGTTCACACAGGAGAGCATCCTGTGTGACACATACCTCCCCTCACATATAAAACCAGTGACACTGTCACATTACTTGTAACTAGAATACCCAAGTCCTTCTTCTGTTCTGTAGTCACGAGTATAGTCTCATTTAAGGTTTCTTGTCATTTAGCTAATTCCTAACCCATTTGCATATACTTTCCTCCAGTTCATGCTTCTAGAGCTTCAGTATAAGGCTGTTATTTGGTACAGTATCAAATGCCTTTTGCAAAGTCCAGATAAGTCCCATGGTGCACTTTTCTAATAAACCTCAGTCCCTGGATAAATGAAGGATTGTCTACAGTGTCTTCTTGGATCTTTCAGCTCTCAGTAAGGATTTTCTTACAACCATAGTCTTCTATTTAGTATGATGCAGTCCCCATGGTATAATGCACTAAGCATAGTTTTCCATATAGAATGCACTCCCCATAGTCCTCCATATGGTATAATACACTCCCCATTGTCCTCTAGATAGTATAATGCACTCCCCATAGTCCTCCATATAGTATAATGCAGTCTTCCATATAGTATAATGCACGCCCCACATAGTGTAATGCACTCCCCATAGTCCTCCATATAGTATAATGCAGTCCCCCATAGTCCTCCATATAGTATAATGCATTCCCTCACAATTCTCCATATAGTATAATGCACTCCCCATAGTCCTCCATATAGTATAATGCAGTCCTCCATATAGTATAATGCACCCCATAGTCCTCCATATAGTGTAATGCACTCCTCCATGTAGTATAAAGCATGCCCCCCAAAGTCCTCCATATAGTATAATGCATTCCCTCATAGTCCTCTAGTATAATGCACTCCCCATAGTCCTCAATATAGTATAATGCATTCCCCATAGTCCTCCATATAGGTTGATGTACTCCACATAGTATAATGCACCCTATAGTCCTCCATATAGTATAATGCCCCCCATAGTCCTCCATACAGTATAATGCACCCCCTTAGTCCTCCGTACAGTATTCTGGCCACAAACCTCACCTCTCCTCCCCTCCTCGTTGCTCTGCAAGAAGCGTACTTCTGAAGCACCACACATATCAGCGTAATGGATGCCATGTAGTGACATCATCACCCCCTCTGTGCGAAGACGTCAGACGCTGAGGATAAAGATGGAGTAGGGAGTGTCAGCTGATGCTCCCTCTTTCATCATTTCTTTGAACTGTATCGGCATCCAGGAGGCCAATACAGTTGAACTTCTAATGACAGGCAGTGAAGGGGCCCGATGCTGGCACTGGGCCCCCACGGCTCATGGACATCTTAGCGCCTGTGTGGCCTGCGGCTGACCACGGAGATCATGTCTCCCTGCTGCGTGGCAGAGTTTAACTATATAAAGCACTGTCATTAAAAGTGTAAAAACTTATGAAATAGTGAAAATTGTGCTAAAGTAACCAGAGAAAAATCAGACTTAGGCCATGTGTATTTGGTGTTTTTTTACTGCAGTATTTGTAAGCCAAAATCAGAAGTGGAACAATCAGAGGAAAAGCAAAATAGAAACTCGTCACCACTTCTGCATTTATCACCCACTCCTGGTTTTGGCTTACAAATACTGAGGTAAAGGGGGGCGTGGCCTAGGACTGTGATGGTGTGGTCGCACTTGTCTGGTGCTCTGAGGTAATTGCCTCTAAAATCTACAAAAACTTGGCCAATAATCACAATTCCTCACAAAAATGTCAAGGAACATCTGTTAAACGTCTTACCCACTTTTTGGAGGTATATTTTTACATTTAAGACATTTTTCCTGTCAGGATATAACCATCAGCTGTTGCATGATTACTGTGCTGTGATACTGAGGCCTAATTGCCTTGCAGCTGACAGACTTCTTATGACTGACTTTTTAATTTATTCATCATAAAATTCATTATAATTTGGCAATTTTGTGTGATGGATTAATTCTTCATCAAAATTTTTGTGATTAATTAACATCAAATCACTTGGAGACTGTTTCTTCTGAGGTGCTCTGGTAAAATACCGACACCTCAGTGGTGACATTTATTCAACCCAGCAACAGAGGAATTGTTATTCAATTTTACATTAGCCTCCCTCGGATAAAGACAGAGGCTACAGAGGATTACAATAGGTTGTTATTCATCGAAATTTTCATCAGCGTTACTAAGAAACCCGGTTCCCGGGGGTGGCTGATAACACCGAGCCGCTGGGGCAATAGCGGCGGTCAGAATTACTTTTACAGTTCATATAGTGGAATTATTATTCAGTTTTTTTACATTAGCCTCCCTCAGATAATAACAGAGGCTGAAGTGGATTTCAATAGGTCGTTATTCATCTGAATTTTCCTCAGCGCAATCTGCTGATTGACAATTCTGACTCACTGCAAGTGAAAGGACATTACTAATACAGCCAATTCAACTTATAGTGAACAGACAATTTAGTTAAACAAGTCTGTTCTCTTTTGAGTTTCATACTGTGAATAATTTTAATATTATTTTCTTTCTGTGATACCTCATCTAAGGCATTTATTGTTATTGTTACTGCACATGAATGACTTTATAAGAATTCCTGTTTAGTAGCATATACCTACTATTTTGGCTAGCTGGTGCAGTTTGTTGTTGGGGTTTTATTGCTCTTAATATATTATTCTCTTGGAGTATCAAGAATTGTTATTGCAGAGTAATAGGAAATTTAAAGCTTATATTTAACCCCTAAAGTACACAATTTAATAGATCAGTTCTGGACTAATACAGTAATTCTTATTAGCTGATCTATTATAACAGTCTATTTTCTCTTACATTTATAAGAGTTACAAATACCTGTAAAATGTCTAGCAATAAAAGCTCATCCTCATCAAAAACACAAAACAATAACTGAAGCAATCGACTTAGTCATATTCCATTAAAAACTTCCACTATCTGTGGGAGCCCAAGGAAATCAAGATCTCCAATTAAAAAAGACAGACAACAACCTTTGACGGAGACTCCTAGCTCTAAATTGGAGGTCCACAACAAATTTTCTGTGCTTCAGGGCCTGTGCACACGTTGCGGATTCCTAGCGTTTTGCTGCGGTTTTTCGCGGCGAAACGCAGCAAACCGCGCGAAACCGCTTACACAATACAACACATTATGGCCTATGGGATTCCGCAATGCTGTGCACATGCTGCGGGTTTTTTCCGCGGCGGAATCGCATCGCGGGAGAATCCGCAGCATGCTCATTCTTTTTTGCGGAACCGCGGTGATTCCGCCGCCATAGGAATGCATTGAACCAATTACTTTCCGCATGTGGCTGTGCCCACCATGCGGAAAGTAAGCGGTTCATGTGCGGATGGTACCCAGGGTCTGGAGGAGAGGAGACTCTCCTCCAGGCCCTGGGTACCATATCCATGTAAAAACAAGAATTAAAATAAAAAATAATGATATTCTCACCTTCCGGCGTCCCCCGCAGCTTTCCCGCCTCTCAGCGACGCTCCCGCCAATCCCGTTCCCAGTAATGCATTGCGAGATCACCCAGATGACGTAGCGGTCTCGCGAGATGCTATGTCATCGGGGTGATTGTCGCAAAGGACGCCTGGGAACACGATTGGCCAGGAGCATCGCTGAGAGGCGGGAAAGCTGCGGGGGCCGCCGGAAGGTGAGAATATCATTATTTATTATTTTTTTTATTATTTTTACATTAGATCTTTTTACTATTGATGCGGCATAGGCGGCATCAATAGTAAAAAGTTGGTCACACGAGTCAAACACTTGTTTGAATCGTGTGACCAACCTGTCTGATCGCTTGTAAAACGCTAGCATTCTGCAAGCTAATTACGCTTGCAAAACGCTAGTTTTTAGCGGGAATACGCATACCTATAATATGCGGATTTCCCGCGGCAGGGAGGTGCGGAATTGCCACGGAAATTTCCATGGCAATTCCACAACATGTGCACATAGCCTCAGACCACCGATCATGAAGACATGGATTCAGCATCTTCATCAAAAAAGAAAGACTTGAAAGAGTGGGGTAATGATCGTTCCTCTGCAACAAATTCATCAGACAAATTTTTTAATACCTACTCTCCAAATCCTAGTCCCAAAAAATCTCGCTTAAGATTGACGGGATCAAGTGCGGTATTTCCTGAATCTTTTGACAGTCACTCCATGGAGGCATTTATGACCAGTCTTGCCGATAAAATTAGCGCTAGACTTAAATTAGATCTCGACAAACAAACCAAAATTTTCCAGGAAACCTTGGATGTATTCAGTAATAAATTGGAAAACCAGGAAAATAGACTATCGGATATGGAAAGAAAATATGAAATTATTTCAAAGGAGAAACAAGATACAGAGGTAGAGCTTCAGAAACTAAAGCTTAAATTGGCTGACATAGAAGATAGGTCAAGACAAAATAACATCAAAATTAGGGGTATTTCTGAGGATGTTACACCTAATAGACTTCCTGATTACATTAAATCTGTCTTCAAACATATGCTGCCGAATTTATCTGATTCTGATTTAATAGTGGACCGTATCCATAGGCTGCCAAAACCATCTAATATCCCAAGAGAATTACCAAGAGACACTATAATGCGGATTCACTTTTACCACATCAAGGAAAGGATCCAGAACTATGTCAAAGTAATAAAGGGCTTCCCATAACCTTTTGGACATCTTAAGTTATTCTCCGACCTCTCCAAAGAGACCATTGAGGGAAGAAAGCTTTTTAGACCCATTACATCAGTCTTAAGAGACAAAGAAATCCCGTATAAGTGGGGTTTCCCGCTGAAACTGTTGATCAATTTTAAAGGAAAGACATCGGTCGTATTCTCACCGAAAGATGGGTATGAATTCCTGAAGATGAATGACTTAGTGCTTCATTCGGGCAAAAATGGTTCTCCAGGCTCCAGACATGTTACTTGAGATCTAAAATGTATATTCTGCTTTAAAATTTTTATGCAGTCTGAATTGGTTACTGTTTAATATTTCATGATGCTTTAAGTGTTTTACTTTTCAGTGGTGCGCTAAGTTTAGATTGTGCCATTTTATTCTTACATTAGAGGCTGTTTCCTCAGCACCTCACGGACTTTCCCCCACACCAGAAGGAGAATCCGTGGGTAGGATTCCTTCAGAGATCTGTATTTTGTGTTTATTTGTTTCATAGTTTGTATTTATTTTTATACAAGAAGCCCTTTGTTTTGTTTGTAATTAACCAACGGTCCATTTGTTAGTAAATACTATCAAATTGTGTTCTTTTTGGTAAATAATTTAATTTATTAATTTTCAACATATAATATAAGTAGTTAAATGTACATTCCAAACCATTGTTCTTAGCTTAATATTTACCATTCAGTTTGATTATCACACTACCAATTGTATGTCAAATGCAAAATAAACAATAAAAACATTAAAAAAAAAAAAATTTTTCCCTTCCCCATTACCCTCCCTCTTCCCAAACATGCAGGAAGCACTTGTATATTCCTTGTGGCTCCTCAACCTTTCATTCGTCTCTTCTTAATCCCTTGCACATTCTTGAACATTTAGTCTGCATCTATAGTTTATACTGCGTCTTAACCCGTATCCCTTCCACCTTTCCATCGACATTCAAGTCAGTTATTTTCAACATCCTCAATGTCCACCCAAAGTCTTCATATGTACACTGGTCTGTTCAAAGGGTTTCATAATTCCTGAAGCTCATTGTTTGCGTAAGTCTAAGTAAAAAGCATTTCCATTTTGTTATGAGCTATTTTATACTCTTTTCCTTGTTACGCTCGGCTTCCAGCCATTCTAAGTGAAACAAAGTCTCATTTCACCCATTATAACTTTCCGATTTGGAATGGAATCGCTCAACCATCCTTTAATAGGCTTCTTTGGCTATCATACAAATTAAGTGGAACATTGGAGATATGTGTCCTTCCCTTTTTGTTGTAGGTCTTCTCCCTTTCCAGTAATGGAAGAGGAACGTAACGGGGACAATTATATTTTCCCAATACCCATATTTTCCATCATATGTTATGTCTATCCAGAATATTCCTGTACTTTAGGCATCCCCAGAGACCGTGTAACAGATCGACTTTCCGAGTTTGCATTTTGGGCAATGTACAGGACGATCCCTCATTGTTCTAGATACTGGTATGTTGAAGGCCAGTATAGCCTGTGCATAATCCTAAATTGTGTGTCTCTCAAACCTCACTTAAGATGTTTTTCAAACTACCTGCCAACCCGCCAGTATTTTTCCCCAATTTCCTCAACCTCTATTTGTTTGGCCCAGGATCTAAATGTTTTCTCTATGTCCATTTCCCAAGGACGGCTTTTAGCACTTCTGTATATTGCAGATATATTGCATGTACCTGCTTCGTCAAATAATAGATTATCCATTGCATTCCCTCCCCGTCTCTTCCCCACATTTATTAAATGCGTCATTATTGTCCCTTTTATTTGCCCAAATTGGAGAATTGTTGTTCACTTAGCTTGAATTTTGATATTATCTCTTCCCTACTCAGCCACCTATTTTCTTCTTCATGCAGTAGATTAGCTATTTTATGGATCCCCTTCACCCTCCATTCCTGTTTGTTCTCTGCTATTTGTTGGAACGCAGGGTTTCCCCATATAGGTAAATCTCTCGATATTCTCCAAGATAATTTACGTTTTCTCCTAAGTTCCTTCCATGTAGCTATTGTATCCCGATACACTATTGAATTTTTTATTTTTTTAGGCAGTAGGCTTTGTGGCGTGTGTAATAAGGCAACTAAGTTCCACGGGTACGCATATGATTTTTCCAGGGCCGTATCAGAAAACCCACTAGTGTCTTTAAACCAATCTACTATGTGACGGGAAATACACACTAGATTATAACCTCTTATGTCTGCCAAGTTTACCCCTCCCTCTTCCCTGGAAGCCATTAGTGTAATCAGTTTTATACGGGGTCTTCGACCTCTCCAGATAAATTTCCTGATAGCCGAGTATACTTTCTGCACATCAACATGCTTTAGGAGAACAGGGATTTTCTGCAACGGATACATGAGTTTCGAGAAACTCATCATTTTTAAAAGGTGAATCCTGCCCAATAGACTCAAAGGCAAATTTTGCCACCTATCTAATTCCTGTTGAAATTTGGAGATGACTGGAGGAAAGTTTAAGTTATATATTGACTCTGGTTTTCTACCCAGCTTGATCCCCAGATATGTTATATGTGTTTTGGATATTGGAATACTGCATATTTCCTTTTCCACCATACTACTTCTGCCTCTATCTGTTAAGTGGAGAATTTCACATTTGCTTTTATTTAGAGTGAATCCCGAATACCTACCAAAATTTTCCATAAGATCCAGGACCCCCGGCAGATCTCTTGCCACCTCCGCCATGTAGAGAATGATATCATCTGCAAAATACGAGGCCCTAAGCTTCATGTCCCCTACTGGTATCCCTTCAAATACTTCATGTTGTTCTAGGTATCGTGCAAGGGGTTCTAATGCCAGATCAAATATTAGCGGGGACAAAGGACATCCCTGACGTGTTCCCTTTTCCAGAGGGAAATTTGCCGATAAATGACCTGGTGTTTGAATTCTTGCTGCGGGGTTAGCATATAGGGCTTTTATAAAATTTCTAAAATTTCCCACAAGCCCAATTTTGTCCAAAACTTGTCCTACCCAACTCCACTTCACCTTATCAAAAGCCTTCTCTGCATCTAGTGTAACCAGAGTCAGCATACCTCGACTGATTTCTTCTTTATTTATTGCATCAATGGCTAACAATGTACGTCTTACATTTGTAACTGCACTCCTACCTTTCACAAAGCCCACCTGTGCAGGTCTTACTAATGTTGGGAGTATCTCTGCTAATCTGTTTGCCATGAGTTTGGATATTATTTTAACATCCTGATTTATCAAGGATATAGGTCTATAAGATGCTGGGTCCTCCACATTTTTCCCTTCTTTTGGTATTAAGCTAATATGAGCTACATTAGTGCCCACCAACAAATCCCCCCCCTGTAACAATTCATTATACCATACAGTCAAAGTAGGGGTTATTTGTTGGGACATGACCTTATAAAAATCGCCCGTGAACCCATCCGGCCCAGGTGCTTTTGCAGCTGGCAATCCCCCAGTGGTACTCTTCACTTCCTCCTCTGTAATGGGAGCATTTAGCATATTTAACTGTGACTCTGTGACATAAGGCATGTTCATTTTTTTTAGAAAGTCCCCACCCCTATTTGTGCCCTTGGACTCTTCTAAATATAAGTTAGCATAATATTCCCGCAGGGTTGAGTTTATTTCCCTAGGGTTATCTACCATTAAACCCTCTCTAGTCTTAAGCTTTAAGATATTATTCTTTCCATTCCTGCCCTTTGCCAAGTTTGCTAATAGCTTTGCTGCTTTATCCCCATATCTCCTCAGCTCTATTTCTATTTGCGTCTTCCTAAATAATTCTTTTTTTTCTGCCCATACGTCAAAATCCCTTTTGGCCTCCCTCCATTCATCCCTAGTTTTTGCTGTATTTTGTTGTTGAAAGTGCAAGCATTTCTCCCTTAATTTCCTACTAAATTCCTCATATTTAGTGTTTGTTTGTTTTTTTAATGTATGCACATACGCTATTAGTTTCCCTCTCAGGACCGCCTTTCCTGCTTCCCAGTATGTTTGTGGTTTCAGATCATCCGCCGAATTGTGGTAAGAATACTCCTCCCACCATTGCTGCAATATCACTTTAAATTGCTCATCCCCAAGGAGAAACGATGGGAATCTCCATATGTAATCCGTTCCCCTTGGAAACCGCTCAAGTAAATTTAGAGAGATTGGTGCATGATCCGAAATCACCATTTCCTCAATTTTAGACTTTTGGCATCTGTCTAGTAGCCCTCTATTCACCAATATATAGTCAATTCTAGACCAAGTTTGATGTGGGTGGGAAAAGTGTGTAAATTCTCGTTCATTGGGTGATTCCAACCTCCAAACATCCGATAAATCTGTGTCCTCTATTAATTCTGCTAATAGAGTTGATTTCCCACTAGTTTTTTCCCCTCTTGTCCCCACGTGACTCAATCGATCTTCCTCGATAGAGTGTGTGTTGTTGTAATCTCCTCCTACTATCATGTTCTTTGTTGTGTTTTGCAATATTTTGAAACGTAGTTGCTCAAAAAAAGGTTTTTGGTCTGTGTTGGGCGCATATATATTGCTTACACAGATTTCTTCCTCATTTCTTTCTAGCTTTAGCATTATGTACCTTCCATCTGTATCCCGTTCTACCTGCGTTACTTTGTACGGTAGATTTTTGTGCAGCAATATTAAAACACCTGCCTTTCTTCCCACCCCCTCTGATCCATACAACTCTCCCACCCACAGTTTTTTCATCCTAAACATATCTTCATTTCTCAGATGGGTTTCCTGCAATAATGCAATATCTGCTTCTAGTTTCTTTAAATGATGCAGAACCATCATTCTTTTAGTCGGGGCTCTAAGCCCCTTTACATTCCATGATACAATGTGCATACTATGATATTTTCATTTTTGAGTTATATGTTGGGTGCTCACACCAAATAATCACAATTTTGTTCTGACTTACATTGTGTTCCTGCATGTCTCCCCTTTGAACAAAAAACAAGTTAACAACCAACAACAAACAATCACTCAATAGCATTTTTCTGTGACTTCCTTTTTCTGGCTTATTCCCCAACACTCTCCTCCCCGGCAATATTTGTTTCGTTAAGCAATCTCTAAGTTCTTTAAGTGATCACCCCCTCAAGTGACTACAAATAGGAAAGTCCTTGGATCGCCAGTCATATTAAAGTGTCCTTCTCCCTGCTTTATCCCCTCCAGAGTGTATTACTTATCTGCTTCAATATCCACTTCCTGGAGTGTCTTGTGATGTCGGGTTGTTCTTTGTCTTTGGGTCTGTGGGCTCATCCTCCTATTTCCGGATTCCTCTTCTCTCTCTGTACTTTGTTCTATTTTTCTCCCCTGCTTCGGCGATGTTCCGACCTCTGTTTCATCTTGTCCGTTTTTCCTCAGCAGCTTCAGTATGTATTCTTCTGCATCCTTCGGATTTTGAAAGCTTTTTGTTGAGCCATCTGTGTGCCTTATTTTCAATATGGCCGGGTACAGTAACTGGAACTGTATATGATTTTTAAATAGTCTGGAACAACAGTCACTGAACATTCTGCGCCGTTTATTAACTTCCACAGAATAGTCATTGAAAATGATAATTTTGTGTCCTTGAAAAGTTAACGACTCTCTTCGACGTCTAAACGCTCGCAGAATGTTTTCCTTATCATTAAAGTCCAAGTACTTGGCTATTGCTTGCCTTGGTCTCTGGTTTTTCTCTGGTGTATTGTTCGGTCTTTGAGGGCCTATTCGGTGCGCCCTTTCTACCCTCCTGTGAGAGGCTATTCCCAGAGCCTCTGGTAGATCATTTTCAAATATTCTCTGAAGTTGTCTGGGCTTGATAGTCTCTGGGAGTCCAACGACTCTTAAATTGACTACGTGATCTGTTTTCAAGATCTTCAATTCAGTAAGTTCTTTGTAGTTTATACTGCTGAAGTCTGCCTGCATCTCTTCCCTCAGCTGGTCAGATTCTCCCCGTCTTCTCTCATCTTCTCTCGCCCCCCGTCTCCTGCTGATAGTCTGTACACAAATCCTCCCCTCTTTGCTCCTGTGCTGGTGATAACAGCAAGGCTTCATTGGTGGCCATTTTGGATATCTCCTGAAGGGTATGCCACACTAAACAATCCCGCTAGCGATCTCGTTAACTTCGCATACTAATGAGATCGCTAGCGGGATCATTTTAATATCGCTAGTAGTGGCCTAATTTAGCGATGTCGTTAAGGACGCTATCGCGGTTAGCGATCTCCTTAACGACTTTAGCGGTACTTTTGTACCGCTAAATCGCTAAAAAAGGTGCCACACTCAGCGATACATACTTACCAGCGGGACGCCAGCGGGACGCCGACGATAAAAATAGGGTCCGGAACGATCGCTGTGATGAACGAGATCACAGCAGGGCCACGTCGCTGGTAGATGCCGCACACAACAACATCGCTAACGGGATCGCTAAATAGTGAAGTTTTTTAGCGATCCCGTTAGCGATGTTGTTTAGTGTGGCATACCCTTGAGTCTCCCCTGTCATATCACTCACCAGTGTTTTACTGCTGCGGAGGAGATAACGTTCCATCGGCTGGATTATCTGCTTCTCACTTCTCTGTGCTTTTGATCCTTAGTTTTCTTATCAGATTTTACAGCTTTGAGGGGGTGAAATCTGCCGGGGCTGCGGAGCTATTTCTTCTCACAGCCTCCCAGCCAGGGCCTGACCCGGAAGTCCTAAATTGTGTTCTTATAATGTAAGAGGACTTAATAGTCCTAATAAACGCTTTACCATCCAGAGAGAAATTCTCAAATCTTCAGCAGACATAGTTTGTTTAAACGAAATAACCACCCAGAATTTTCTTTAAGAAATTATCCTATTAGTTTTGAGTCGTCGAATTCCTCAAAGAAGACGGGAGTCATCACTATGATAAGGAATTCTTTATCTTTTGAATTGTTAGAAGAGGTTTCTGATATTAATGGACACTACCATATCTTGGTTTGTAATCTAAACGCTAAAATGTACACAATAGTTTATCTATACGTCCCAAATAAGGGTCAAATTAAATTTTTAAATAAAATAATTAAAAAAGTTGATCAAATTAAAAGAGGTATTTTACTGATGTTGAGAGACTATAATATTATACCAGATAACATTCTTGATTCATCCTCTACTAATAGATGCAAATCTCCCTCACTAAATTGTTGGATTTTTAAAAATGAATTATTTGACTCATCAAGATGTCTTAATTCCACATCGAAAGAATATTCCTATTTCTCGGACACTCATTTATCAGCTTCAAGGATAGATCTTATCCTGACAGATATATTTTCCCTCCCTAGATTGAAATCCATTTCTATAGGTAGTAAAACTATTTCTGACCATGCCCCATTGATTGCTGAATTTGAAGAAGGCCATACAATTAACAATCAATTTTTATAGAAGTGTAATTCCTCAATATTTCAAAATTCCAAATGTCATAAAGAAATTTCCCTGGCCCTAACTAATTATTTTAGAGAAAACCCTTTTGATTCTACGAAGCCCTTTTTACAATGGAATGCTCATAAAGCGGTCATTAGAGGCACCTTAATACAAATCTCATCTAAAATTAAAAAAATTCAACAGAAATAAAATCAAAGAATTACAGTCCATGATTAAAGATAAGGAATCGTCTCTGACTAATACTTCTTCCCCTTGTCCCAAAATAAAATCAGATCTATTAAAATTAAGAAATGAATTGAAAGCCATTATATTCTCTTTTTACGACTCAGCAGTCAAAAACTCCAAATTTAAATATTACATGTCTTTAAACAAGCCATCTAAATTTATGTTCAATAGAATCAAAAAGCAAAGAATTCGAAACAGGATTGATAAGATTACTACCCCCAAAGGAATTACACTTCTACACCCACAAAAAATTGTTAATTCATTTGCAGAGTTCTATAAAAATTTATATAATGTAAATGAGAATCCCTCCCATTCTACTCCCAATGAAAAAATGATTAAAGATTTTTTATCCTCAATAAATCTTCCTAAGATTACTATGGATGATTTGGAGTTTCTATCCTCTCCTTTTAATGACGAAGAAACATCTAATATTATTAAACAACTTCACTCCCATAAAGCGCCTGGTCCTGATGGATATAGTAATAACTATTATAAATCTTTCAGCAAGATTCTGGTACCCCATTTAACGCAGATTTTTAATGCTGCTGCATCTACAGGTGCATTTCCGAAAGAAAATCTTGAAGCTAATATACCGTATATACCCATGTATAAGCCGAGAAGAGGAGAGGCTGCAGAGACGTGCGGCGGAGGGGTGAGTATAGCTATATTTACCTGTCCCCGTGCCACCGCTGTGCTGCTCCTCGGTCTGAGTCCTCTGGCTGTGAATGATCAGGCAGAGGGCGCGATGACGTCGTTAGTGCGCGCCCCGCCCCCTGCCAGATCATTCACAGCCAGAGGAGTCAGACGAGGACACAGCGCGCACCTGTCCCCCATTGCGCGCTGGTGTCACCGCCTGCTCAGGACACCGGCACCTGGCCCCCAGCGACGAGAGGTGAGTATGTCATTTTTTTTTTTTTGGGGCAGCATATGAGGCCTATACTATGGGGCATAATTGTGCAGCATATGGGGGCATAATCTGGAGCATATGGGGGCATAATCTGGAGCATATGGGGCATAATATGGAGCATATGGGGGGCATAAACTGTGGAACATATGGGGCATAATCTGGAGCATATGGGGGCATAATCTGGAGCATATGGGGGCATAAGCTGTGGAACATATGGGGCATAATCTGTAGCATATGATGGCATAATCTGGAGCATATGGGGGCATAAGCTGTGGAACATATGGGGGCATAATCTGGAGCATATGGGGGCATAAGCTGTGGAACATATGGGGGCATAATCTGGAGCATATGGGGCATATTCTGGAGCATATAGGGGCATAAGCTGTGAAACATAAGGGGGCATAATCTGGAGCATATGGGGGCATAAGCTGTGGAACATATGGGGGCATAATCTGTGGAACATATGGGGCATAATCTGGAGCATATGGGAGCATATTGGGGCATAATCTGTGGAACATATGGGGCATAATCTGGAGCATATGGGGGATAATCTGTGGATCATACAGGGGCATAATCTGTGGAATATATGGGGAAATAATCTGGAGCATATGGGGCATAATCTCTGAAGCATATTGGGCATAATCTGGAGCATATGGAGGCATAATCTGTGGAGCATATTGGGCATAATCTGTGCAGCATATGGGGGCATAATCTGTTGAGCATCATATGGGGGCATAATAATTTTTCACCCTAGGCTTATACGCGAGTCAATAAGTTTTCTCAGTTTTTTTGTGGCAAAATTAGGGGGTCGGCTTATACACGGGTCGGCTTATACATGAGTATATACGGTAATTTTAATTCCTAAACCAAACTTAAACCCAGACCAAATAATAAATTATAGGCCCATTTCCCTCATTAATACTGATTTAAAAATTTATTCCAAGATCATTGCTTAATAGACTAAATTGTATTCTGCCCAGTTTAATTTCAAACGATCAAATTGGTTTTATAAAACACAGACAGTCTGTTGAAGGTACCAGACGATTAATAAACATAATTAAATTAATAAATTCCCAAAAACTTTGTTCTACTGTGATTTCCTTAGATGCTGAAAAGGCATTTGATCGCTTGAATTGGAATTATTTAAATTGTATTCTACAAAAAATTGGTTTTAATATCCCCTGTATTACAAAAATAATGGCCCTTTATTCCAATCCACAAGCAAGAATTTATGTTAATAATCATCTTTCTACCCCTTTTAAAATTACTAATGGAACAAGACAGGGATGCCCACTTTCTCCTTTATTATTTGCTTTAGCAGTAGAGCCCCTTGCTCAATTACTTAGAGATGACCAAGATATTAAAGGAATTAGTACTAACTCCAGAGACTATAAAATTAGTTTATACGCTGATGATATTTTATTAACCCTGACAGAACCATCTAAATCCATCAATAAAATTCAAAATTTACTCAATGAATTCTCTTTTATCTCATATTTTAAAATAAATGTCACCAAATCTAAAATTCTACATTTTCATTTAAACTCTTCTCAAATTCAATTCATTTCCCCATGGAGCTGGGCAGAAAAAGACTTTGTATATCTAGGTTTAAAGTTTTCTAGGGATATCAACTCTTTGATCTCTACTAATCTCAATGATCTTATTAATTCTATTATTAAGAATTTTAATTTTTACAATGATACAGGACTTTCATGGTGGGGAAAAATTTAATTGTCAAATCCATTATTTTGCCCAAAATATTATATGTTTTTCGATCTCTCCCGTTATCTATTTCTACCTCATTTTTAACCAGCCTACAATCTCATATTAATCTTTTTGTGTGGGTAATAGAAGGGCTAGGATTGCTACTAATCAATTATTTAAAAGCAAACCACATGGTGGAATGGGTCTGCCCAACATTACAGCATATTATTATGTTAATCTCATAAAGCAGTCTATTTGGTGGTAGCCTAGCCTATATAAACCATCTTGGATTGACTTGGAATTATTTTTCAATAAAGATACCCCACTAAACAAAATTATTTTCAATCTGCTTATCAAAAAAGGGACTTTCCCTATTAATCATCCTATTTTCTTAGCGATTTCGGAAGCTTGGATGAAATTATTCAGTCTTAGAAGGCAAATTCCTAAATCAGAAATTATTAAAGGACTTCCTCTTTCTTTGGTTGAGGTTATTGCAGAGTTTAATCTAGATCCACTCTGGGCTAGTTGTGGTGTTACCAAAATTCAAGACATTTACGATGGTAAATTTTTCTACCCATTTACAAAAATCAAGGCTAAATTTGGGATTCCCTCTTCTGCCTTTTTACAATTTCTAATCTTGAAGAACCAAATAGAGCCTTTTCTGCAGACCAAACCATATCTCTCTGAACCTTCTGTCCTTATGTTAAAAAATTTAGGTCATATTTTTTTGGAGCATTCAATACCCTTATAAATGGTTTAACTTGGATCAAACCTTTTGTAAATCTCCTTACATGATTAAATGGGAAGAGGACCTCCACCTTTCAGTAGACATAGACGATTGGGAAAAGGCGATTATAACAATGCACTCTTCCACTATTTCAATGACTCTCCAAGAGTCGTTTTATAAACTATTATCACGATGGTACTATACTCCCTCAAGATTAGCCAAGATCAACTCAGACAACTCCCCAAATTGTTGGAGAGAATGTGGACAGATTGGTTCTCTATTTCACATTTATTGGTCATGTCCAAAGATTAGACCATTATGGATAGAGGTTGAGTCCTTAGTTGGTCAAATTTTAAATATTAATGATTTTATTTTAACCCCTCAATTGGCCTTACTCTCTCTGGGCAATGATCAGTTCACTCCATCCATAAAGACAACTTATTCTTCACTTTTTTTTAGTTACCAAAAATAATATTGCTCTTTTTTGGAAGTCCCCTAATATTCCCTCATTACAAGATTTAATTAATAAAACTTCTTTACATAAATCTTATGAAAATAAAATTGCCATTTCTAATAACTGCTTTAAAAAATTTGCTAGTAAATGGAACCGTTGGATAGAACTATTTCCATAAGGGCATTGGTTTGTATTTCTAGTTTATATTTGTGTAATATCTTTGGCTATGTTTTTGATCTGACAAATATCTATTTCTTCTATGTATTTTATGGATTGATTGTATGACAATGCATTATTTCCCTTTCCCCCTTCCCTTTCCCTTTCCCGGTTATTATACATTTTAATAAAATTTATTGGAAAAACAAATACTGAGGTAAAATAATGACCAAATACTGAACGTGTGAACGTGGCCTAAAAGAGAGAAACCACTGAAGCAGCAAATTGTGACAACCAAAATTTTGTCAGGCTGAAATCTTTTGGCCAGTACAGTAACAGGGAGACATCAGGAGGGAAATAACACAACATACATAGGTATACTGATACAGAGACACAGACAGGAACACATTCTGTCTCCTGGAATGTGAGGGCAGCACTGAGGGGGTTACTGTACATATACACATGGCAGAGCTGGGGCAGGGGGCGCTATCTCCGGGAATGGAGGGGTTATTGCCCCCTGTGCCCAGTAATGGGGAATCTCCAGCACCTACCTCCACCTGCAGAGCCGCACACCACATATATGGCTGTTCTGTGCGAACAGGACCTGTGATGAGGTCACAGGAGGGGAGGAGTCAGGGGTCACATGATCAGGGGCCTCTCAGTGTATGCAGGACTCTGCTGGTTGTCATGGTGCTGGATGAGGGGAAGTTTCTGTGTGGGGTCAGGAGGGGTTTACAGGGTCGATGTAGCAGAGCCGTGTGTGTACGAGGTGTACGGAGTGGAGCCGTGTGTGTACGAGGTGTACGGAGCAAAGCCGTGTGTGTACGAGGTGTATGGAGAGGAGCCATGTGTGTACGAGGTGTTTGAAGCGGAGCCATGTGTACGAGGTGTACGGAGCGGTGCCGTGTGTGTACGAGGTGTACGGAGCAAAGCCGTGTGTCTACGAGGTGTACGGAGAGGAGCCGTGTGTGTACGAGGTGCACGGAGCGGAGCCGTATGTGTACGAGGTGCACGGAGCGGAGCCGTGTGTGTACGAGGTGCACGGAGCAGAGCCGTGTGTGTGTGTAAGAGGTGCATGGAGCAGAGCCGTATGTGTATGAGTTGTACAGAGCAAAGCCGTGTGTGTACGAGGTTACGGAGCGGAGCCACGTGTGTACGGAGTGGAGCCGCGTGTACGAGGTGTACGGAGCTGAGCCGTGTGTGTACGAGGTGTACGAAGCGGAGCCATGTGTACGGAGCGGAGACGCGTGTGTACGAGGTGTACGGAGCAAAGCCGTGTGTGTACGAGGTGCACGGAGAGGAGCCATGTGTTATCGAGGTGCACGGAGCGGAGCCGTGTGTGTACGAGGTGCATGGAGCAGAGCCGTGTGTGTACAGGTGCAGAGCACAGCCGTGGTGACGAGGTCCGGAGCACAGCCGTGTGTGTACGAGGTGCACGGAGCAGAGCTGTGTGTGTACGAGGTGCACGGAGCAGAGCCGTGTGTGTGTACGAGTTGTACGGAGCAAAGCCGTGTGTGTATGAGGTTACAGAGCGGAGCCGCGTGTGTGTAGCAGGGTGTTACGGAGCGGAGCCGCGTGTGTACGAGCAGAGCCGCGTGTGTACGAGGTGAGCGGAGCCAGTGTGTATGAGGTGTAGGAGCGGAGCCGCGTGTGTACGAGGTGTACGCAGCAGAGCCGTGTGTACGAGGTGCACGGAGCGGAGCGTGTGTGTACGATGTGCACGGAGCAGAGCCGTTTACTGTCCTGTGCTTTTGTTGAAGGTTTAAAGCCTGTGATTAAAGAGCCACTAATAGTGACCCTCCTGGAGTACCGCACTGTGTCCCCAGCCATTATACTCCAAAGTCACATATTGGACTTGTGGAAAACCTGGACACAAAGTGAAACTGTAGCTTCCTCCTAGTCTCGGAGCAGAGTGTGATAGCCCCCCTCCTCACCCTTCTCCATCGGGGAGTGAGGGTCTCACTAAGGAATTGAGTGTGTAATGTCCCTCAGTAATTTTGGTCCTGCACTCATCCCTATTTCAGTTGCGGGCAGTGACGCCTTGCCTTTTCTCATTTACACTGGTGCAGCCAAAACAGAACGTAGGAAAGATTTAGATGCTAGCTGCCTCTCCAAGCAATCTCTTCATTGTGTTGGGGTAGAAGGAGAAAAACACACACACCCCACTGACAAGACCCATTACAGTTTCTTTCCAACCCAATCAGACCACCCTCAGCAGACATCGCTCACGTGAATCTTCTTGCTACTGAAGATTCGTGCCAACATACAGTATCTGGAGGATGATACTGTGCGACTCTGGTACCCTAAACAATGAGAAGATTTACCTATTGGCTGCCTGTGATTATAACCCTTGGGCCATGTTTGGCACAGTATGCTCCGAATAGGAGACTGCCCAGTTTCTGTTTGATATGCGAAAATACTGTACCTCTGGTCCATTGGGCCAGCAGATGTATGCCGCCTGTTTGAGCCTCCAGTTCGAGTTGGCCTAAAGCCTGCAGTCCCTTTTTCAAGGAAGCCACAGTACCATAGAGCATGGCACAAGCAGATGCAATATCCAAGACAGTGAAGGAGTTTTTAGAAAAAGGGGTTATTGTTGAAATTACATCACCATGCAATACCTCACTGTTGCCAGTCAAGAAAAAGGTAGAGAAAAGTAAGCCTGCCAAGCGCCGCATGGTCCATGACTTGCAGGCTATTATGAGGCCATGTCCTCAATACGCCCATTGTGCCTAACCCGCTTTGAGGACATAGCATTGTATCTTAATTAACCTGATGTCTATTTTCAGTCAGGAGGAATAGACTGTTATCTATAAGTTGACTTTTGAATTTATGTGTTTCTTTCTGGTTGGTCAAGAATAAGGACTTTTGTTCGTTTAAGCCTGTAATATTGACTTGTAGGTTGACAATTTGTTGTAACTAGTGATTGGCGAGCACTAAAATGCTCGGGTGCTTGTTGCTTGGGACGAGCAAATTGGAATACTCGGGTACTCGACCTGAGCAACGAACTCAATGTAAGTCTATGGGAAACTCAAGCATTTTTCCGGCGACTACACCAGTGGTCTGCTAAGGTACTAGAAATTGCGGAAATCAATGGGAACAGTGCCCAAATGACATGGGAACAGCATGGGGAAGACCCTGGAAGCATTTCTGGCTCCCAGGTCACTGCTGTAAACAATGTTGTTAGAGTCTTACGCCACTTTTACAGACAATAAAACATACAAAAAGCGAAACCAAAATGGATTTCCCTGGGAGATATGTTGAGGAACATCCTTTCCAGAGTTATGACTTGTATATAAGGCAAATAAATATGCAAAAAAAAAATGGGCTATGTTCACATGCAGCGTTCTTGATGCGTTTTTGAACTTTAACATTGCTTTCAACTAAGACAAATGCATTCACTGGGAAATGTCATTTTAACATTTTACAACCTTACCTGGCCATGTGGTGTGTGACACATCATCAGACACATCCTGTTTCATTTATGAAGGAGGGACTCTGAAAGGCACAAAGCCTATTTTTATAGGGCCATTAGGCGGCCTTTACTATTCTTAAAGGGCTAGCAGTCGGCCCTCACTATTCTTAGAGAGCAATCAGCCAGCTATGCTTTGTTGTTCCCATTATTAAACAGTGTGTCTCCAATACTGTTATTGCGTATGCAGTGAGTGGCAGGACTGGCCAAAATTTGGACCACCCCAATACCCCTTTGAAAACAATGTTCCCGTTAATAGGAATGGGTCTCCCATACTGTTTGCCTATGCAGTGAATGCAAGGCCTGGACGCTCTGCAATGCCCCTTTGAAGAGACATACAGGAGGGCCTCCTGAAAACAATGATCCCATTATTAGGAAGTAGGTTTCCCATATGGTTTGCCTATGCAGTGAATGGAAGGCCTGCCCTAAATTTGGACGCACCCCAATACACCTTTGAAGGGACGTACAGGAGGGACTCCTGAAAACAATGTTCCCATTATTAGGAATTGGGTCTCCCATACAGTTTGCCTATGCAGTGAATGCAAGGCCTGGATGCTCCGCAATGCCCCTTTGAAGAGACATACAGGTGGGCCTCCTGAAAATAATGTTACCATTATTAGGAAGTGGGTTTCCCATACGGTTTACCTATGCAGTGAGTGCAAGGCCTGCCCCAAATTTGGACGCACCCCAATACACCCTTGAAGGTACGTACAGGAGGTACTCCTGAAAACAATGTTCCCATGTCTATGATCAGAAAAAGGGGTCTCAGTACCTCTAGATTTTCCCTGACTCAAAGTTCCACTACCACCTGCCTAAGCCTTGTCCATCACGACGACCAACATAGCCAGGTGTTTAAATTATCTCCTCCTACTCCATAGCTTCCATCTCATTCTAGCACAAACGCTGACTCTTCATCTAAAAAAAACACTATGCCCGAGTGTTATAACCACGTGTCCACCAGAAGGGGAGAAAGCAAAAAGCCGAAATGCGCGTCGGGGCTGTGGCACCACAGGTCTGAGGTAACCATTACTATTCTTCACTCTTTAGTTTCCATCTTTACTGCACATTCACTTAAGTCTCCATTTGTTTACTTCAGTGACTTACTTGATATACATGTGAACTATTTATATTTTACTATGGGTATCTTGGATTTATGTCCATACCTCGGACCTGTGGTTCCACTTTGGTGATTTTCATTGCCTGTTCACCCTCTCCTTTTTGCTCAGCACTTTTTAACAATTGAAAAATGTTTTAAATGTTTTGGCAATAAATATATATTTTTTACTTGATTTTACTAAGTGAAACTGACAGTGTCACTGTCAGAAGTAACATAAATCCTGCTGCTGTGACAAGTGATGTGCCATACATTCCATAATGCATAGCTCCCAACTGTCCCGGCTTCAGTGGAACTGTCCTGATTTGAGGGCTCAGTACCACGTCCCATCAAATTGCATTAGACCTAACTATTTTTAAGTGGAAGTCTGACCTTCTGATTTGCCACTGAAACACAGTGTTATCACAAATGATTTATAGTAGCTAATTGGGTCTCGTGGCTGCAGCCCAATATTAGGCTTAATGATTTTTAAGTGGAAATCTGGCCTTCTGATTTGTCAATGAACCAAAGTTTTATGACAAACGACAATTTGGAGTAGCAGCAAATGGGCTTCCAGAGACTGCCACACAGTTTTTGCACAATCTAGTTTGATGCTGAAAGATCAATTTCACACAGGACAGGATCCTAGCTATTTCACTGACAGGTTCACCTTCAGCAGCAGGAGCGACCTCTCTGCACTGTGACACTGATCAAATGGCACCAGCAAAACAAGATGTTCGCTTGTTATATGGCCTGGGACATGTGACTTTGGCAGCCAATCACAGAAGACCTTGTGTCATTGTGAGCAGGTTACGGGATGCAGCGACGGACAGGAGACAGAGCAAGGGTTAATGCTTTTAATTAACAAGGGTATACTCCATGCAGGGAGGTAACTAGTTAAATGGGGAAAACGGGCAGTGCAGATGAAAAATATATACTGATTTAAGGAAATAACGAATGTAGTTACAGTACAGTTCTGTAAAGTGTAACTTATCCGAACAAGTGGTCTTCAGGCAGTAGGGACTACGAAGCAAACGGTGGCACCAGCAACGGCCGGCGCAGGGTTGACCCGGTGAAGTCCTCAAGATGACGATGATCCGAGTCCCGGCGTCAGCAGCAGTTAGTCTCTGGTAACTTCTTCTGCAGGGTCCTCAGTCCATATGTTGATGTGGCAGAAGACATACAGGCCGCAGCATACTCTGAGCCCAACGTGGCTCTATAAACATACACCGGAGAGTCAGGAAACAGTTCACGATCACTCACCCAGTCTCTTTTAGGGGGCACACGCGCACCATTAACGGGTCCAGAGCGTTTGGCTACTTGCCCTGCGGGGACCAACTGGCACATGAAAGCGAACACAAATCCAAATGTGCTACTTTCGTGCCGAATTTGAGATTGGCAAATGTTTCCAAAAAAGTTCCTTCATCTCTAATCTTGACCTCTATTGCAATGTATCCAGAAGCAGGTTATAAATATCCATAGAAATACATTGTGTATATAGCAATGTATTTTTATGGTGCCTCTATACCTGGGGTCTCAAACTCAATTTACCCGGGGGCCGCTGGAGGTAGAATCTGGGTGAGGCTGGGCCGCATCAGGTTTTCCACAAGAAAAGCTCTTAAAAAAACATTCCAATGTTATCAAATGTCCCAATGGGGACAGTGTTGATGATGTATGTATAGTGCTGTGGAGTTAATAGCGCAATATCAATGAATAAATATTATCCTTAATATTATGTTACAATACCAGGATCTGAGGATTTTCTGTTTCGAGGTCAAGAGCTCTCTGATGTGATGTTGCTGCCTGTCTCGCTGTCTTCCTCTTTTGACACTGCAGTGTGGTGGACAAGTAAACATTAACTGGTTAACAGCAAGAAGTCATTCCCCCCAGCGCTCATTCTCCCCAGCGCTTATTCTCCCCAGCGCTCATCCTCCCCAGCGTTCATCCTTCCCAGCGCTCATTCTTCCCCAGCGCTCATTCCCCCAGTGCTCATCCTCCCCAGCGCTCATCCTCCCCAGCGCTCATTCTCCCCCAGAGCTCATTCCCCCCCAGCACCCATCCTCCCCCAGCGTTCATCCTCCCCAGCGCTTATTCCCCCCAGCGCTCATTCCCCCCAGCGCTCATCCTCCCCAGCGCTCATTCTCCCCAGAGCTCATTCCCCCCAGCGCCCATCCTCCCCAGCGCCCATCCTCCCCCCAGCGCCCATCCTCCCCAGCACTCATCCTCCCCCAGCGCTCATTCTCCCCAGCGCTCATTCCCCCCATTGCTTTTTCCCCATCACTCCCATCATTGCTTTTCCCTCATCACTCCCATCATTGCTTTTCCCATCACTCCCATCATTGCTTTTCCCCATTACTCCCATCATTGCTTTTCCCCATTACTCCCATCATTGCTTTTCCCCATCACTGTTTTCCCCATTGCTTTTCCCCATTACTGCCATCATTGCTTTTCCCCATTACTCCCATCATTGCTTTTCCCCATTGCTTTTCCCCATTACTCCCATCATTGCTTTTCCCCGTTACTGCCATCATTGCTTTTCCCCATTGCTTTTCCCCATTAGTCCCATCATTGCTTTTTCCCATTACTGCCATCATTGTTTTTCCCCATTACTGCCATCATTGCTTTTCCCCATTACTGCCATCATTGCTTTTCCCCATTGATTTTCCCCATTGCTTTTCCCCATCGCTCTCCTGCACACACACACACACACACACCACCTCTCATCTGTCCGCAGCATCACAGGCGCCCGCGCTTCCTCACTCTGACAGAGCAGGCCACTGAATGATGACGTCATCCAGTGGCGCTGCTCTCTGTGTCAGAGACAGGAAGCGCGGGCGGCAGCAGCAGGAGATGAGGTGAGTATGCCCGGCGCTGGCATCTTTCGGTGGTACCGCTCATTAAGCTTATGAATATGGGTGGCACGCCTATGAGAGGTGTGGCGTCCATATTCATGACCTTAATGACCGGTACTACCAGTGACTGGGATTTCACATGGGGTGTTTCTCGCATGTGAGATCCCAGCCGAGGGCCGCAAAGTATATACCGAGGGCCCATGAGGTGGGGGCCGCAAACTCGTGTCCTGAGGGCCGCAGTTGGCCCGCGGCCGTGATTTTGAGACCCCTGCTCTATACTGAGGTGAAGAAAAATATTTTTTTGATCTTATAAATGTAGAAAAAAAAGCAATTACACATTTTTTGCATTTTCCTTTTCCAGGTCTCAAACCCATAACCTTAAAATATTACAGACAGTGCACTAATTCTACTGAGCCACAAGCACTGATGTCTTGGGGAGACTTTTGTGTACTTGATCTGTATTGCAAGCTCTGACTCTACAGGCAGATTATACTGATAGAAATACATACACTGCTATGTACTACTGATGTTTCTGTTTTCTACATGGGGAATAAGAGATTTTGTCATCCTATAAAATTGCTAAAATAATGAAAACACTTGATAGTGAAAAAAGTCATTTTTAATGCGTTTTTTTTTTTAAATAAACATCACAAATCAGCAAACACTGACATATTTGGTGTCCCTGTAATCGTAATGTCCCGCGCACCACAGCGATCAGATTTTTTACTGAAATCAGTAAATACGTAAAAATAATGGCATGATTGATATTTTTCTTTATTAAATAAATATTAAAATGTAATAAAACTGTAATGCTGACACCGTGTTCACATGTGGTGTAAATCTTCTCTGATTATTGCTGCGTTTCTTTTATGCTTTTTCTCCCTTATTTGATGCGATTTTGATGCAGATATGAAATAGAGTTTTGAACGCTTTTTTAATAGTACAGAAAAGCTTCGATTCTGAGCTTAAAAATACAACAGCATTTTTTTCTTCGTGTTTTTTTTCTTCATGCGTTTTTTTCAGAAGAAGCCTACAGAGAAAAAATGCACCAAAACCCAAGAGTTCAGCAGCGTCATCAGACCACAGGAGGCAGAGATTTCATGGAATCACGTCCACTTTGCTTTGAAATTTAGACCGTGTTCACATGTAACATAAATGAGAAACATAATCTCAAGCACAGACATCAAGTTTTTTATAATGTCATGATTATTGTCCCCACCTGGACAATTATGGGCAATACCCTTATGGAGCTCCTATCATATCAATCAAACACCAAAAAATTGGAGCAAAACACCATAGCAACATTGAACAGTATCAAAAATAAGATTTTTCTTATCGTGGAATAGTACAAATATTAAAATACAAGTATCATTAGATACTAATAGATATTAATTAGAAACTCAAAGCAGTCATAGTAGCAATGGGTACACTGCTGGATGTCAAAAAAACTGCATACTGACACCATGGAAATGAGAAAGGGAACAGTGTATTAAGATGCTATATAGTAACATAAATCCTAATCAAAAAGTAATCAGTAGCAAAATAAATACAGACATGTATTCCCCATATCTAACACTACCTACACTCCCATTATCCTCAGAATATCACTGAAGTGAGATAATGCAGGTGCAATGTAACATAATCATGGTCCGGACCCATGAATAGGAGCAGGGAGGGCAGAAAAACAGAATCACACCACAATGATTATAGTATTAGCTCACCCATGCTGATGTGCCTATGCAGATACGCGCCCCCTACGCGCGTTTCGCAGTTGCTTCCTCGGGGGGCTGATGTGTAATAAAAGACCTCTCCTGACCCTTTTAAATACCTTCCAGGAGACCAGATAATGCATTGCACGTGTGATTACCGTGTCCACACTCTCTCGCGGCACCATAATGGCAGCATGCTCCACGGGTGCACCCGACTGACGTCAGTGGAGCGCAGCACCGCCAGGAAGCGCCGCGTGAAGAGGCGGAGGCGCGGCCAACACCTGGAGCATGCGTGCTGAGGACCAAACAACGCGGCCATCTTAAATATGGGCAGCAATTCCCTTGATCTTCCCCAATAAAAGATACATTATAAATAATTATACCGCAAGTAACAGTCTGATTAGTACCTCACAATGAATGGTATTCAAACCTGTGTTTCACATATAATAACCTAAATCATGAGTTCAATTTGTTTGATAATTGATGTCTACAGCATAGTACATGTGTCGACCCGCCACCACAATTGTGGGTTACCAGGGCAATGGGGTACTCAGAGCCGAGCCCGTAGAAGTCTATGGGGATTGTCACAGGTAGCTGTGGCTCGGTCTGTGGCCCTGGCGGTCTGGCGTATGTTGGGGGGAATATTTACAGGGGATTGATTTATATACAGTTCGTGACGCCACCTGTAGTCTTCTGGTAATTTATACCAGCGCTGCTGTAGATCTCTGAGGGGATGGTGATGCAGCTAGATGTCGGGTCCCCTACAGGTGGGACTGGTCCCTCAGATCGGGAGTTAGGTAGGGATTGTGCAGGCATGCAATAATAACTCAGTCTCACACGGTCAGCGTCTTTCCATACCTTTACTTGTAAGATGTTCAAGCAGGTCCCAGGGAGGCTGATGGGGTTGGTGGAGGATGAGCTTTGAGGCAACAGCTAAGCAAGTTAGGGCCTCCTTTACTGTCCAATGAAGATGAGTACGACCAGCCTGAAGCGTAGTCCCCTCTATGATTCCAGCTTATCCAAAGCTGTGCTTCCCAGTCAGTTTAGTGTTAGGAGCCTTTCTATGAGGGAGCTGAATTCTTATTTTGTCCTGCAGAGACTCAAAGTCTTCACTTCCCCTGACCCCAGTTACGTACTGACTATAAGGGGCTTGTTTGCCGCGACCTAGGGTCCGGTAAATCTCTGGTTTTCTCTTCACTATGCTTGTAGCTAATAGTGATCCTTCGGTCCCCAGTAACCGGTAGCAATGTGCAGGACTCTTCCAAGCCAAACGCACTTTTCCAATAATCTTCCTTCCACTTTGCCCTTCGATTTGCTCAACTCTTAGTAGATAGCTCAGTCTTTCTTCCAGTGGGGCACAGCTCTGACTAGACTAAGGTGAATTAGACCACCTGTACCAGCCTCCACGTTCTGAACTGCTGACAGGCTTAAACTGGACACGTCTACTCTGTCCAAGGACAGGAAACTGACTGACTAGAAATCACTCCCTTCCACACCCCTGCTGGGTGTGTCAGAAGTGTACATGATGTCATGAAGAGACCTTAACTGTTACCTCTCCACTCATCCTCCTGGTATTGTGTACCAGGGCTACACATTCCCCATGGTAAACGACAGCACTCCCGGGCTGTAAAATATAAAGAGACAGTTTTGTTCATGCATGAAAACATTAACAATTAACAGTAATTCGTCCCATCCGGGAGGTGAGGATATCTTGAACGTTGCAAACATTAACATTTTATATAGAAATACAAAAGTATTAAATAGCATTCAATAAATATACGGTATACTTGTGAAGGACCCGCACCAAACCTTCAACGTGGGTCCTGGGTGGGCTGCAGGACATCCAAATGCAGACCTCACTCAGTGCCACACCACACGGGTTTTTGGTTCAGAGGTAAGTCAAGGTTTCATGTGAAACCATTAAGAAGGCACTTTAGTGCAACTATTTACAGGATACAGTTTTTGGGCTGGCTCAGTCCTCAGCCTCTGAGTCCATTGTTAAACGAAGACATAATAGGGAAAACACATTTATATATATAGACTTTTACAATGTTCACATAAATTCGTTATAACTACTGCTGATATCTAATGGGTAATTTCCCTTTTGTGATTCTCTCTGATCTACGTGGTGTAGTTTCAGGTATATCAAGTTGCGATCTGTCTGCACTGCGTAACGGCAAACTATAGAACTGCCTTAATCTTTCTATGGATCTGGCAAGCGTACTGATGGCTGGGCGGTGTGAGTCAGCTTCACCAGAAGATCCCATAGTATGGGGCGCTGCTTCCGATGATCCATCTTGAGGTTCCACAGGTTGAGGTGTTGCTGGGATGGGTAACTCCTGAGCGGGCTCAACTGGCACCACAGGCACAACTGGAGGTAGAACTTCCTCTTGTGGCTGATAAAACTGCAACACTGGAATTATCACAGCATCTCCCAGTCGGGGCCAATCCGCAGGAAAATCTCCCAGATCTGTGTGTAGGACCTCTTCCTTTCTTTCTCCTTGATTGAGGACAGGGTTCTTTTCACAACGCTTTAAGTGTTCTGGACACAACTTCAAATGATCTCTGGACACAGTGGTTGTTGTTCTTCCTCCGTCCTTACTGACGACACAAACTTTTCTGTTGTCGTACTTAGAATCTTGTATGACGTAGGGTTCTTGCTCCCACTGATTATCCAATTTGTGCATCTTCCTTTTTCTTTTTAATACTACCTCTCCAGGCATCAAAGGCTTGGCAGGAGCATTTCTGTTGTAAACATCTTCCTGTTTCTCCCGTGCCTTATTGAGACTTTCCTCCACACAGATTTGTACTCTTCTGTACTGCTCTTGCCGATTGACGTCCCAGTTTTCCACGGCATCGTCTGCCTCCGGTTCTACCACTCCAAGTTCTAAATCCATTGGTAGTTTTCCGGGCCTTGCTCTCATAAGATAGGCTGGAGTGCAGTTAGTTGAGCTTACAGGTATATGATTATACAAATCAACCAAATCAGGTAGTAAATCCGGCCATCGATTCCTGTCTTCCAACGGTATGGATCTCAACAAGTCAAGGACAATATGGTTCATCTTTTCACAGAGACCGTTGGTTTGAGGGTGGTATGGTGTCGTTCTAATTTTCTTGCACCCGTACATATGACAGAATTCCTTGAATAAATCGGCTTCAAAAGCAGGTCCCTGATCGGTTAAGACTTGCTCCGGATACCCATGCGGTCTGCAGAAACTTGCTTGAAAGGTCTTCGCTGCCGTCACCGCGGTCTGGTCCTTCACTGGAACAACCACCAGAAATCTGGAGTAATGGTCCACCATGGTCAAGGCGTATGAGTATCCAGATCTACTCGGCGACAGTTTGACGTGGTCCAGGGCCACAATCTCCAGAGGACGAGTCGTCCGGATAGGTTGCAGGGGTGCCTTCTGACTACCGTAGTCCTTTCTTCTGAGACCACAGGGTCCACAGTTCCGACACCACCTCTCGATGGAGCTGCGCATCCCTACCCAATAGAACCGGCATCTCAACAGGGTCTCCAGCTTTCTCCAGCCAAAGTGTCCTGCTTGATCGTGGTACGCTTCCAACACCATTGGGACGTCTGCCTTGGGGACCACGATTTGCCAGACCATCTCATGGGTTCTGGGGTTGACGTATCTTCTGCACAACTTCTCACGGTATAGGAACAACCTGCTTTTCTCGTTCCACAGGAGCTTGGCTGACATAGGTGCATCCTTTTCCAAGGAGGAACCTTCCTGTTTTAACAACTCCTTGATGCGGCTGACCACTGGATCACTGTCCTGAGTCTCTTTCCAGCTGTGATGGGGTAAAGGATTTAATGTTGCACCATACTGCTTTCTGTGGACTCGATGCTCGTGGACTACCCCATTTCGATGGAACGCAGGGAGCTCAATTTCTTCCAGGTCGTCCGATTCTTCTTCCGTATCAGAGTCATGCGGCATTCGGGACAACGCATCAGCATTAGCATTCTTTCGACCTGCCCGGTACTTGATAGTAAACTGGTAATTGGACAACCGGGCCATCCATCGCTGCTCCATGGCACCCAGCTTGGCGGTTTCCAGGTGCATTAACGGGTTGTTGTCTGTGTACGCCGTGAACTTATTGGAGGCCAGATAGTGCTTAAATCTTTCAGTAATGGCCCAGACCAGCGCCAGAAACTCCAGCTTGAAGCTGCTATAATTTTCCAGATTCCTTTCAGTTGGCCTGAGTTTTCTGCTGGCATATGCGATGACTTTTTCTTGGCCATTCTGCTTCTGACTGAGAACTGCTCCCAGCCCTTCATTACTGGCGTCGGTGTACAACAGGAACGGTTGGCTGTAATCAGGATAGGTTAAGATCTCATCACCTGTCAGGATCTCTTTCATCTTTTGGAATGCTTCAGCCTGTTCTTTACCCCAATTAAAGGGAGGGTTTCTGCTCTTTAAAGATTGTCCTACCAGGAGGTCCTGTAAAGGAGCTGCCTTCTTCGTGTAATCTTTCACGAATCTCCTGTAGTAACCCGTTAGTCCCAGGAACTGTCGCACTTCCTTAAGGTTTTTCGGCTCCGGCCACTTCTGGATGGCAGTGACTTTCTCTGGGTCCGGCGCTACTCCTTCCGAACTGACGATGTGCCCCAAGTATTGTACCTTCTGTTTGA
>JARQOD010000003.1:38957164-39091139 GCA_033576555.1 Oophaga sylvatica | reverse complement strand
TCCTTTTAAGGCAGGGCTGCAATGATGTTGAAATGTGTTTTGGGGGATAAAGTTCATTTTCTAGCCAAATATTGACTTTGCAAGTAATTGCTGTTAAGCTGATCACTCTTTATAACATTCTGGAGTATATGCAAATTGCCATTAGAAAAAGTGAAGCAGTAGACTTTGTAAAAATAAATATTTGTGTCATTCTCAAAACTTTTGTCCATGACTGTATAAGCAATAGCAGATAGCGTTAACTTGCTAACTTGTGCCTCTAATCCTGATGAGCTGCACGAGATTAGTCCGGAAGGATGATGCAGTGATGAATTCAACAGCTTTTATTCACATTACCTTGATGAGATGAGGTGAGATATCAGGGACAATGAAGGGATGAAGATGAGGTAGAAGTTAGTACTGCAGGTTAGAACTTGTATTAGAAGAACGAAGTTAGAGGTAACAAAAGAATCCTTTCTCCCGTCCCAAAGCATGTATTGTCCAAGATGGCACTGACCATAAGAAGGTAGTGAGATAAAGATAGGAGGAGTTGCAGAAAGAAAGGTATTATGAATAAAGTCCCAAAATAATACATGAGCGTAATATAACAACGGCCAGTAGATGACAGCAAAGTGCACAAATACAATAGAAAGAATTAAACCATATACATTAGATAATGTCCTATAATGACTGAAAGTCTTTGTAAAAGATTTAGCTGACAGTACAATCCCTTTCATCTCTTAATTATATTTGCCGTTATTTTACATCACAATGCAAAGTTAGTTTTCTTACTGTCACATATTACCACATGACGCAAATTGTAAGGGTTGATTAACTACTTAGATGTTGTGTTCAATTACGGCCGTCTCATTCATGTGGTGAAATGTTACATCAGCATCTCGCTGTCACGTCGCCGTTGGACTCGGTGGCTGGTGTTCCTGCCTCGGCCGCTGGGAGGCGCCGGACTCCTTCGGCTGGTGGTGCAGGTGATAGGAGAGCAATATCCTCATATGGTTCCGCTCCTTTGACGCCGGCCTCTGTCGCTGGGCATCGCCGTGTTCCTCCTGGGGGTGATGTTGGTGACAGTGAAGGGGTCCCTGCGCAGGCGTCTGATGGGCGCAGGCTTCACTCTTCTGTCAGAGGTGAAGTGGTTGGTGCCAGTCGTGCATCGCCATATGGCCTGGTCCTGGGGGTGGTCCGGGTGAGGTCATCAGGCTGTGAGCCTGTGAGAGGTAGCCGTGCCCTTCAAAAACCTTGGAGCCTGTCCTGCAGGCCACCAGATATAGTCTTGGTTTCCCCAGTGTGCTAGTGTTTATTGCTATTTTGACTGACTTTTGCCTGGATTTTGACCCTTCTGCAGCCTGCTGACTTTGTACCTCTGCTGCCCTCCCGGTTTTGACCCTGGACTTTTGCCTGGATTTTGACCCTTCTTTAGCCTGCTGATTTTGAACCTCTGCTACCCTCCCGGTTTTGACTCTGACTTTTGCCTGGATTTTGACCCTTCTACAGCCTGCCGATTTTGTACCTTTGCTGCCCTCCCGGTTTTGACCTTTGGACTTCTGACTACGCATTTGGTCTCGTTTTTTATTCCCTTCCTAGCGACCTTCCTGCTCCAGTCCGCTGCTCTCATAGGCAGCTACCCCTTGGGCTCCGCTGTAATTCCAGATCCCTGTATAGGGGTAAAGGGTCTCGGGGTTTTTCGGGCTGCTGTCTTACCTGCAGCTCAGACCCGCAGCAGACGGACATCACACTCGCTATGTGATCGCAGGGCGCTGAATGTTGCCATGGCAGCCAGAAAAAATAACAAATGTTCTGGTACTTGGGAGATTGATGGCATAAAAACAAAATTTCTTCCCAAGTAATCAGATATTATTGTGGAAAAGTCATACAACAAATATTCACCATATGTAATTGTACATTTAATACTCAGAAATGATAGACGAGCGGCCGCCTGTCTTCTGTTAACCAAAAATTATATTAACCCCCCAGCCTGTTTTCACCTTCATTATCAGGCAAATTTTTACAATTCTGACCAGTGTCACTTTTCTGGCAATAACTCTGGAATGCTTCAACGGATCCCAGTGATTCTAAAATTGCTTTTTCAGGACAAATTGTACTTTATGATAGTGGTAAATTTAGGTCAATATTTTTTGCGTTTATTTGTGAAAATATCAGAATTTTGGAGACCATTTTGAAAATTTCACAATTTTCAAACTTTTAATTTTTATGACCTTGAGTTATGTCACATAAATAGTTAGTAAATAACATTTCCCACATGTCTACTTTACATCTGCACAATTTTTGAAACATAATTTTTTTTGTTAGGAAATTATAAGGGTTAAAAGTTGACCAGCGATTTTTCATTTTAACAACAAAAGTTACAAAACCATTTTTTTAGGAACTACCTCACATTTGAAGTGACTTTGAAGAGCCTATATTGTTAGAATCTATTTCTTTTTGACCATCCGCCATCTTGTTGTGGTTTTCTGGCTGCTGGTCTTTTTCCTCTGGTGCTGGGTTTGTCTAAGGCAGTGGTCCCCAACCTTTTTTGCACCAGGGACCGGCTTCAAGCAGGACCATTCTTCCATGGCCCGGCAGGGCGGGGATGGAGGTGGGCAGGGGCGGGGCTTTGGTCACATGGGGCGTGGCTATGGACAGAGTTGTAGTATGTATAGCAAGATGGTCCCACACAAATAATCCCCCCATGTATAGTATGACGATCTCACAAAGTACTGATTGATAGAGATGAGCGGCTTTGACTCCGGGAGGGTCGAGTCGGGTTTCGGACCATCCGACTTTCCAAAAGTCGAATCGAACGAAGACGGCAGACTATCGGAAACAGTCGAGTCGGAGTCAAAAATCCGACCCCAATGCAAGTCAATGGGGAAGAAAAGTCGGCAGGGAGTGGAGGACAGTAAACACACCTACAGTGCCCATTTCAATGCCAACGACATCAATTCTTATTACTTAAGCTTGTCAACCTTAATTAACTTTATAATAATAGTAACGCATTGAAAACTGGGGGTTATTTGGCTAAAGTTGTGGGGGGGTAGGGCTGGCTCCAGGTTTTTGTGGGCACCGGGCGATAGAGTCTCAGTGGGCCCCTTTAACACATACCACACATGGGCGTACCAGGATCAAAACTAGGGGGGGGCAAGCCAATGTCACATCTTATACAGGTTACATCATATACACTGTACATTATCCTGCATATTAGGTATGGAGCATTAGAACTGTTGTATATTGTATAATACAGCAGTGTATGCGACACTACGCAGTATATACCATATATTATACATGGCACACTCACCTCTATACAAAGAATAAGAGGCATTATAACCTGTATATGAAAAGTATAATACAGCAGTGTATATACACTCTATATACAGCACACGATGTGAATGACCCTGTATACACCATATACTACACCCTATATACCGCACACGATGTGTATGACCCTGTATACACCATATACTACACTCTTATTTTGAAGTAAAAAAAATAAAAATAAACAGGAACAAATACAATACTTAAAATAAAGAACAAGTAAAGTTAAAAATCAACAAACTTACTGGTATTTCAATGGGAACTATGGGTCTGCTTTTGGCTAATGAGATGGTCAATGTTCGGTTCCATATTTGTCACAAGTGAAGCAATTTTCTCTTTCTTGATATCATTATTTCCTATGGATTCCAAATTGCTATTAGTAAAATACCAATTATTATACAGTGCTACAAAAACAATATACCAGCAATAAAACTGCCCACACAGAGACATACAGCCTGCACTGCCCATCACGGCAGCCTTGCCAGTCCATATAATTTCATCCTCATCAGTGCACATAGTGGCGCAACTCCGCTTTTAGCTCAGGCTGGTGTGGTGCGAGAGTCCCTAATAGGCAGGTAAATGTCCCCAATAGGCAGCATTGGTCCCCAATAGGCAGCATATGTCCTCAATAGGCAGCATAGGTCCCCAATAGGCAGCATAGGTCCCCAATAGGCAGCATATGTCCTCAATAAGCAGCATAGGTCCCAATAGGCAGCATATGTCCTCAATAGGCAGCATAGGTCCCCAATAGGCAGCTTATGTCCTCAATAGGCAGCATAGGTCCTCAATAGGCAGCATATGTCCTCAATAGGCAGCATAGGTCCCAATGGGCAGCATAGTCCCCAATAGGCAGCATAGTCCCCAATAGGCAGCATATGTCCTCAATAGACAGCATATGTCCTCAATAGGCAACATAGGTCCTCAATAGGCAGCATAGGTCCTCAATAGGCAGTATAGGTCCCCAATAGGCAGCATAGGTCTCCAATAGGCAGCATAGGTCCCAATAGGCAGCATAGGTCCCCAATAGGCAGGTAAATGTCCCAATAGGCAGCATAGGTCCCCAATACGCAGCATAGGTCCTCAATAGGCAGCATAGTCCCCACTAGGCAGCATAGAAGTCCCCAGTAGGCAGCATAATCCCCCAATAGCCAGCATAATCCCTCATAGCCAGCATAATCCCCCATAGCCAGCATAATCCCCCAATAGCCAGAATAAACCCCCAATAGCCAGCATAGTCCCCCATAGGCAGCATAATCCCCCAATAGCCAGCATAATCCCCCATAGGCAGCATAATCCCCCATAGGCAGCATAATCCCCCAATAGCCAGCATAATCCCCCATAGGCAGCATAATCCCCCATAGGCAGCATAATCCCCCATAGCCAGCATAATCCCCCATAGCCAGCATAGTCCCCTATAGCCAGCATAATCCCCCATAGCCAGCATAATCCCCATAGCCAGCATAGTCCCCCATAGCCAGCACAATCCCCCATAGCCAGCATAGTCCCCCAATAGCCAGCATAATCCCCCATAGCCAGCATAGTCCCCTATAGCCAGCATAATCCCCATAGCCAGCATAATCCCCCATAGCCAGCATAGTCCCCCATAGGCAGCATAGTCCCCCATAGGCAGCATAATCCCCCATAGCCAGCATAGTCCCCTATAGCCAGCAAAATCCCCCATAGCCAGCATAATCCCCCCAAAGCCAGCATAATCCTCCCATAGCCAGCAGAATCCCCCATAGGCCGGGCCCGGTGACAAAAAAAAAAAGCCAGTACTCACCTATCTCCCCCGCTGCTCTGAAGAAGCGCGCTCGTCTCCGTCTTCTCCTGGCACAGGCGGCGTGACGTCATCAGGGCGCGCAGGCGGCGTGATGATGATCACGTCGCCTGTGCTGTATATGGAAGGCCGCAAGGCCCCACGGTGGGTACGTCCATGATACCACATTTCATGATGCTCCGATACGGCAGAGAAATATAGGTATAGTACAATGCCAAATACTTCACTTCTTACATTACATGACTGATATTTATAGAAAATTCTACAATAGCTCCAAAAAACGGACAGTATAGTCCTCCATACAGTATTATGGGCACCACATAGTGCGCCATACAGAATGGGCTCCATATAATGCTCCATACAGAATAGGCCCCATATGTGCTCCATATGATACTCCATATATAAAGGGCCCTATATGATACCCCATAAATAAGGAACCCCATATGATGCTCTAGTATATGATGGGCCCCATATATAATGCTCCAGTATATAATGGGCCCTATCTATGATGCTCAAGTGTATGATGGGCCTATATAATGCTCCAGTGTATAATGGGCCCTATCTATGATTCTCAAGTGTATGATGGGCCCCATATAAAATTCTCCAGTGTATAATGCTCCCCATATATTGCTCCAAACATTCAAAAAAATGAAATACCTCTCCTCGCTGGGCACTGCTCTACTCTGGACTCCTCAGTGTCGCCATCTTCCAGCTCTCTGCACTGTGACTGTTCAGGCAGAAGGAAAACAGACCTGACGTCATCGCGCTCTGTGACCTGAATGTCACTGTCAGGAAACGCGGAAGACGTCACAGCGGTGGAGCAGGGAGAGGTAAGTATTGCAAGTGCTGAGGCCCTGAGCAAGCAGGGAGGCACACTCGTGGGCGCCGGCACTGGCACAGGGCCCTTCATAGTACGCCGGTGTCTCTGACAGCGAGTGGGCCCCCCCACCTGCTCAGGGCCCCGGCACTTACCCGGGTGCGCCAGGTGCTGACGCCGGCCCTGGGGGGGTAGGGAGTACAGACCAGTTAGGGAGGTAGAAAAACTGGCATATGTTGAGGTGTAGGCTGGACGTTCAGCAGCTGGAAAAGGAGGAATTGGAGAAGTCGGAGTAAGAGGAGGACTAAGCGAGCTATTTTGCTGGCAACCTATGTGTCATCAGGGGAAGGTGGTACAAAATCCTTTGAAACCCAGGCATGGTTAATTTTAATGAAGGTGAGATCACCTACATTTTGTGTCGACAGCCGGGTCCTTCTTTCTGTCAGGATTGATCCAGCAGCACTGAAGACTCTTTCTGATAGCACACTACCAGCAGGGCAAGCGAGCTCCTGTAAGGCATATTGTGCAAATTCAGGCCAGGTGTCCAGTTTACAGGCCCAGTAGTAAAAGGGGAATGAACTATGAGGGAGAACATCGATAGGGGAGGAAGGGTAATTTTGAACCATAGTTGACAACTGTTGTCTCCTGTCTGTTGCAATCGATTCAGCATTACCAGTCGTGTGAGCGTTACTTGAGAAATCAGACCACAACATGGTCATGAAACCCCTGTCTCCAACGCCACTTCGGCTGTGTGCACCACGAACACCTCTTCCATTTGGCCCAGTACGGCTGGTGGTAGAACACTGCACCGCTGCTGTGTGCTGGGAATGCCTCTAACAAACGGCTTACCAGAGTTGCTTGTTTGTTCACCAATATTAGCTCTAGGTTCTCCTGTGGCATGATGTTCTGTAATTTGCCTTTTTTAGCATGGATCGAGAATGCTGGGCAACCAGTAGTCGTCATCCTTCATAATTTTGGCAATGCGGGGGTCCCTTTTTAGGATCCGCAAGACATAATTACACATGTGGGCCAATGTTCCAGGTGTCAATGATGCACTGACAGTGGTGGGTGGAGGAGCACTTTCTGACAAATTCACATCCCTCCAGTCACGCACTGTACCTGACCTTGGCAAGCCAACATTTTCTCTTGCCCCCTGAGAAGCATCCTCCTCCCCAAAATAATCATCCCCCTCATCCTCCTCTTCCTCTTCTTCCTCCACCTCATACAGGACAGTTCTGTTATGTTTCGGTAGCTGAGGAGTGCAGGTAAAAAAGGCAATACACCAGAGCAGTTGGAATCTATGGGATTGCAGCACCCCGACCAACCACCACAACCAGAGGCAGCCGTGGAGCGTTCCTACGTTGGTCCTAGACGCCTCGTCACAGCCTGAGAAACTAACTACACCCAAAGACAGAAATAGGAAAGCTATCTGCCCCGGAGCAGAACCCCAAAGATAATAGAAAGCCCCCAAACATGTAATGGCGGTTAGACAAGAGGAAATACTGACACAGAAAGAAAATAGAATGAGCAAACGCTGGGGCCCAAACTATCTAAATAGAAAAGGACAGGAAGGGTACTTACTGCAATCCCAGAAAACCCTGAAAAACACCAACTCTACTAATTTCAAAATCACCTGAGATCACACGACCTCTACCACCTAAATTAGCTCTCTGGTGTAACAAAATCAAAAACAGCAGCCACTGAAAAAACTGGAAAAAGCAAAAGAAACAAAACTCAGTGGCTGAACTAAACTGAGAAGGCAGAAGCCCCCGGAGGGGACCCAGAAGGCCCCCAAAGAAGTGCAGGACAAAATGCAAAAATATAGCAACAACACAAAAGAAGAAAAATTCTTATCTGGTAGCAGGAGATGCAGACACGACACAGCAGGCTACAAGGGAAACTGGAATGAAGGATTCAGACCAGAACAATTGATCACCGGCAACTCTGATGGGAAAATGACTCCCTTATATAAGACCAGTCAGTAACACCTGATTCCCAGTCCTCACAATCTTCACTAGTACCGCTTGTAACCACCAGAGGGAGCCTCTGCTCAGAACTCATCTCAAACCCATTCACAACAGTACCCCCCCCTTGAGGAGGGGTCACCGAACCCTCATTTGAGCAACCAGGTCGGTCAGGATGAGTTCTATGATACGCACGGATAAGTCTCCTAGCATGGATGTCCGAAGCAAACACCCAAGAATTGTCTTCCTGACCATAACCTCTCCATTTAACCAAATACTGGAGTCTTCGTCTAGAAAAACGAGAATCCAATATTTTCTCAACCACATACTCCAGATTGCCCTCAACCAAAACAGGGTCAGGAGGCACAGTAGCAGGAACCACTGGCTCAACAAACCTCTTCAACAAGGACTTGTGGAACACGTTATGGATCTTAAATGTCCCTGGAAGAAGCAAACGAAAAGAAACAGGATTAATAATCTCCATGATCTTATAAGGTCCAATGAACCTAGGCTTAAATTTAGGAGATGCTACTCTCATAGGAATATTCTTTGAGGACAACCAGACCAAGTCCCCCACTTTAAACCGAGGACCATCAGTCCTATGCCGGTTAGCAAACCGCTGGGCCTTCTCCTGAGAGAGGGACAACCTCTCCACTACCTGGTCCCAAATCTGTTGCATACGCTCAACAACAGAGTCAACACCTGGACAGACAGAAGCTTCCATCTGTCCTGAAGAAAATCGAGGGTGAAAACCAGAATTACAGAAAAACGAGACATCAAAGTGGCAGAGCTAGCCCTATTATTAAGAGCAAACTCAGCCAAAGGCAAAAAAGAGACCCAGTCATCCTGATCAGCAGACACAAAGCATCTTAGATAAGTCTCTAATGTCTGGTTTGTTCTCTCAGTTTGACCATTGGTCTGAGGATGAAATGCCGAGGAGAAAGACAATTGAACACCCAGTTTAGAACAAAAAGTCCTCCAAAATCTGGAAACAAACTGGACTCCTCTGTCAGACACAATGTTCTCAGGAATGCCGTGTAAACGAACCACGTGCTGAAGAAACAACGGCACCAATTCAGAGGAGGAAGGCAACTTAGGTAATGGCACAAGATGTATCATTTTGGAAAACCTATCACAAATTACCCAGATGGTGGTCATTCTCTGAGAAACAGGAAGATCGGAAATGAAATCCATAGAGATATGGGTCCATGGTCTCTTGGGCACAGGCAATGGCATCAACAAACCACTAGAGCGAGAGCAAGGCTTGGAGCGAGAGCAAGTCCCGCAGGACTGCACAAATTCCCTGACATCGCGAGACAAGGTAGGCCACCAAAAGGACCGACTAACCAAGTCCCTGGTACCAAAAATTCCGGGATGCCCAGCCAATGCGGAACAATGAATCTCAGACATCACACTATTTTTCCATTGGTCCGGGACAAACAATTTTCCAACAGGGCAGCGCTCTGGCCTATCCTCCTGACACCCCTCCAGAGCAAGTCTCAAATTGGGCGAGATGGCGGAAAGAACTACACCCTCTTTCAAAATAACAGAAGGATCAGATAACTCAGGAGAGTCCGCAAGGAAACTCCTCGAGAGGGCATCCGCCTTAACATTCTTAGTGCCAGGAAGAAAGGAAACCACAAAATTAAAACGTGTGAAAAACAAGGCCCACCTGGCCTGTCTAGGATTGAGTCGCTTGGCAGATTCCAGATAGACCAGATTCTTATGGTCCGTAAGGACCACCACCTTATGTTTGGCTCCCTCCAGCCAATGTCTCCACTCTTCAAAAGCCCGCTTCATGGCCAATAACTCCCGATTACCCACGTCATAATTACGTTCAGTAGGAGAAAATTTTCGAGAGAAAAAGGCACAAGGGTTACTTTTAGAGGTCTCTGGATCTTTTTGGGACAAAACGGCACCTGCCCCAATTTCAGAGGCATCAACCTCCACCTGAAATGGCAGAGAAACATCAGGCTGCCGTAGAACAGGAGCAGAAGTGAATCTCTGCTTAAGTTCCTGAAATGCAGAGACTACCTCAGGAGGCCAATTCACCACATCAGAACCCTTTCTGGTCAAATCAGTTAATGGTTTAACAATAACCGAGAAATTACCAATAAATTTACGATAAAAATTGGCAAAACCCAAAAATCTCTGAAGAGCCTTTAATGAAGTAGGTTGGACCCAATCACAGATGGCCTGAACCTTGACCGGGTCCATTTCAATAACAGATGGGGACAAAATGAATCCCAGAAATGAGATCTTCTGTACGCCAAAAAGACAATTTGATCCCTTCACATACAGAGCATTATCCCTCAAAATCTGGAACACAGTCCGATCATGTTTCATATGAGAGTCCCAGTCATTAGAAAAAATCAAGATATCATCCAAATAAACAATCAGAAATTTGTCCACAAAATCCCTGAAAATGTCATTCATGAAGGACTGGAAGACGGAAGGGGCATTAGTGAGCCCAAAGGGCATCACTAGGTACTCAAAATGCCCTTCAGGGGTATTGAATGCCGTCTTCCATTCATCCCCGTGCTTAATGCGAATAAGGTTATACGCCCCCCTGAGGTCAAGCTTGGTAAACCAAGTAGCGTTTTTCACCCTGGAAAACAGGTCAGAAATCAAGGGTAACGGGTATTGATATTTCACAGTAATATTGTTCAAGAGACGATAATCAATACACGGCCTTAATGAACCATCTTTTTTGGCCACAAAGAAAAAACCGGCACCTAAGGGTGAAGAGGATGGTCTGATATGACCCTTCTCCAATGATTCCTTGATATAAGACCGCATAGCGTCATGTTCAGGTACAGACAAGTTAAAAAGGCGACCTTAGGGAATTTACTACCCGGCACTAATTCAATAGCGCAGTCATAGCTCCTATGGGGAGGTAAGGATGCAGATTTACTTTCGCTAAACACATCAGAAAAATCAAACAAAAAGTCAGGAACATCCTGAGCTTGGGGGGAGGCAGAAAAAACAGGAGTGTTGGTATTAACACATTGGCAGCCCCAACTGGTTACAGACACAGATTTCCAATCCAAAACAGGATTATGAGACTGTAACCAAGGGAAACCCAGCACGATAATGTCATGCAGATTATATAGTACCAAAAATTTGCAGCTCTCCTGGTGATCAGGTTCAACCCTCATTATCACCTGAGTAGAAAACTGGGGTTTATTCTCAGCCAAAGGGGTAGAATCGATCCCCAGTAGGGGAATAGACTTCTGCAGGGGTATCAAGGGAAAGCCACAACGTTTAGCAAAATCATAATCCATCAGGTTAATAGCTGCTCCAGAATCAACGAAAGCCTGAGCAGAAAATGAGGACAGAGAGCATATCAGAGTGACAGTTAATAAAAACTTAGTCTGAACACTACCCAAGACAACTGAGCGTGCAAAACGTCTTCCCCGCTTAGGGCAGACTGAAATAGCATGAGAGGCATCACCACAGTAGAAACATAACCTATTGCGCTTTCGAAACTCATGACGCTGTGCCCCAGACACCACTCCATCACACTGCATGGGCTCAGAAGCTGGCTCACAAGGCAACACCACTCCACGCATACTTCTCCGCTCACGCAAACGTCTGTCAATTTGAATCGCTAATGACATAGAATCATTGAGACCAGAGGGGACAGGGAATCCCACCATAACATCCTTTACATTATCCGACAGACCCTTCCGGAAAAGGGCCGCCAAAGCGTCGTCATTCCATTTGGTCAGGACTGCCCACCTACGGAATCTCTGACAGTATAACTCAGCGTCATCAAGCCCCTGATTTAATGCCAACAAGGCTTTTTCAGCTTGATCAGTGACATTAGGCTCATCGTACAATAACCCCAAAGCCTGAAAAAACGCATCAACATCACTCAAAACAGGATCCCCAGGTATCAGGGAAAAAGCCCAATCCTGAGGATCGCCGCGCAGGAGAGAGATGATAATTTGAACCTGCTGCGCTGCGTTTCCTGAGGACTTAGATTTTAAGGCAAAAAACAATTTACAATTATTTTTGAAATTCTGAAACTTAGCTCGATCCCCTAAAAACAAATCTGGCATGGGGATCCTAGGTTCCACAACAGGCAACCCAGCAAGATAGATAGCAATACTCCGAACCTCAGTGACAAGCTGATCCACATGGCCAGACAACTGTGCAAACTCCATTGGGAGAAAAGATCCTCCCCAGCACCCAGAGATACAGAGGGAAAAAAAAAAATGCAACAAACAGAAAAATATCTCTGACAACTCTGACAACCTTTTTTCTATCACAATATTTTTTCCCTTCTGTGAGTACCATACAATTTTCAATTTTTAGGCCGGTGATACTGTTATGTTTCGGTAGCTGAGGAGTGCAGGTAAAAAAGGCAATACACCAGAGCAGTTGGAATCTATGGGATTGCAGCACCCCGACCAACCACCACAACCAGAGGCAGCCGTGGAGCGTTCCTACGTTGGTCCTAGACGCCTCGTCACAGCCTGAGAAACTAACTACACCCAAAGACAGAAATAGGAAAGCTATCTGCCCCGGAGCAGAACCCCAAAGATAATAGAAAGCCCCCAAACATGTAATGGCGGTTAGACAAGAGGAAATACTGACACAGAAAGAAAATAGAATGAGCAAACGCTGGGGCCCAAACTATCTAAATAGAAAAGGACAGGAAGGGTACTTACTGCAATCCCAGAAAACCCTGAAAAACACCAACTCTACTAATTTCAAAATCACCTGAGATCACACGACCTCTACCACCTAAATTAGCTCTCTGGTGTAACAAAATCAAAACAGCAGCCACTGAAAAAACTGGAAAAAGCAAAAGAACAAAACTCAGTGGCTGAACTAAACTGAGAAGGCAGAAGCCCCCGGAGGGGACCCAGAAGGCCCCCAAAGAAGTGCAGGACAAAATGCAAAAATATAGCAACAACACAAAAGAAGAAAATCTTATTGTAGCAGATCAGACACCCAGACTCAGGAAATGAATGAGATTCAGCCAAAATTGTCACGCACTCTGATGGAAATGACTCCTTATATAGACATCAGTACACTGATTCACCTCACACTTCAAGTCCCGCTTGTAACCACCAGAGGGAGCCTCTGCTCAGAACTCATCTCAAACCCATTCACAACACAGTTCCCTGAGCAGACAATGCCTGACTGTCATCAAGGCTTCCTTCCTCCTCCTCCTCCGCTGCAGACGCCTGATCCTTAATGTGCGTCAAAGTTTGCATGAGCAGACGCATAAGTGGCATGCTCATGCTTATGATGGCGTCGTCTGCGCTTACCAGCCGTGTGCATTCCTCAAAACACTAGAGGACTTTACAGAGGTCTTTCAGCTTTGACCACTGCACACACGACAACTCGCTGTCTGCCCTCAAACTGCCTGCCCGTGTATCCTCCCACAAATGCATTACAGCCTGCCTCTGTTCATACAGCCTCTCAACCATGTGCATGGTGGAGTTCCAGCTTGTTGCAACGTCTATGATTAGGTGCTGCTTTGGGAGGTGGAGCGATCACTGCAGCCTCTGCATATGATTGGAGTCTACGGGCGAGCGATAGATGTGTGAGCACAGTCTTCGCACCTTATGGAGCAGGGCTGGTAACTCCGGATAATTATTTATGAAGCACTGCACCACCAGGTTCAAGGTGTGAGCCAGGCAACGTATGTGTCTGAGTTTTGCCAGTGCTATGGCCGCCACAAAATTACGGCCGTTATCACTGACTACTTTGCCTGGCTCAAGATGTAGATTGCCCAGCCATGACTCAGTTTCTCGCTGCAAGTAGTCGGCCAGTACCTCCGCGTTGTGTCTGTTGTCGCCCAAAGACACCATCTTTAAAACAGCCTGCTGACGCTTACCACTAGCTGTTCGATAGTGGGACACCTCGTGTGCAACACTAGCAGCTGCGGATGGAGTGCTCATGTGACTGCGCTCTGTCATGAGCTTTTGCTTCTGCAGGAGGAGGAGAGTCGAACGCCTACAGCCAACTGTTGCCTATACCATGGGCTAGGCAGCACTTTCCCACCGCTGCTGTCCCCTGTGGACTCTGCATCCACCACATTAACCCAGTGCGCAGTGATGGACACGTAACGGCCCTGGCCATGCCTACTGGCCCATGCATCTGTTGTGAGGTGCACCTTTCCACTCACTGATTGTTTGAGTGCATGGACAATGCGGTCTTTCACATGCAGGTGGAGGGCAGGGATGGCTTTTCTAGAAAAGAAGTGCCGACTGGGTAGGTCATAGTGTGGGACAGAGTAGGCCATGAGCTCTCGGAACGCTGCGCTTTCAACCAAACGGAAAGCTATCATCTCTAATGAGATTAGTTTGGCAATGTAGGCGTTCAAAGCCAGTAAGGTTTTGCAGTCCGTCCATTCTTGCAAGTGCATGGTGTTTAAATGTCTAAGCATGCAACTGGTATTCAATTTTCAGAGATTTTTCCCTTGGCTAAAGGTCCTTCCGCACTTCTTACAGATAACCTTTGCCTCATCAATACGATTTTGGTCAAAAAAGTGTCACACTGCACTCTTCCTACTATGTGATAAATTTTCAGGGCTTGCACACTGTGCTAATTTGACCGTCTGGCCAAGCTGTCCTGCAACTATTTTTGTTTTTTTTAACACGTTTTTAGACTGCTACGGGCCTGCCAGATAACTGCAGCTGCGATGTTGATGCCTGCTGCGGATCCTCCTCCTTTTCTGAGCTATTGCCAGCGGCATTCTCTTCATCCAATGGATGCCAATCCGGGTCAACAACTGGCTCATCCATCACCTCCTCTTCAATTTCATCTGCACCTTCCTCTGTTTCACCGTGTAAAGTGGTATAGTATGCAGGAAGGGGCACCTGAGTTTCATCGGGTGAGAATCTGGCTCAGTAGACTGCGAGAACAATGCAGTGCTCTGGGTGAATGTACCAGCAGAATCATATAGCACTGGCTGTGCATCAGTGCACTCCATGTCATATTCATCTTGGACTGGAGAATTCAGGATTTCACTTGATAACCCAGACATGGTATGGGAAAAGAGTTCCAGGGAGTAATCTGAAGTGTGGCCTGCCGGATCCTTCACTTTTGGTGGGGGTGAAGGACACAAGGAAAGGTGTTGTTCCTGACCAGGAGCCTGCAGTGACGACTCAGTGCTTCTATTTTTTGAACTTCAGAATCGGAGGCGATAGAGCTGGAGGCTGTTTCGGCAATATAAGCCAAAACCTGTTCCTGATGCTCTGGCTTTAAAAGCGGTTTACCTACTCCAAGAAAAGGGAGACTTCCAGGCCTTCTGGAGCCAGACAATGACGCAGGCTCAACACCTCCTGCCTTAGGTGCTATTCTGCTTTTGGCACTACCAGCAGATGCACCACCACCACCATCAGTACCAGCTGGCCACCCCCCACCCACGTCCTCTTCCACCATACTTCCTCATGTTTGGGAAAATGTACCAAAAATACCAGCAGATATACGGTACTGTATCAGAAGCGGACAGGTGTATACGGTGTATGGGAAAATTTCAATCTCCGTATAGATTTAGTATATGAAATCAGCAAACTATTTTAGCAAAATATGTGCTCCAGGATCCCTTTAAGGGCATAAAAATTGAAAGTTTAAAAATTTTAACATTTTTGCCAAATTTCCAAAATTTTCACAAATAAATGCAAGTCATATTGAACAAATTTTTACCTCTATCAAGAAGTACAATACGTCACAAGATAACCTCTGAATCATTGGGATCCGTGAAGAGTTCCAGAGTTATCACTCCATAAAGTGACACTGGTCGGAATTGAAAAAATTGGCTTGGTCAGGAAGGTGAAAACAGGCTTAACAGAAACATTAACAGAAATAAACACTTGAAATAGATCACTCTGTTTGTAACGACTCTATAATACATGAGTTTCACTTTTTGTATTGAAGAACTGAAATATATTAACTTTTTGATGATATTCTAATTTGCGGAGAAGCACCTGTATATGCTTAGCTTCAAAGGAGACTGAGATCTACACTATATATTGTGGTATTGCATTATATAGTATAAGCAATCAGACGATTGTAGGCTCAAGTCCCCATGGGGACTTAAAGGGAATCTGTCACCCCAATTTTGCCATATCAACTAACGATATGGCTGAATAGTGCGTCCCATAACAAAGCTATCGGTAGGTATCATATATCCTGATACCCCCGTTTTCATATCAAAATACCTTAGTAAAGTTCGGTTTTTGCAATGTCAATCAGGGCGGTCAGGTCAGGAGGGCGGCGTTTTCCATGTCCTCCCCGCTCCTCGGCATCACTTGCGTATCGCCGTCTGTGAATCCCACAGACGGCTTCGGCTTCCCACAATTGCGCATTTCAAATTCGGCCTCACGCATGCGCAGTGTGCTTTGCCCAACAGTGGGCAAAGCATAAAATCATTACAGCGCATGCGCTACTCTTTCCTTGCCCCGGAAGTCGTCCAAGGCAAGCAGTCATTTCAGGGGCAAGGAAAGAGTAGCGCATGCGCTGTAATGATTTTATGCTTTGCCCACTGTTGGGCAAAGCACACTGCGAATGCACCGGGATTCACAGATGGCGATACGCAAGTGATGACGAGGAGTGGGGGGGGAGAAGAGAGAAAGCACCACCCTCCGGACCGGACCGCCCTGATTGACATCGCAAAAATCGAACTTTACTAAGGTATTTTGATATGAAAACGGGGGTATCAGGATATATGATACCTACCGATAGCTTTGTTATGGGACGCACTATTCAGCCATATCTTTAGTTGATATGGCAAAGTTGGGGTGACAGATTCCCTTTAACCCCTTCACCCCCAAGGGTGGTTTGCACGTTAATGACCGGGCCAATTTTTACAATTCTGACCACTGTCTCTTTATGAGGTTATAACTCTGGAACGCTTCAACGGATCTGCTCGATTCTGAGATTGTTTTCTCGTGACATATTGTACTTCACGTTATTGGTAAAATTTCTTCGATATAACTTGCGTTTATTTTTGAAAAAAATGCAAATATGGCGAAAATTTTGAAAATTTTGCAATTTTCAAACTTTGAATTTTTATTCCCTTAAAACAGAGAAATATGTCACACAAAATAGTTAAGAAATAACATTTCCCACATGTCTACTTTACATCAGCACAATTTTGGAATCAAAATTTTTTTTTCTTAGGAAATTATAAGGGTTAAAAGTTGACCAGCGATTTCTCATTTTTACAACAAAATTTACAAAGCCATTTTTTTTAGGGACCACCTCATATTTGAAGTCACTTTGAGGGGTCTATATAGCAGAAAATACCCAAAAGTGACACTATTCTAAAAACTGCACCCCTCAAGGTACTCAAAACCATATTCAAAAAGTTTATTAACCCTTCAGGTGCTTCACAGGAGCTGAAGCAACGTGGAAGGAAAAAATGAATATTTAACTTTAGCCACAAAAATGATCTTTTACAAACTTTTTATTTTCACAAGGGTAAAAGAAGAAAATGGACAGATAAAGTTGTTGTTAGTGTTGAGCGATACTGCTCGATATCTAAAAATATCGTATCGGAATGGTATCGCCGATATCACTAAATATCGTCGATATCCGATTCCGATACCGGAAGTCCCATGTAAGTCTATGGGAACAAAATATCGCAACAAAAAAACCCCTTTCTTTCGTTGTAAACACAAAATATACACACATAGAATACATATATATATATATATATATATATATACATGTCATTGTGACATATATATATATATATATACATATATTTATAGTTTATACACTTCTACATAGTAAAATAGACTCTGATTCAATTGCCGGGTAAAGCCGTGACATACCCCATAGAAGTCGACGGGCTCGGTGCCGAGTACCCCCAAAACCTCTGGCTCTGTGCGACTCAACTTGGGCGTCACAAACAGGATTCTGTAGCTCGCTATAAGCGAGTCCTGTGTGCCTGAATTGAACTGGTTTTGTGCTTGAGAATTGCTAAAATCATCAGAGAATGTATTTGCCATTTTTCCGCCATATCTGCATCACGACGAGGCACTGGTGAAGAAGAAGGGGGTGCTCTTCGTGGGTGTACACTCACTCAGTGGCGCGAAAACGATGGCCGACCACTCTAAATGGTACTGCAATGTAAGATCGTGCCCCACAGCTCTTCAGTTCCGCCTCCTCATCCTCCTCAGTGTGCGGAAACTAACACGAAGGTCCCGCCTCACTACAAAAGAGGGGCCCTCTCCAGATGCTAATGACACATGTGACTTGGCAGAGATGGCTAATGGACACGAGCAGAAGTGTGAAGGGATGGAGCAGTCAGAGCTCTCCCCCCACGGAAGCGACCCGATCGCCACGGAACCACCGTTGGGCACCCGGCCTGGAAACCCTCCTACGCTGCAAGAAGCGGAGGATACAGTAAGAGGCCTGGCCCGGCACCGGGAGGAGGTCGCCAGGATGGAAGCCAGCTGGCGTGCCCTAAAACTAAACTTGGAGCGGCGCCAATCCCTCTTACCTGAAGTGTCTGTACCGGAAGGTGAGGCACCCGTTCTAGTAGAGGAGTCCGTGCGGGCATCCCAGCCCTTGCAATGTGATCCGGTTGACGTTGTCGCAGTGGAGGCACCCGTTCCTGCAAAAAACTCTGCACCGGCAGCACCCCAGATCCCGCTGTCTGCCCCGTTGCTGAGACAGAAGAAGCGACACTCGTCCTCATGGAGGAGGCCGCGCAGGCACCAGAGGTCTACCTGTCTGTACCGGAGCCCCGACTGTCATCTGTTCCAGAGCCGGCTGCTTCCTCCGCAGGTGAGCGCCGCCAGGACTGTCGGGCGCCAGGAGAGCTGCCGCAAACCAGACATCGTAAGCTGCAGTTTGATGGTGGAGACATGGAGATGGTGGTGGAGGAGAATTACAACCGGCGTCAGGAGGAAGAGTGGAGACGTTGGGAGCGGGAAGCAGAGCGACAAAGGGAGCAGCGAGAATCCCAAAAGCTTCGGCAACGTAACCTGGAGAAGGACCGGGCAGATAAGGACCGGATGAGAAAAGATAAAGGAACCCTGTGGGAGCCGCGGCGTAAGGGTGCAGTACGGAGCTTTAAATTGAAAGGTGGTTGGGGCTTCATCCAGGAGCCTGGACTTTATTTAGAAGTGTTTGTGACCCGGCGGGACGTGGAGACTCACCTCCCAGAAGGACACCCGGGGAGGGACCTGTTGCCAGGAGACTTGGTGACTTACACCCGACACTGGGGTTACAATGGATGGTACGCCCTAAATGTTACCAGGTGCGACCCCTACTCCCCAGAGTGTCAGGAACCTGTGAGACCCTCGGAGCCTTCAGCCTCCCACATCCAGGCCTCTGCACAAGTGCCCACCCCACGCCGTAAATCTCCCCAGCCTCCCTCAGTGGTCTCCTCAGCAGCCCCAGCTATGGACATGATAACTATAGCTGGCCCGTACCCGGCGCCTGTTAGGCCCCCTGGGGTTCGTTCAGTCCGGGACATAGGGCTCCAGACCCGGAGGGAGATGAAAGAGGTGGCCACACAGACACAGATAGCGGGTCACGACTTGACTGTACAGGCCACACGACGTCATCAGGTCCTGGTGGTCCTTGGTGTCTCGGATGTTTGGCAAGCATCAGAAGAGTACCAGGTGGTACCTGGAACACCCCTGCCAAAGAATTATAAATAACCCGGACAGGGTCCCTGTATGTAAATAGTTAAATTGCTGATGTACCCGGACGGGTGAATGTTCATAAAAAATTTTTTTAATTTAATAAAAAACACAACACAGTTTTCATTACTTTTATTACAGTCTCATCCTGCGACGCCATCGATCTCCTGTAAAAAAATGAAAAAAAAACCAGCAGTATACCACCTGTCCGACGCAGTCCATAGTAACGAGTGTCCCACGACGATCCAGCTCTGCTACATCAAAATGACAGGCAGAGCCTGTCATCCCGGCGCAGCACAGCTGATTACCTGCTTCCCGGCGGTGACGTCATCGGACTGGTTTACGGCCGGGATTACCCTGCAGTCACTGCAGTTATCGCGAAAAACTGCATGTGACCACCAGGGAGAAGATAATGGCGGCCATCAAGCAGTCCAGGACGTGACCGCCGGAGATCTTCTGCCAGGTAAGTGCCGCTGACTCCTGACAGACCCGACCGACGGACACTCACAGTGACAGTGACAAATCCGATTCCGGTATCCGATATGACGAAAATATCGGTACTCGGAATCGAAAGCCCGATACAGCTAATATCGGCCGATACCCGATATTTGCAGTATCGTATCGCTCAACACTAGTTGTTGTGCAATTTCTCCTGAGTACGCCAATACCCCATAAGTGGGGAAAACCACTGTCTGTGTGCACAGCAGAGCTCATAAGGGAAGGAGCGCCGTTTGACTTTTTCAAACTAAAATTGGCTGAAATTGAGATCGGACGCCATGTCGTGTTTGGAGAGCCCTGATGCGCCTAAACAGTGGAAACCCTCCACAATTGACACCATTTTGGAAACTAGATCCCCTAAGGAACTTATCTAGATCTGTTGTGAGCACTTTGAATCCCCAAGTGTTTCACAAAAGTTTATAATGCCTGGGTGTGAAAAAAAAAAGAAACAATTTTTCACAAAAATGATTTTTTAGTCCCAAATTTTTGATTTTTCCCAAGGAAATTGGACCCCAAAAGTTGTTGGCCAATTTGTCCTGAGTAAGCTGATACCCAATATGTGGGGGGGGGGAAACTGTTTGGGCGCACGGCAGGGCTTGGAAAGGAAGTAGTAACGTTTTGGAATGCAGACGTTGATGGGGGTCATGTTCCGTTTGCAGTGCCCCAGATGAGCCTAAACAGTAGAAACCCCCCACAAGTGACCACATTTTGGAAACTAGACCCCTAAGGAACTTATCTATAGCTTTGGTGAGCACTTTGAACCCCCAAGTGCTTCACACAAGTTTATAATGCCCGGGCATGAAAATAAAAAATCCTATTTTTTTCCCACAAAAATTATTTTTAGTCACTAATTTTTTATTTTCCCAAGGGTAACAGGAGAAATTGGACCACAAAAGTTGTTGTCCAATTTGTCCTGAGTACGCTGATACCCAATATGTGAGGGGGAACCACTGTTTGGGCGTACGGCAGAGCTCGTAATGGAAGGAGCGCCATTTGACTTTTTCCAACCAAAATTGGCTGGAATTGAGATTGGACGCCATGTTGCATTTGGAGAGTCCCTGTGTGCCTAAACAGTGGAAACACCCCCCAAGTGACCCCATTTGGGAAACTAGACCCCCTAAGGAACTTATCTAGATCTTTGGTGAGCAATTTGAACTCCCAAGTGCTTCACACAAGTTTATAACGTAGAGCCGTAAAATTAAAAAATCATATTTTTTCCACAAAAATGATCTTTTCACCCCAATTTTTATTTTCCCAAGGGTAACAAGACTCCAAAAGTTATTGTGCAATTTGTCCTGAGTACGCTGATACCCCATATGTGGGGGTAAACCACTGTTTGGGTGCATGGCAGAGTTTGGAAGGGAAGGAGTGCCGTTTGACTTTTTCAACGCAGAATTGGCTGGATGCCATGTCGTGTTTGGAGAGCTCCTGATCTGCCTAAACAGTGGAAACCCCCCACAAATTACACCATTTTGGAAACTAGACCCCTCAAGGAACTTATCTAGATGTGTGGTGAGCACTTTGAACCCCCAAGTGCTTCACAGAAGTTTATAACGAACAGCCGTAAAAATAAAAATATTTTTTTTTTTACAAAAATTATTTTTTTCGCCCCCAATATTTTATTTTCACAAGGGTAACAGGAGAAATTGGACCCCAAAAGTTGTTGTCCAATTTGTCCTAAGTACGCTGATACCCAATATGTGGGAGAAAACTACTGTATGGGTACACGTTGGGGCTCGGAAGGGAAGTAGTGACGTTTTGGATTGTAGACTTTGATGGAATGGTCTGGGGGCGTCATGTCGCATTTGGAGAGCCCCTGATGCTCCTAAACAGTGGAAACCCCCCACAAGTGACCCCATTTTGGAAAATAGACCCCAAAAGGAACTTATCTAGATGTGTGGTGAGCGCTATGAAGCCCCAAGTGCTTCACAGAAGTTTATAACGTACAGCCGTAAAAACAAAAAATTTTTTTTTTTTTACAAAAATTATTTTTTTCGCCCCCAATATTTTATTTTCACAAGGGTAACAGGAGAAATTGGACCCAAAAAGTTGTTGTCCAATTTGTCCTAAGTACGCTGATACCCAATATGTGGGAGAAAACTACTGTATGGGAACACGTTGGGGCTCGGAAGGGAAGTAGTGACGTTTTGGATTGCAGACTTTGATGGAATGCTCTGGGGGCGTCATGTCGCGTTTGGAGAGCCCCTGATGCACCTAAACAGTGGAAACCCCCCACAAGTGACCCCATTTTGGAAAATAGACCCCACAAGGAACTTATCTAGATGTGTGGTGAGCACTTTGAACCCCTAAGTGCTTCACAGAAGTTTATAACGAACAGCCGTAAAAATAAAAATATTTTTTTTTTTTACAAAAATTATTTTTTTTGCCCCCAATATTTTATTTTCACAAGGGTAACAGGAGAAATTGGACCCCAAAAGTTGTTGTCCAATTTGTCCTGAGTACGCGGATACCCAATATGTGGGAGAAAACTACTGTATGGGTACACGTTGGGGCTCGGAAGGGAAGTAGTGACGTTTTGGATTGTAGACTTTGATGTAATGGTCTGGGGGCGTCATGTCGCATTTGGAGAGCCCCTGATGCGCCTAAACAGTGGAAACCCCCCACAAGTAACCCCATTTTGGAAAATAGACCCCACAATGAACTTATCTAGATGTGTGGTGAGCGCTATGAAGCCCCAAGTGCTTCACAGAAGTTTATAACGTACAGCCGTAAAAACAAAAAAAATCATTTTTTTTTTTTTTAAATTATATTTTTGCCCCCAGTTTTTTATTTTCCCAAGGGTAACAGAAGAAATAGGACAAATTGCACAATAACTCTTGGGGTCCAAGGGAAGGAGCACCGTTTGACTTTTTCAACGCAGAATTGGCTGGAATTGAGATCAGACGCCATGTCACATTTGGAGAGCCCCTGATGTGCCTAAACAGCGGAAACCCCCCAATTCTAACTCCAACCCTAACCCCAACACACCCCTAACCCTAGTCCCAACCCTAACCACAAACCTAACCCTAACACACCCCTATCCCTAATCCCAACCATAACCCTAATACTAACTTTAGCGCCAACCCTAACCCTAACTTTAGCCGCAACCCTAACCTAACCATAACCCTAATGGAAAAATGGAAATAAATACATTTTTGTAATTTTATTATTTTTCCCTAACTAAGGGGGTGATAAAGGGGGTTTGATTTACTATTTATAGCGGGTTTTTATGATTGACAGCTGTCACGCTAAAAGACGCTTTTTATTGCAAAAAATAGTTTTTGTATCGCCACTTTTGAGAGCTATAATTTTTGCATATTTTGGCCCACAGAGTCATGTGAGGTCTTATTTTTTGCGGTACGAGTTGACGTTTTTATTGGTACTATTTTTGAGCATGTGACATTTTTTGATCGCTTTTTATTTCAATTTTTGGGAGGTTAGAATGAACAAAAATCAGCAATTCATGAATTTCTTTTGGGGGAGGCGTTTATACCGTTCCGCGTGTGGTAAAATTGATAAAGCAGTTTTATTCTTCGGGTCAGTACGATTATGGCGATACCTCATTTATATCATTTTTTTATGTTTTGGTGCTTTTATAGAATAAAAACAATTTTATATAAAAAATTATTTTTGCATCGCTTTATTCTGCGAGCTATAACTTTTTTATTTTTTCGCTGATGAAGCTGTGTGATGGCTCGTTTTTTGCGGGACAAGATGACGTTTTCAGCGGTACTATGTTTATTTATATCGGTCGTTTTGATCGCGTGTTATTCCACTTTTTGTTCAGCGGTATGATGATAAAGCACTGATTTTTTGCTTTGTTTTTATTTTATTTTTTTTAAGTGGTTCACAAAAGGGGTTAACTAGTGGGACAGTTTTATAGGGGGGGTCGTTACGGACGCGGCAATACCAAATATGTGTACTTTTATTGTTTTATTTTTTTTATTTACAGGAAGAAATGAATTTATTGGGGAATTTTTTTTTTTTTTTTTAATTTATTTTGGAATTTTTTTTTACACGTTTATTTTTATTTTTTTTACTTTTTTACATTGTCCCAGGGTGGGACATCACTGTAAAATGTCAGATCGCTGGTCTCACAGTGTGCACAGCACTCTGTGAGACCAGCGATCTCACAGGCAGCGCTGCAGGCTTCTCAGTGCCTGCTCTCGGCAGGCACTGAGGAAGCCGCCTCCCTCCAGGACCCCAATGAAAAAGATAAATCCGGCACTCAATGTAGGTAATTTGAAAGAAAATTCCTTTATTACAATGTGCAATCCTCAAAATTTGTAACGTTTCGGTCAAACATCTGACCTTCTTCAGACTGAGGAAAAATATATCAAATAAATGGATCAAACAATATTCGTCTCTTTTAACAACAATTATGTAATTTATATGCACATAAGAAAACCGAAAATACAAAATTAAGTCAAATGTACCAAGTTTTAGCGTGCACTATATGGCGGTATTAAGTAATATACAACAAGTTATATCGCAGGTTCTAGTGTATGAGTAAACTCTTTGCCATTATGAGTCATAGAGGGTATAAAAAATATTAAAGTAAAAATAAACAGATTTACTGATGTTCAATTCCTATACATAGTCTTTAAAAATTGTTGCTATGTCTAGACAAAGTACCCCAAGCAAACGCTGCTGGTCACATTAGATGTGAATAGTTTATATACTTTGATTTTACATACTAAGGGCATTACAGCCACTAAAAGGATGTTAGAGGAATCTTCCTCTCATTCTGACCGGACTATTTCATTTCTACTGGAACTCCTTACATTAGTCCTCACAAAAAACTTCTTTATCTTTGAGGACCAATTCTACTTACAGACACAGGGCACCGCAATGGGGTCTAATGTAGCGCCCCCGTACGCAAACTGCTACATGTCCTGCTTTGAGGTTGATTATGTCTATTCAAATACTTTATACCAGAGACACTGTCTGCTATGGCGACGCTATATCGACGATATTTTTTGCTTATGGCATGGATCCATTGACACTTTAAATCAATTTTTTGATTCTATAAATGCAATTTGGCCTGAATTAAAATTCACTCTAAATTATAGTGACACGAAAATCAGTTTTCTTGATACATCTGTTTTATTGGATGGTGAAGGTAATCTGTCTTTGGATCTATTTGTGAAAGATACAGATCGTAATAACCTTTTACTATTCCAGAGCTGCCATCCAAAGGCAGTAAAGAAATCAGTACCGGTTTCACAATTTGACAGGATACGCAGAATCGTTAGTGACCCACCCACACGCACCAAACGTTTGGATGAAATGGAGAAAAAATTCTTGGAAAGGGGATATCCAAAATCACTTCTGCGTAACTCTCGTCAGCCACAAGTTACTTCTTCACCACCCGTAACTAATAGGATCCCATTCGTTCATACTTACCATCCTCTTATGTATGGTCTTCATCATAGAATCCGTAGGCATTGGTATGTCCTTCGGGATAGCTTCCCTGAAATTCCTGAGTTCCAGGTTCCATTTTTACCATGCTTTAGAAGGCCCGACAATTTAAAGAATAAACTAATAAGAGCGGATATAGGCTCATCCCAGACGGTATCAAGACAAACTTTTTTTCGGACTCAAAGGAAAGGCACGTTTCCTTGCCTACACTGCGCTCAATGTGCTAATATCTTAAAAGGCCCAAAATTCGCACATCCTTGTACAGGCATTGATATTTCAATAAGAGGTTTTTTCACATGCAATTCTGCAGCTGTGATCTATGCCATAAAATGCCCATGTGGGAAAATGTATGTTGGTGAAACCACCCAAGCCGTCAAAGACAGAATCTCACATCACAAATCGGACATCCGTTGTCAAAAAAATTACTTACCTGTCCCACATCACTTCAACTCAGCGGGACATTCCATAGCACAACTTAGATTTTTGGTGTTAGAACAAGTACAATTGAGTAGAAGGGGTGGTAACCTGATTCAAAAATTACGGTATAGGGAGGCTTACTGGATAGATCGACTCGAGACTCTCGAGCCAAAGGGCCTTAATAGGGAATTTGACACAGTTGGTCTATATTGAATTAATTCTTTCCTTATAACTTAAATTTTCATGGTGTTAGTTCATAGATATCCAAAAAGTGGCCCCTATATCCCTCATTTTATTTTTAATGGGATTTTCAGGTTTCCCACCCCTTTATACATTTATAAATTTATGTGCATATGTTTCTTCTTTGGATTCTTCATATGACTCTGACTTTATTTTGCAAAAATTGCATTCATAGAGGGCTTTTTCTGATTTTTCTATTTACTACTTTAATTTTATTTTTTATTATTATTTTTCTAATTATAATGTACATCTGATTTCCTATAATTAATTAATGATTCTCTCTCATCTTTCATAGGCGAATCAATAAAAATCCTCTATTACCACTACACATCGTTCCAGTGATTCCTAGAACCTGCTATGTTCACAGTCACAGTGCACTGCTGTTTTTTGCGTTCTACAGAGCGTGCCACCACCTAGAGGAGAGGGATTATGACTATTTCCGGTCTAGTTCCATGACTGCGTTTCAAAAGCGTCTCAGCAGGCAGTCTCAGCACACTGAGGTCACTTCCGGTCACATTTATATCAATATAAACATCAGCTCGTCAAGCAACATCAAGCCTTCATCCAGCTCAATCGATAGAAACACAGCAATGTTACAGGTCTTGAAAAATCACTAACACAAACACCTACATTTTTTTTTCACAAATCTTTGAGTTTTTTTTCTCTACTTAAATAAAAATCTTCAACAAGTTTTGCATTGCATAATCGTACTGACTTGAAGAATCATGATTCAGAGTAACTTTTAAGACAGGATATATTCCGCAAGAACAAAAACACACAAAAAACATGTCAGAATTGCATTTATTTACAATTTATGAAAAACTTGGAAATTACTTTCCCGAATGGTCTCATTTAAAACTACAAATCGTCTGGACAAAAAAAAGCACAACACTTTTTTTCATATAGTGAATATACAACGACGTTATGTGGAATATTGCTTTTTATTTGCATTTTAGGTAACAGATGTCTGTTTGTAACTACAAATATATTTTTTTAATTCTATATTGCCTTTCTTTTTCTCATTTGCATTTAACTGTTATGTTTTCTTGTACAATTTGTCAATAAAATAATTTTTCCCTTGTGAGTTGTTTTGATGGTCAACCACTTATTAAGTAAAACATTTCTCACTTTATTGTATTATAGACATTACATTGATTTTTTCTGTGTGAATTTTTTTATGCTTAAAAAATTCTGAATAAATGAGTGCATCACTTCTAACATTCTGAACATAAATGTGCCTTCTCCCCTATGTGAATTCTCTGATGTTCAACAAGATGTGTTTTCTGGGTAAAACATTTCCAACATTCTGAACATGAAAAAGGTTTCTCCCCTGTGTGAATTTTCTGGTGTCTATTAAGACCTGATTTAACTTTAAAACATTTCCCACATTCTGAACATGAATATGGCTTCTCCCGGTGTGAGTTCTCTCATGTGCAACAAGATTTATTTTTTGTGTAAAACGTTTCCCACATTCTAAACATGAAAATGGCTTCTCCCCGGTGTGAGTTCTCTCATGTGCAATTAAAAATGAATTATGAGTAAAACATTTCCCACAATCTAAACATGAATACGGTTTATTTGGTTTATTCCCTGTGTGACCTCTCTGATGTATAATCATGTTTGATTTGCTGGCAAAACATTTACCACACTCTGAACATGAAAAAGGCTTCTCCCCTGTGTGAGTTTTCTGATGCTTAACAAGATTTGATTTCTCTGGAAAACATTTCCCACATTCTGAACATGAAAATGGCTTCTCCCCAGTGTGACTTCTCTGATGTTTAACAAAATGTGATATGTCTGGAGAACGTTTCCCCCATAATGAACATGAAAACGGCTTCTCCCCTGTGTGAATTCTCTGATGTTTAACAAGATTTATTTTTTGTGTAAAACATTTTCCACATTCTGAACATGAAAAAGGCTTCACTCCTGTGTGAATTTTCTGGTGTCTAATAAGATTTGATTTCTCGTTAAAACATTTCCCACATTCTGAACATGAATATGGCATCTCCCTTGTGTGTATTCTCTGATGTACAACAAGATTTATTTTCTGTGTAAAGCATTTCCCACATTCTGAACATGAAAATGGCTTCTCCCCTGTGTGAGTTCTTGAATGTAGAATTAAAAATGATTTATGAGTAAAACATTTCCCACATTCTGAACATAAATATGGCTTCACTTCTGTGTGAGTTCTCTGGTGTGCAACAAGATGAGATTTCTCTGGAAAATATTTTCCACATTTTGAACATGAAAATGGCATCTCCCCAGTGTGACTTCTCTGATGTTTAACAAGATGTGATATGTCTGGAAAACATTTCCCACATTTTGAACATGAAAATGACTTCTCCCCTGTGTGAATTCTCTGATGTCTAACAAGATTTGATTTCTTGTTAAAAATTTTCCCACATTCTGAACATGGAAATGGCTTCTCCCTGTGTGAGTTTTCTCATGATTTACCAGACTTGATTTGACTGTGAAACATTTCTCACACTCTGAACATGAATATGGCTTCTCTCCTGTGTGAATTTTCTGGTGTTTAATAAGGTTTTGTTTACCTGCAAAACATTTTTCACATTCTGAACACCAAATGGCTTCTCTCTTGTGTGAACTCTCTCATGTGTAAAAAGCTGTGATTTCTGGTTAAAATATTTCCCACACTCTGCGCAAGAAAATCTTTCATCTTTTGTGTGAATTTTTTGATGTGCAACAAAAGATGTCTTGAGGGAAACTTTTTCTCCATACTCACAATGTAAAAACGGCTTCTTTGCTATAAGAACACTTTGATATTTAATGCCCATTTTGTGACATTTATTTTTCTTAAAAGTCTGTTGTGAATCAGAAGGTAGAACCTGTTTAATAGGACCAGAGGTTAGTTCGGTGCTGTGAAGAAATGATGATAAAGCTGGAATAGTGCCATACACTTCAGTTATATCTTTTGAGACATCAAGGTCATGCGATTTAAAAACTGATGATATCACGTTCCCCTCTGATCTGGTATAATCATCTGCCAAGAATAAAAACAATTATTTTTTAATAAAATAATTCTAAAAATTATATTTTTACAAGATCTCTATGTAAAAATATACATACAAAATGCTAATTTTTGTTGCAAAATTTAATAAGACAAAACTGTTCACGTTATAACAGTAGACCTCAGCACGAACCACAAGGGCATGATGTTTGGTTCATTTCACCTCCTAAAAAGTGGACTAAAAAGCCTTTAAAAATAATATTTAGTCCAAACGGATACGACTCCCAAAAGACAATCCATCAAAATCCGCACTCTAAAGGCCAAATGTCTCTATCCTTTTAGGCCGTGCAGGGAAGAACACACTTAATTTATTATCTGTGTATCTTGTAAAACACAAACTGAGCGTAATGTATTGGGCGCAAAAGAAGCATATTTCTAATTTTTACACTGCAAATCCACAGCATGCAAATTCATCAAAAGTGTCTGTAGAGTCAAAATAGTCATTACCCCGATAAGTGAATTCCCTGAAGGGTATAATTTTCAAACCTGGGGTCATTTATGGGGTTTTCTACTGATTTAATTTTCTGCCATTTTGGCACATTACGTGTCTAGAAATGGTGGCCACAAATTATTCTAGAAAAACATGTTTTCCAGTATTTTAATGGTGCGCCATCCCTTCTGAGCCAAGTGGTGCACCTAGACAGAAGTGCACAACCATATATAGGGTTCAGGAGAAATTGCAGAATAAATTGTGGATCCCACTTTCTTCTTTTACCCTTTGTGAAAATGAACCCATTCACAACCTTTGACATAGTAATACATCAAAGGTCGTGTCCCTGCCTTTGATGTGGACTCCAACGCTGAGCCTACATATTTCCCCACACTAGATGGCTGATTTAATCAGCCATAAAGTTAATGTAACCTGTTAAATCCCACTGTCAGTGATTGTAAACGTAATTTTTTTGTCCATATGCAATAAACCCTAGTAAGCCCTCATACGGCCATATTGATGGAAAAATATAAAAAGTTATGACTCTTGGAAGAAGAAAAGAAAAAATAAAGCGCGAAAATGGAAAAATCGCAAGGTCATGAAGGGGTTAAAACATTTTTGGGGTACATCAACATTTTAGTGTAAAAATTGTTCTAATTATTGCATTATACTTTGTATTATTCCCTGTGAAGAACATAAACAGTGAAACTTCCTAGTTGTGTTTATTGTACTGTTATCAGGAGACAGTTTTCTAACACATAAACCCTCAAAGTTATTTCATAAGTGACTTCTTCCCTCAAAAAGTAGGTTTTGTAAATTTCCAAGAACATATGAAAACTGGTTGCTTAACTATGAAAGCCTAAAAAAATACATATAAGGAGGAAATATCTGATAAAATGATCACACTTCACCCCGACAGTCATCATCATCATCAATGATTTAGTAAGTAAAGGTGAAACATCTCTGGGTAATTAGGGTATATGATTTGTCAATCCAAACTATCTAATATTTTTGTCAGATGAGTTACTTGTAGAATTTTTAGACATTTTGAGGGTTTTTTTTTAGCCAAGGCACTATACTGGAGTTACACTATTTTATGAATTTATATCATGGATTCATTACAGCCATCAATCATGCACAGTGTAGACATATCATGGCAGAGAGGTGCCATTTTTTTGTGTGATATGGTTGGACAAGGTAACAGAAAAAGCAGACACATACAGTGACTGAGAAGAATGTGTGACTTCTCTTCATTTAGTGGTTACTCACCTGGGTAGTCATATGTAGGACTCTCCTCTTTACACCGCTCATCACCCCTCACATATGTCTCTGTAGTGTTAATATGGGTCAGATCTTCACCCTGAAACAAATATGGTAAAAGTCACAGACAGATGGAGAAGTCACATCTATGATCAACTCTAATCCTGCCATCTCCACCGTTCTCATTACACAAGTATAATACATACAGTATAATGCTGGTGGATAAAACAAGACTGAGCACAAGACTTTCACAGCCATCTACACATCATAGGGGAGATCTCATGACACCTTCTCTCCATCTACCTGATGATCCTCAGGAACATTGGGATTTTCTTGTTTGCAATCCTTAGGAAGAAGAGGACGGGGACATCTCTCTGGTGTTGTCCTCTTACTGGACAGAACTGGAGGAAACACATACAAGGACTGAATTCATTCTTTACATACAGATAATTATAGGCCATGTGTATTTAGTCTTGTCTATTACCTGGTGATGTGAGGGGCTGGGGAACCTCCATCATGACGTCCTTGTATAGATGTATGTGTTCGTCTAAATACTCCCACTCCTCCATGGAGAAATAGATGGCAACGTCCTGACACCTTAAAGGAACCTGACATATACAATGATACCATCATCACCCTGATCCCTTCATAGAGTTACTGTATAATGTCCCAGCATTCCCAGCAGTGTCACCTCTCCAGTCAGCAGCTCAGTCATCTTGTAGGTGAGCTCTAGGATCTTCTGGTCATTCACGTCCTCATGTATCAGGGAGTGAGGTGGAGGCCATGTGACTGAGCTCAGGGATCTTCCCCATCCTTCAGACACAGAGGCCTGACAGCGCTCACTAGAGGTCTTCTTCAGTACTTTGTAATCCTGGTTATGGAAAGACACATTAATAAATCTTACTACAGACATTTCCAGAGTCCTCACCTCTCCAGTTTTGTCCATCTGTTATTCCCATAGATAAGAATGATGTAATGTGACGTCATCAGATTCTCTCACCTCTCCAGTAAGCCAGAAGAGGATCTCTAGGGTGAGGCGTAATATCCTCTCCACCATCTTGTCCCTGTCCCCATCCATCTCTGATGGGTCAATCAGGAAAATTCTCTTATGTAGAAGATCTCCACTGAGAGAATCAAAATTGTAGGGACCTGAAGGGAAAGAAGATGAGCCGTTGCAACATCAAAAAGAATCCCAGATGTGACGTGTAGATTTTGTATTTATTGATTGTTGGAAAATCTCTTCTAATCCTGATATTTGCCGTTACTGTACATCACGATGCAGCTGCAGTTTTCTCACTCTCACATACTATTACATGATGCAATTGCATGGGTTGCCTAACTCCCTAGATGCTGTGATCAATAGTGACCGTCTCATCTGGGTTGCTGAATGTTGCATCAGCATCTCGCTAATGTGATCGCATGGCGTCGATTGTAGCCATTGCAGCTTGAAAGAATAACAAACGTCCTGGTACTTGGAGATCGATGACATAAAAGTGAAATTTCTTCTCAAGTAATGAGATATTATTGTGGAAAATCATGCAACAAATATTACCTATATATAATTATTAGTGATGAGCATGCATGCTCGCCACTACTCGAGAGAACATCAAAGTGCTTGGGCACGCTCGTTACTAGATCGAGTATCGCAGGTACTTGGCGCCATACTCAACTCCCCGCCCCGCATGTTTGTTGCCTGTTAAACAGCCAATGAACATGGGAGATTGACCACCATACACCGTAATGTCATAGCTATGTTGGATACTGGCATTACTGTGATTGGAAGGCTGCATCTCTTCATGGGTCAAGACCCGGTGATGTGATGCTCGACACACTGTGTTCATGAAGCAGTACAGTGAGAGTTGTTACAGAAGGGAAATCTATGGTCAGCTCTAATCCTGCCATCTCCACCGTTCTCATTACACAAGTATAAAACATACAATACTGGTGGATAAAACAAGACTGAGCACAAGACCTTCACAACCATCTACACATCATAGGGGAGATCTCAAGATACCTTCTCTCCATCTACCTGATAATCCTGAGGAACATTGGGATTTTCTTGTTTACAGTTCTGTTGAAGAAGAGGACGGGGACATCTCTCTGTTGTTGTCCTCTTACTGGATAGAACTGGAGGAAACACATACAGGGACTGAATTCATTCTTTACATATAGATGATTATAGGCCGTGTGTATTCAGTCCTGTCTATTACCTGGTGATGCGATGGGCTGAGAAACCTCCATCATGACGTCCTTGTACAGATCTGTGTGTCCTTCTAAATACTCCCATTCCTCTACTGAGAAATACACGGTGACATTCTGACATCTTATAGGCACCTGACAAATACAATAATACCATCATGCCCCCCGATCTCTTCATGGCGTTATTGCATAATGTCCCAGCAGTGTCACCTCTCCAGTTAGCAGCGCAGTCATCTTGTAGGTGAGTTCTAGGATCTTCTGGTCATCGATGTCCTCATATATCAGGGGGTGAAGTGGAGACCCCGGGTTTGGTCTCAGGGGTCTTCCCCATCCCTCAGACACAGGGTCCTGACAGTGCTCACTAGAGGTCTTCTTCACTACTGTGTAATCCTGGTTAAGGAGAGACACATTAATAAATCTCACTACAGACATTTCAGAGTCCTCAACTCTCCAGTTTGTCCAACTGTTTCTCATAGATAAAAATGATGTAATGTGACGTCATCAGAATCTCTCACCTCTCCAGTAAGCCGGAAGAGGATCTCTTGGGTGAGGTGTAATATCCTCTCCAGTATCTTGTCCCTGTCCCTATCCATCCTTGATGTGTCAATCAGGAAAATACTCGTATACAGAAGATCTCAACTGAGAGGAGCCGATATTGTAGGGACCTGAATGGGAAGATGAGACTATGTGAAATCCCAAATGTAACATGCAGATTTTGTAGTTATCAATTGTTGGAAAATCCCTTCTCATTCTGATATTTGCCGTTACTGTACATCACGATACAGCGTCAGTTTGCTCAGTGTCACATACTACTGCATGATGCCAATTGTATGTCCCCACGCAATTCCCTTAAAATTAGAAGTGTTATTAAAATGTCCTCTGCATAAAAATATCTTTCCATACTATGACCTAAATAAGCCTTCTATGGTGTATGGCCTCCACATTTTCTGCTCTTATGAGCTACACCCACCACACTGTCTTCCTTATTGATCTTTAACCACCCCACTGTCTGCAATTATCAGCTATAACCACCCCACCATCCCTTCTTATGAACCACGGTCTATACCATGGCGGTGCACTAGTCACTGTTTTCCCTTACAGTCTCTATATGTCTACACTGCCCCTATAGTTCCCCTGCCATGTTAACCTCTCTTCATACTGTGTCCCCATTTCATGCTGCTCCATCTCCATATTCATTCTGAGACCCTTTCTTACACTATGCCCTCACCAAACTGTTTACCTACATGGTATGATGGTCAACGCAGCCGCCCATAAAGTATTATATCCACCACAGCCCTCCATATATAGTGTGGTGACCCCTACAGCACCCCATACAGTATTATAGTCCCCCCAGTAATTGATAGTGTAATCACCCCCACAGACTTTTATATACAGTATAAAACCTCATACAGCATGAAATCCACCACAGCCCCCATATAGTATGATGTCCCCACAGCCAACTCGCAGTATAATATGTACCCCATAGTGATAGGCTCCCCAGTATAATGTACCCCACAGCCAGCCCTCCAGTATATTTACCCCTAATGTGAAAGGCCCCAGTATAATGTACCCGACAGCCAGCTCCCAGTATGTTTCCCATAGTCAGCCACCAGTATAATATGTACCCTATTATATGATAGGCCCCCAGTATAATGTTCCCTACAGTGTTAGTCCCCTAGTAATATTTTTCACACAGACAGACACCAGTATAATGTTCCCCACAGCCAGTCTCCAGTTTAATATATTCCCTACAGTGTGATAGACTCCCAGTATAATATGTACCCAAATGTAATAGGTCCCCAGTATTATGTTTAACATAGCCAGCCCCCAGTATAATAGATAACATATAGTGTGATAGGCCAACAGTATAATGTTCCTCATAGCCAGCACCTAGTATAATATATACCCCAATGTGATAGGCCCCCTGTATAGTATATACCTTATAGTGTGATAGGCCCCCAGTATAAAATGTACCTCAGTGTCATAAGCCCCCAGCCCAATTTTCCAAACAGCAACCACACACTATATTGTTCCCCCTCAGCCAGTCCCCAGTATAATACAGTCCCTGACAGAAGTTATGTCGCTTATCCATGTTATGTAAATCAAAGCTTATAACCTGACGTTAAATTCATCCATTGGTTTTATAAATTACTCTTTTGAAAGTTGAAACCCTCCCAAATTTGGTTTAGGTTAAGAAAATAAATTGGCATCAATGCTGAAATATTGATCATTTAATGAACACAGAATGGTCAGGTTTTGGCAAGACAAAAGTTTTGTCACCTGGTCATATAATGCACCCAATCTTAGGTTGCATCCTCACCAGTGCTCAGTAAATAATCGGTTAATTAGTGGGTGTGTATAAAAAGAAACCCAGCACCCCAGACCTTCACTTAACTGCAACTTGAGCTCTGACAACATGCCAAAAATCCACCCTGCGACCAAAGCCTGGATTATCAAGAGGCTGAAGACCAGATCCACTGCAGAGGTGGCTGGCACCTTTGGTGTGTCTCAGCGTCAAGTACAAAGAATTAAAAAAAGATTTGAAGAGACTGGAGATGGGTTTGACAAGCCCAGGTCCGGCAAACCCCGCAAGACAACTGCTCAGGAGGAACGTTTGTTTGTTAGAAAATCCAAAGCAAGCACCTCTTCCACTGCAGCAGAGCTCCAACAGGCCTGGTCACCTCAAGTCCCTGTGTCAACTAGAACAGTTTGTAGGATTCTGTCTTGAAATGGCCTCCATGGTTGATTCAGTGCCCAGAAGCCAGCACTAAACTAAAGGCAAATAAAAAACCATGTGGCATTTGCAAAGTCCCACAGCCTGCTAAACAGATGGGACACTGGAAAAGTGTCAGAAGGTGGATTTCTCTGATGAATCTTCAGTAGAATTACACCACAGCCGCCGCAAATACTGCAGACCTACTGGAGCCCATATGGATCCAAAATACACCCAGAAAACAGTTAAATTTGGTGGTGGAAAGATCATGGTCTGGGGTTAAATTCAGTATGGGGTGTGCGAAACATTTACAAGGTGGAATACAATATCAATAGCCTAAAATATCAAGAAGTATTAGCTACCTCTTACATTCCAAATCATAAAAGGGGTCAAATTTTGCAGCAGGATGGTGCTCCATCACATACATCCATCTCTAGAACAAAGTTCCTCCAGGCAAAAAAGATCAAGGTGCTCAATGACTGGCCAGCCCAGTCACCAGACATGAACATCATTGAGCATGTTTGGGGTAGGATGAAAGAGGAAGCTTGGAAGACAAAACCAAGGAATCTAGATGAACTCTGGGAGGCATGTAAGACTGCATTCTTTGCTATTCCTGATGACTTCATTAATAAATTGTATGAATCATTGTTGTACCGCATGGATGCAGTCCTTCAAGCTCATGAAAGTCACACAAAATATTAAATATGACTCTAATAGCACCACAACTTCATTCACCAATGTTATGCAACATATATTTGTATTTTAAGATAATTATTTGTTTGAATATCACATTACTTTCTGTGGACGACAAAACTTTTGTCTTGCCAAAATCTGACCATTCTATGTTCATTAAATGATCAATATTTCAGCATTGATGCCAATTTATTTTCTTAACCTAAACCAAATTTGGGAGGGTTTCAGCTTTCAAAAGAGTAATTTTTAAAACCAATGGACAGGGTGGATAAAAATCATGATTTTTAAAAAAAAAAATCAAAAAAATCGGATTTTTTTGATTTAAATCGGATTTTTTTGATTTAAATAGGATTTTTTAATCAAGTTGTACACAAGCAAAACTTTGTCTTTTTGCAAATCAAATTATTTTACACAAATAAAAATATTAAAACAGTTGATGATTATGAAACCTAATAATTTTTATTTGCACTATTAAACAATCAGAATTGAACTACAGAGAGTAAGTACTTTTAACAATAGCCTATCTCTAACGTTTGAAGTAAGCAAACATCTTCAGTGAATACATCAGTCCTTTAAGCCTACTGTTTATTTAGGACTTTTAATAGGGAAAACTAGTTGTCCTGCTTTAGCAGTTCCTAAGCGGTTTCGGACTGTTGTGTGCACAAAACCAAATGAAGAAAACAATCTCTCTACTCCTGCCGATGAAGCCGATGCAGTCAGTAGCTGAGTAGCTACATTTATTATCTTCGCTGGAAGAACAAGTGATTGCGACTTCCACCAGTCCAGTGGTTTTAGTTCATTAACGACGTTATCTGCAAACATGTATTTTTGAAATGGTGCAGATTCACACTTCAATTTCAGCACAATTGCCACAATGTCATGGTTAGTATTGGCGAGCCACTCCATTGCAGAGTTGATTTCCGCCTCAGATAGTTTTTTCCCTCTGTAAATGGGATGCAAGATATTGGCTAAATAGTGTTCTTCTTTAATGCTTGGTCCTTGCGGTGGTGTATTGCAACCTTTACATTGTTTGAGAGGTTCAAGCGATCTAGCGAACCTTCTAAATCTTTCCAAACTTCTGTGGCATCAGCTATGGTTGCAGTATCTTTCTGCATTTTATCCAACGCAATAGATATTGGCTTTAACCTTTCCAAAAGGTCCTCGGCATTTCTCTTCACACCAAGATTTAATACTTTGCTTCGTATATTAGCATCAATTTTATCCCGATGTGTTTCGCAAATGGACACTAATTTTGACCAGTTGTTAATAAACAGTTCCAAGCATTCAGCCAAGGTATTCCATCTAACATCTTGTGGTAGAACCAACTTCAGTCCTCCCATTTCCTTGTAGGTTGCATGTGCAAAATGATTATTGCGGAAATATTTAACAATTTCTACAACATGTTCCTTGACACCCGAAATATGCAGGTCTTTTGCCAAAAGATGCAAACTACAGCCAAGTACTGCTGACTGACTATCCAACAAGTTTGGGCATGTCAACTGAATGGAAAAAGAAACTGAAACCAAGCTACAGAAAGTGAAACCAAGCTAGAAGTGTGGAGTTAATTGAACAATGATTGAAAGTTTTAGATTTTAATCGTGATTTATATTAAAAAAATCTTTTGATTCAAATCAGTGATTTAAATCATGATTAAAATCACGATTTAAATCGATCTGATTTAAATAGAAAAAAATCATTTGATTTAAATCATGATTTAAATCGTTGATTTAAATCGGCGTGATTTAAATCAATCCACCCTGCCAATGGATGAATTTAACGTTATAAGCTTTGATTTACATAACATGGATAACCGACATAACTTCTGTCAGGGACTGTTCCCAATAGTGTGAAAAGCCCCCAGTCTAATATACAGTGCCTTGCGAAAGTATTCGGCTCCCTGGAACTTTTCAACCTTTTCCCACATATCATACTTCAGACATAAAGATACCAAATATTAATTTTTGGTGAAGACTCAACAAGTGGGACACAATTGTGAAGTTAAACGAAATTTATTGGTTATTTTAAATTTTTGTGGAAATACAAAAACTGAAAAGTGGGGTGTGCAATATTATTCGGCCCCTTTAACTTAATACTTTGTTGCACCACCTTTTGCTGCGATTACAGATGCAAGTCGATTGGGGTATGTCTCTATCAGTTTTGTACATCGATAGACTGAAATTCTTGGTGTGTTCAGGGTGATGAGCTGTGTTGCCTTTACGCCAAACATATAGTTTGGCATTGTTGGCAAAAAGTTTGATTTTGGTTTCATCTGACCAGAGCACCTTCTTCGACACTTTTTACGGATATCTTTCAGAAATGGCTTTTCTTTTTGCCACTCTTCCATAAAGGCCAGATTTGTGCAATGTACGACTGATTGTTGTCCTATGGACAGACTGTCCCACCTCAGCTGTAGATCTCTGCAGTTCATCCAGAGTGATCATGGGCCTCTTGGCTGCATCTCTGATCAGTCTTCTCCTTGTTTGAGATGAAAGTTTAGAGGGATGGCCGGGTTTTGGTAGATTTGCAGTGGTATGATACTCCTTCCATTTCAATATAATCGCTTGCACAGTGCTCTTTGGGATGTTTAAAGTTTTGGAAATCATTTTGTATCCAAATCCAGCTTTAATCTTCTCCACAACAGTATCACGGACCTGCCTGTTGTGTTCCTTGGTCTTCATGATGCTCTCTGTGCTTCAAACAGAACCGTGAGACTATCACATAGCAGGTGCATTTATACTTGATTACACACAGGTGGATTATATTGATCATCATTAGTCAGTGTGTGGTGCAACATGCAAGCATCCCATAAGCAAAGCATCACAGAAGCTAAGCATCAAGCAAAATGCAGTTATTCCATGGCAAGGAATTAACATTCATCTTCTCTCTTCACACAGGTAAAGAAATTATTCAACTTCTGAACTGATCCACCCTGCATGTATTTCACTGCATTCAATGTTAGCAAGCAGCCTGAATGGTACAACACCCCACCTCAGCTGGCTGTCTTTTCTGCTGCAATATATCCTAATGGTACAACTCCATACTTCTGCTTGCTGTCTGTCATCTGGGGCTTACCATTTTGCAACATATTTCAATGTGCCTGCTAAATCTTTGATTTAATTCATTTGTTGCACTGTATTTAATACTTACTGCTTTATATCCGTGACTGGGGCCTCTCTAGATCTTATCAGGTGGAAGGTGCTATAGCGTAAAGATGTAGCCAGGTCTAGCGCCTTTGATCATCTAACCACCCCTTGGTGCGCTGGCCCCACCTGCCAAATTAATCCAAACCAGCTCCCACAATCCTTCTCTCCTGACCCTGTAATGTGGCCTATATATTTAGTAGCATTCTAAGGGGTGCACACAGTGTGGGGTGCAGAAAGCAAGCATCCCATAAGCAAAGCATCACAGAAGCTAAGCATAAAGCAAACGGCAGTTATTTCATGGCAGTTAGTCAGGGCAGGAGTCAGGTAACCCACACTTTGCTTTCCCTTTTAGCCATGTGCTTTATTTCTATCCTCCTGTGTTCCCTTGCCATCCACATTCACAGCCCCTTCCCCCTCCATCACGACTCATACACATCAGCCCCTCTATACTTCTCTGTTATGAATGTTTTAGAAATGAATTCTGAGCAGAAGCTCCTCTGGTGGTAACAAACGGTACTGAACCATTCAATGAGGATTGGCAATCAGGAATCACGGACTGGCTGGATATAAGGGAGGTTTCCCATCATGGTTGCCGGTGATCAATTGTTCTTGTCTCAACATTGTTTCCTGGTTCACTTGGAAGCTTGCTGAGTCTTGCCTCTTCTCCTGCTCTCAGATAAGATATTTTCTGTTTTTTGTTTTTGTGCTTGCCATTTGCAATTTTCTCTGCATTTCTGTGAGGTTGGCCAGGTTCCCCTCCTCGGGGGGCTTGGGCACCTCTCGTTTCCTCTGGAGCCACTGTTTTTTGTTCATTTGCCTTTTCCAGTTTTTTCTGTGGCTGCAGCTTAGTTTTGTTACACCAGAGAACTAATTTAGGTGGTAGAGGTCGTGTGATCTCAGGTGTTTTTGCAATTAGTAGCGTTGGTTTTTTTTTAGGGTTTTTTTGGATTGCAGTAAGTATCCTTCCTATCCTTCTCTGTCCAGGCAGATTGGGCCCCAGTGTTTGCTCATACTATTTTCTGTCTGTGTCTGTATTTCCTCTTGTCTAACCGCCATTACATGTTTGGGGGCTTCCTATGTCCTTTGGTGATCTGTTACGGGGCAGATAGCTTTCCTCTTTCTATCTTTAGGTGTAGTTAGCCTCTCAGGCTGTGACGAGGCGTCTAGGACCAACTTAGGAACGCTCCACGGCTGCCTTTAGTTGTGGTGGTTAGTCAGGGTACTGCAATCCAGTAGATCCCAACCTCTCTGGTGTATTGCCTTTTTTGCCTGCTCTCCTCAGCTACCAAAACATAACAGTATCACCGGCCAAACTGAAAATTATATGGTACTCACAGAAGGGAAAAATAGTGTGGAAAGAAAAAAGTTGTCAGAGATTTTTTTTTTTTCTGTTTGTTGCATTTTTTTTTTCCTCTTTTTCTCTGGGTGCTGAGGAGGATTTTTTTTTCCCTCTCAATGGAGTTTGCACAGTTGTCTGGCCGTGTGGATCAGCTTGCCACTGAAGTTCGGAGTATTGCTACCTATCTTGCAGGGTTGCTGGTTGTGGAACCTAGGATCCCCATGCCAGATTTGTTTTTGGGGGATCGAGCTAAATTTCTGAATTTCAAAAATAACTAAGTTGTGTTTTGCCTTAAAACCTAAGCCCTCAGGGAACGCAGCACAGCAGGTTCAAATTGTCATCTCTCTCCTGCGCGGCGATCCTCAGGATTGGGCTTTTTCCCTGACACCTGGGGACCCTGTTTTGAGTAATGTTGATGCATTTTTTCTGGCTCTGGGTTATTGTACGATGAACCTAATGTCACTGATCAAGCTGAAAAAACATTGTTGGCATTAAATCAGGGGCTTGAGGACGCTGAGTTGTACTGTCAGAAATTCCGAAAGTGGGCAGTTCTGACCAAATGGAATGATGATGCTTTGGCAGCCCTTTTTCAGAAGGGTCTGTCAGAGAATGTAAAAGATGTTATGGTGGGTTTCCCTGCTCGCTCTGGTCTCAATGATTTGATGTCATTGGCGATTCAAATTGACAGACATTTTCGTGAGTGTAGAGGTATGCGTGGAATGGTGTTGCCTTGTGAACCAGCTTCTGAACCCATGCAGTGTGATAGAGTGGCTTCTGGGGCACAGCGTCATGAGTTTTGAAAACGCAATGGGTTATGTTTCTACTGTGGTGATGCCTCTCATGCTATTTCAGACTGCCCTAAGCGGGGAAGACGTTTTGCACGCTCAGTTGTCTTGGGTAGTGTTCAGACTAAATTTCTGTTGACTGTTACCCTGATTTGCTCCCTGTCCACATTTTCTGCTCAGGCTTTTGTTGATTCGGGAGCAGCTATTAACCTGATGGATTTTGATTTTGCTAAACGTTGTGGGTTTCCCTTGATACCCCTACGGAAGTCTATTCCCCTACTGGGGATTGATTCTACCCCTTTGGCTGAGAATAAACCCCAGTTCTCTACTCAGGTGATAATGAGGGTTGAACCTGATCATCAGGAGAGTTGCAAATTTTTGGTGCTGTATAATCTGTATGACATTATTGTACTAGGTTTCCCTTGGTTGCAGTCTCATAATCCTGTTTTGGATTGGAAATCTGTGTCTGTAACCAGTTGGGGCTGCCAATGTGTTAATGCCAACACTCCTGTTTTTTCTGCCTCTCCCCAGGCTCAAGATGTGCCTGACTTTTTGACTGATTTTTCTGATGTGTTTAGCGAAAGTAAATCTGCATCCTTGCCCCCCATAGGAGCTATGACTGCGCTATTGAATTAGTGCCTGGTAGTAAATTCCCTAAAGGTCGCCTTTTTAACTTGTCTGTACCTGAACATGACGCTATGCGGTCTTATATCAAGGAGTCATTGGAGAAGGGTCATATCAGACCATGCTCTTCACCCTTGGGTGCCGGTTTTTTCTTTGTGGCCAAAAAGGATGGTTCATTAAGGCCGTGTATTGATTATCGTCTCTTGAACAATATCACTGTGAAATATCAATATCCGTTACCCTTGATTTCTGACCTGTTTTCCAGGGTGAAAAGTGCTACTTGGTTTACCAAGCTTGACCTCAGGGGGGCGTATAACCTTATTCGCATTAAGCACGGGGATGAATGGAAGACGGCGTTTAATACCCCAGAGGGGCATTTTGAGTACCTAGTGCTGCCCTTTGGGCTCACTAATGCTCCTTCCGTCTTCCAGTTCTTCATGAATGACATTTTCAGGGATTTTGTGGATAAATTTCTGATTGTTTATTTGGATGATATCTTGATTTTTTCCAATGACTGGGACTCTCATGTGAAACATGTTCGGACTGTGTTCCAGATTTTGAGAGAGAATGCTCTGTATGTGAAGGGATCAAAGTGTCTTTTTGGCGTACAGAGGATCTCATTTCTGGGATTCATTTTGTCTCCATCTGTTATTGAAATGGACCCGGTCAAGGTTCAGGCCATCTGTGATTGGGTCCAACCTACTTCATTAAAGGCTCTTCAGAGATTCTTGGGTTTTGCCAATTTTTATCGTAAATTTATTGGTAATTTCTCTGTTATTGTTAAACCATTGACCGATTTGACCAAAAAGGGTTCTGATGTGGTGAATTGGCCTCCTCAGGCAGTCTCTGCGCTTCAGGAACTTAAACAGAGATTCACTTCTGCTCCTGTTCTACGTCAGCCTGATGTTTCTCTGCCATTTCAGGTGGAGGTTGATACCTCTGAAATTGGGCCAGGTGCCGTTTTGTCCCAAAGAGATCCTGAGACCTCTAAAAGTAACCCTTGTGCTTTTTTCTCTCGAAAATTTTCTCCAACTGAACGTAATTATGACGTGGGTAATCGGGAGTTATTGGCCATGAAGTGGACTTTTGAAGAGTGGAGACATTGGCTGGAGGGAGCCAAACATCAGGTGGTGGTCCTCACGGACCATAAGAATCTGGTTTATCTGGAATCAGCCAAGCGACTTAATCCTAGACAGGCCAGGTGGGCCTTGTTTTTCACACGTTTTAATTTTGTGGTTTCCTTTCTTCCTGGCACTAAGAATGTTAAGGCGGATGCCCCCTCGAGGAGTTTCCTTGCGGACTCTCCTGAGTTATCTGATCCTGCTGTTATTTTGAAAGAGGGTGTAGTTCTTTCCGCCATCTCGCCCAATTTGAGACTGGCTCTGGAGGGGTGTCAGGAGGATAAACCCGAGCGCTGCCCTGTTGGGAAATTGTTTGTCCCAGACCAGTGGAAGAAGAGTGTGATGTCTGAGATTTATTGTTCCGCGTTGGCCGGTCATCCCGGAATTTTTGGTACCAGAGACTTGGTGAGTCGGTCCTTTTGGTGGCCTACTTTGTCTCGTGACGTCAGGGAGTTTGTGCAGTCCTGTGGGACTTGCTCTCGCTCCAAGCCTTGCTCTCGCTCTAGTGGTTTGTTGATGCCATTGCCTGTGCCCAAGAGACCATGGACCCATATCTCTATGGATTTTATCTCCGACCTCCCTGTTTCTCAGAGAATGACCGTTATCTGGGTGATTTGTGATAGGTTTTCCAAGATGATACATCTTGTGCCATTACCTAAGTTGCCTTCCTCCTCCGAATTGGTGCCTTTGCTCCTTCAGCACGTGGTTCGGTTACACGGCATTCCTGAGAACATTGTGTCTGACAGAGGAGTCCAGTTTGTTTCCAGATTTTGGAGAACTTTTTGTTCTAAACTTGGTGTTCAATTGTCCTTCTCCTCTGCTGTTCATCCTCAGACCAATGGACAAACTGAGAGAACAAACCAGACATTGGAGACTTATCTGAGATGCTTTGTGTCTGCTGATCAAGATGACTGGGTCTCTTTTTTTGCCTTTGGCTGAGTTTGCTCTTAATAATAGGGCAAGCTCTGCCACTTTGATGTTCCCATTTTTCTGCAATTTTGGGTTTCACCCTCGATTTTCTTCGGGACAGACGGAGGCTTCTGTCTGTCCGGGTGTTGACTCTGTTGTGGAGCGTATGCAGCAGATTTGGGACCAGGTAGTGGAGAGGTTGTCCCTCTCTCAGGAGAAGGCCCAGCGGTTTGCCAACCGGCATAGGACTGATAGTCCTCGGTTTAAAGTGGGGGACTTGGTCTGGTTGCCTTCAAGAAATATCCCTATGAGAGTTGCATCTCCTAAGTTTAAGTCTAGGTTCATTGGACCTTATAAGATCATGGAGATTCTTAATCCTGTTTCCTTTCGTTTACTTCTTCCAGGGACATTTAAGATCCATAATTGTGTTCCACAAGTCCTTATTGAAGAGGTTTGTCGAGCCAGTGGTTCCTATGGCTGCGCCCCCTGACCCTGTTTTGGTTGAGGGCAATCTGGAGTATGTGGTTGAGAAAATATTGGATTCTCGTTTTTCTAGACGGAAACTCCAGTATTTGGTTAAGTGGAGAGGTTATGGTCAGGAGGCCAATTCTTGGGTGTTTGCTTCGGACATCCATGCTAGGAGACTGATCCGTGCGTATCACAGAGCTCATCCTGACTCACCTGGTTGGACAAATGAGGGTTCGGTGACCCCTCCTCAAGGGGGGGGGGGTACTGTTATGAATGTTTTAGAAATGAATTCTGAGCAGAAGCTCCCTCTGGTGGTTACAAACGGTACTGAACCATTCAATGAGGATTGGCAATCAGGAATCACGGACTGGCTGGATATAAGGGAGGTTTCCCCCCATCATTGTTGCCGGTGATCAATTGTTCTTGTCTCAACGTTGTTTCCTGGTTCACTTGGAAGCTTGCTGAGTCTTGCCTCTTCTCCTGCTCTCAGATAAGATATTTTTTGTTTTTGTGCTTGCCATTTGCAATTTTCTCTGCATTTCTGTGAGGTTGGCCAGGTTCCCCTCCTCGGGGGGCTTGGGCGCCTCTCGGTTCCTCTGGAGCCACTGTTGTTTGTTCATTTGCCTTTTCCAATTTTTTCTGTGGCTGCGGCTTAGTTTTGTTACACCAGAGAACTAATTTAGGTGGTAGAGGTCGTGTGATCTCAGGTGTTTTTGCAATTAGTAGCGTTGGTTTTTTTTAGGGTTTTTTTTGGATTGCAGTAAGTATCCTTCCTATCCTTTTCTGTCCAGGCAGATTGGGCCCCAGCGTTTGCTCATACTATTTTCTGTCTGTGTCTGTATTTCCTCTTGTCTAACCGCCATTACATGTTTTGGGGGCTTCCTATGTTCTTTGGGGATCTGCTCCGGGCAGATAGCTTTCCTCTTTCTATCTTTAGGTGTAGTTAGCCTCTCAGGCTGTGACGAGGCGTCTAGGACCAACGTAGGAACGCTCCACGGCTGCCTTTAGTTGTGGTGGTTAGTCAGGGTACTGCAATCCAGTAGATCCCAACCTCTCTGGTGTATTGCCTTTTTGCCTGCTCTCCTCAGCTACCAAAACATAACACTTCTCTCTCCCATGTACAGCTCCCAGGCACTCGTCACCTTTCTGAAAATCCTCAACCCATCTTGGGCAAACGCATAGCAGAAAAAAACTACTTACAATTCCAACAAGGACTTGCTCTTTATCTTCCTACTTCTACTGATTTCAGGGGACATCTCCCCCAACCCTGGTTCACCATCCCCCATCCTCAACCCCTACCCTACCTCATATCGAAACCATAATAATCTTATTAATATTACTAGCACTCACTCATCTCATTCTTTTAATTGTGCCCTCTGGAATCCACGGTCTGTATGTAACAAGCTCCCTTTCCTGCACAACTGCGTTCTGAACTCTCTTAATCTGTTGGCCTTCACTGAAACCTGGATTCAGGATTCTGACATGGTCTCACCTGCTGCCATTTCCTATGGTGGCTTACAATTCTCCCATTCCCCGAGACCCACAAACAGACATGGTGGTGGAGTCGGCATACTCCTGTCCCCACAATGCACTTTCCAGGTCATCCCCCCAGTTCCATCACCCCTATTCCCTTCTTTTGAGGTCCACACCATCAGTCTCTTCCATCCGATCTCCCTCAGAATAGCGGTCATATACCGGCCCCCAGTCTCATCCACCCACTTCCTTGAACACTTTTCAGCCTGGCTGCCGCACTTCATGTCCTCAGAACTACCAACCCTTATCCTGGGAGACTTCAACATCCCCATTAACAGCCCTACTTCCACATCTGCAGCCCAGATACTATCACTAACCACTTCTCTAGGTCTCTCACCGCTTTCAACATCTGAAACACACAAGGACTGTGACACCCCTGATCTGGTCTTTGTCCGGCTCTGTTCAATCTCCCACCTAAATAACTCACCAATTCCACTCTCTGACCACAACATTCTCTCCTTCACGCTCACAAATCCTCGCCCACTCCAGCACACTCCTACATACCACACATTCAGAAATCGACAAGCCATTAACCCTCAAGACACTTTCAGACTCCCTACACTCATCACTGTCCCCAAATTCCTCTTTTTCCTGTCCTGATCTGGCTGTTCATCACTACAACGACACTCTTAGAAGCACCCTTGACCAAGTAGCACCCCTCACCCTCAGAGCTTCCAAACACAGAGTAAAACATCCCTGGCTCACATCGCAAACTCAACTTCTCCAGCGATGCTCTAGGAGTGCTGAACACCTATGGAGAAAAACACGCACACCAGAAGACTTCATCCACTTCAAATTTATGTTAAGAACCTATAACGCTGCCCTTCACCTCACCAAACAGACCTACTTGACCACCCTGATCTCCTCACTAGCCAACAACCCCAAGAAACTTTTTGACACTTTTCACTCCCTCCTCAGGCCAAAAGCAAAAACCCCTATCACAGACATTTGTTCGGATGACCTGGCCTCCCACTTTATAGAAAAAATAGATAATATCCATCAGGAAATCTGATCCCAACCACCAAGTGCTGTAACTCCCATCCCTCCCTGCATTTCCCCTGTCTCACTTTCCACATTTGATCCCATCACAGAAGTAGTAGTCTCCTGACTCGTCTCTTCCGACTACATGCACTACCGACCCCATTCCCTCACATCTCCTCCAGTCTCTCTCTCCAGTCATCACAACTCACCTAACTACAATCTTTAATCTCTTCCTCTCCTCGGGCATTTTCCCATACTCCTTCAAACACTCCATCGTTACTCCATTACTAAAGAAACCCGCTCTCGACCCATCCTGCACAAACAACTACAGACCAGGCTCCAATCTCCTTCACAGTCCGGCTTCCACCCCCTATATTCGACTGAAACTGCACTCATCAAAGTGACCAATGACCTTCTGACAGCAAACCGTAACGGTGACCACTCTCAGCTCATTCTTCTCGACCTTTCTACAGCTTTCGACACTGCTGACCACCGTCTCCTACTCTCTAGGCTCCAGTCACTAGGCATTAAGGACACTGCTCTCTCCTGGTTCTCTTCCTATGTTTCTGACGGCTCCTTCAGTGTTTTGTTCTCTGGCTCCACGTCATCAGGGTGGATAAAAATCATGATTTTTTTTAAAAAAATCAAAAAAATCGGATTTTTTTGATTTAAATCGGATTTTTTTGATTTAAATCGGATTTTTTAATCAAGTTGTACACAAGCAAAACTTTGTCTTTTTGCAAATCAAATTATTTTACACAAATAAAAATATTAAAACAGTTGATGATTATGAAACCTAATAATTTTTATTTGCACTATTAAACAATCAGAATTGAACTACAGAGAGTAAGTACTTTTTAACAATAGCCTATCTCTAACGTTTGAATTAAGCAAACATCTTCAGTGAATACATCAGTCCTTTAAGCCTACTGTTTATTTGGGACTTTTAATAGGAAAACTAGTTGTCCTGCTTTAGCAGTTCCTAAGCGGTTTCGGACTGTTGTGTGCACAAAACCAAATGAAGAAAACAATCTCTCTACTCCTGCCGATGAAGCCGATGCAGTCAGTAGCTGAGTAGCTACATTTATTATCTTCGCTGGAAGAACAAGTGATTGCGACTTACACCAGTCCAGTGGTTTTAGTTCATTAACGACGTTATCTGCAAACATGTATTTTTGAAATGGTGCAGATTCACACTTCAATTTCAGCACAGTTGCCACAATGTCATGGTTAGTATTGGCGAGCCACTCCATTGCAGAGTTGATTTCAGCCTCAGATAGTTTTTTCCCTCTGTAGATGGGATGCAAGATATTGGCTAAATAGTGTTCTTCTTTTAATGCTTGGTCCTTGCGGTGGTGTATTGCAACCTTTACATTGTTTGAGAGGTTCAAGCGATCTAGCGAACCTTCTAAATCTTTCCAAACTTCTGTGGCATCAGCTATGGTTGCAGTATCTTTCTGCATTTTATCCAACGCAATAGATATTGGCTTTAACCTTTCCAAAAGGTCCTCGGCATTTCTCTTCACACCAAGATTTAATACTTTGCTTCGTATATTAGCATCAATTTTATCCCGATGTGTTTCGCAAATGGACACTAATTTTGACCAGTTGTTAATAAACAGTTCCAAGCATTCAGCCAAGGTATTCCATCTAACATCTTGTGGTAGAACCAACTTCAGTCCTCCCATTTCCTTGTAGGTTGCATGTGCAAAATGATTATTGCGGAAATATTTAACAATTTCTACAACATGTTCCTTGACACCCGAAATATGCAGGTCTTTTGCCAAAAGATGCAAACTACAGCCAAGTACTGCTGACTGACTATCCAACAAGTTTGGGCATGTCAACTGAATGGAAAAAGAAACTGAAACCAAGCTACAGAAAGTGAAACCAAGCTAGAAGTGTGGAGTTAATTGAACAATGATTGAAAGTTTTAGATTTTAATCGTGATTTATATTAAAAAAATCTTTTGATTTAAATCAGTGATTTAAATCATGATTAAAATCACGATTTAAATCGATCTGATTTAAATAGAAAAAAATCATTTGATTTAAATCATGATTTAAATCGTTGATTTAAATCGGCGTGATTTAAATCAATCCACCCTGCACGTCATCTCCTCTTCCTTTCACTGTCGGGGTACCTCAGGGCTCAGTCCTTGGCCCCCTTTTCTTCTCTCTCTACACGGCCCCAGTTGGACAGACCATCAGCAGATTTGGCTTTCAGTACCATCTTTATGCTGATGACACACAACTATACACGCCATCCCCTGACCTTACCCCCGCTGCATTACAGAACGCCATTAACTGTCTGTCCGCAGTCTCCAACATCATGTCCGCTCTCTATCTGAAACTCAACCTCTCAAAAATTGAACTTCTTCTGCTCCCACCGTCTACTAATCTCTATAAATCTGACATTTCCCTCTCCGTGGGAGGCACCATAATAACACCCGGCAGCAGGCGTACTGTCTGGGTGTTATGTTTGACATCAAACTCTCCTTCACCTCCCATATACAATCTCTTGCCCGCTCTTGCCGTTTACACCTAAAGAACATCTCTAGAATCCGCCCTTTTCTCACCATGGAAACAACAAAAACCCTCACTGTAGCATTGATCCACTCCAGCAGCACTCTCTTAATTGGCCTCCTCGTTACTCAACTATCGCCTCTCCAGTCCATACCTAATGCAGCAGCCAGGGTCATCCATCTGGCTAATCGGTACTCAGACGCGTCCGCTTTTCGCCAGTCCTTACATTGGCTGCCCGTTCATTATAGGATCCAATTCAAAGTACTTGCTCTCACCCACAAAGCTCTCCACAGTGCAGCACCCCCCTACATCTCCTCTCTCATTTCTGTCTATCGGCCTAACCGACTGCTGCGCTCCACAAACAACTTTCGACTAACCTCTGCACTAATCCGTACCTCCCACTCCCGACTCCAAGACTTCTCCCGTGCTGCGCCAATCCTTTGGAATGCTCTACCCCAAGAAATTAGGACTAGCCACAATTTGCATAGTTTCAGGCGCTCTCTCAAAACACATTTGTTCAGAACGGCCCATCACGTTCACTACTCAAAGTCATTCTATGTGTAAGTGTGCGTGTGTCGCCCATTCACTATCTCCATCCATCCCTCACTCCCTCAAGATGGCTGGACCATCATTGTAAATACACCATTGTAAATACACACCTGTACTTTGTATCTCCCCACCTCATTGTAGATTGTAAGCTCTCACGAGCAGGGTCATCTTATTTTGCTTTAATTATTGTATTGTTAACGTTGTTACTTATGACTTGTGTTTTGAAACTGTTAAACTGTAAAGCGCTGCGGAATATGTTGACGCTATATAAATAAAGATTATTATTATTATACTTTTGGACAACATTGGATCATTCAGAGATCCACAATGAACTTCTGGAGTAAGTTTGCTGCACTGAAAGTAAAGGGCCAAATAATATTGCACGCCCCACTTTTCAGCTTTTGTATTTCCACAAAAATGTAAAATAACCAATAAATTTCGTTCAACTTCACAATTGTGTCCCACTTGTTGTTAATTCTTCACCAAAAATTTACATTTGGTATCTTTATGTTTGAAGCATGATATGTGGGAAAAGGTTGAAAAGTTCTAGGGAGCCGAATACTTTCGCAAGGCACTGTATATCCCATAGTGTGATAGGCCCCCACTATAATGTCCCCCACAGCCAGGCCCCAGTATAAGTACCCCGTAGTGATAAGCACCCAGTATAATGTACCCCACAACCAGCTTCCAGTACATTATGTACTCACAGTGTGATAGGCCCCAGAATAATGTTTCCCCACAGCAAGTCCCTGTATAATATATACCGCATAGTATGATAGGTCCCCAGTATAATATATGCCCATAGTGTGATAGGCCTGCGTTCTGATGTAGTCACTAGCGGAGCCTCTGCTCCTGTCCCAAGCGGTGCTCATTTCAATTGCATTCGCGTCTAAAAGGCGCAAATACAGTTGAGTGTGGGGAAGAAGCAATGGCCGGGGTGCAGGCAGAGAGAGGGGTGAGTGGTGTAAGTGACTGACACTGCTCTCCAGTGTGACGGTGCTGAATGCCTGCAGCTGAGGGAAGGCACCGGGTGATCGCAGGTATTCAGCAATGTCAGAAGGTATTTTTCCCTCAAAGTGCGCCTCCTTCAGGAAGACAGTACCCTAGGAAGGTGACTACACTACCTACCCTTCGTCTCAACCCTGGTGGCGAGCCACATTCAGTTCCTATCCCACTCACAGTAATGACACCCAGAGCTCCATTACTGGTATAATGACAGCCAAAGCTTTTCCACTGTTAACGCCAAGGCAGTAGGCCAAGTTCCAGGGTTTCCTATCTTACCCCTGATCTGCTCTTCTGTGCAGGGCTACACACAAGTCACCAAGCTGGCACATAGCATACATCACAGGCCCGCGAGCCACTGGTTCTCAGGCTATAGGTTGGGGATCCCTGCTCTAATGATTTTGAGCGAGGACCACAAGATGACCTTGTCGATATGCTGGAGGAGGAGGAGGAAGAGGACAAGAAAAAGAACAAACCATGAACCGTATACACTTTTTGGGTGTGTGGTGAGGCAGCGACAGGTGTTATATGCAAGGGTCGCTATGTGTTCCCCAGGATGTGCACAGAAGCATATTGAGGCCGTTGGAGTGCATTGCAGTCACAGTCATAGCTGTGATTGCAGTGGAAAATAAAGTAAGTTGGGTCCTGGGCAAGCTCTTTAGGAAAATCCGGCATGGGCTTTTATTTTTGGAGCGAACTACATGGTAATGGGGAAGTTCGCTTCCTCCAGGCCGGGTCTTCCAAGTGGCCCATGGCCACAGATTTAAAAACCCTGCAGCAAAGGGTTGGGTGTGTCAGTCTTGGTTTGCAAACTTGCAGACCAGGCGGCTCTGCAAAGCTCAGCTTGTGTGAAGTAACACGGAGCCAAGCAAAGCCAAAAGGCCTGGCACCCCTCAGCGTAGCTCGGTTGTGCAGTCGCCCACAGCAACCGTTCTCGGATACGGACTGTCTTGATTCCTGGCTGTGATCCGGAGGATACCGTGTGCTGTTTACTTTGTGAGTTCTGAACATTAAAATACGTTTGTTTTTTAACTTTGCTGGGTCACTGCCTGTCTGTTACACTGCACCAACCCCACTGCACTACAGGTGAGAAAGGGTGCATGGGAATACACTAGAAAAAAAAAGGAATATCTAACCCTTAGCCTGGGATCTTGCCACTTATGGGTGCTCTGGGGAACAGTTGCCCGCCTTCTCACTCATGCCACCCCACTGTCTCTTCCTTCCTGTGGCAATACTGCGGATCCCTCCCCCTCTGTTGTTTTGTCCTCGATCTACAATGCACCTTTCCAGGTTGGGTCAGTGATTGCATCGTCCATCACCTCGTCACTTCCAACTCTGGTCCTCTTGACTTGTTGACTTAACAACATCACTTGTTGGTAACTATGTCTCATCATCATCTACCTCTTGAGACACTAATTGCCATTCTGCACCATCATGTTCCTTGGACCATAGCTGTTCGCACTGTTCTGGTTTCAAGAGTAGTGTCCCTCGTCCAACTGCTATGTGGGACAGGAAGCTAGGTCTCGTGGATGAGCATGTTTGTTGTGCTCCCGCAGCAGGCATAGTTTCACCTGGCCCACGGCTTCGGTGTACACCATCAGCAGCATGTCCACTTCCCCATCCCTTAACACACAACTTGCACATTTTAAATTAGATACATAATATATGCCTGAAAACTTTCTGGTATTATTAGGGTAAAAAAATAGATAGCCCTGAAAAGGAATATTTAGCAAGGGCTGTCTAATGACCGTATAAAAATTTTGAGTGAGGGCTGCCAGTTTACTCACTAAAAATTTGTAGCAAGTGCTGCTTGATGACCATGTGAAAATTATGAGTGAGGACCGTCTGTTTACCCTCTAAAAATTTGTAGCGAGTGTAGCCTGCTTATCCTCTAAAAATTATGAATGAGGGCCGATGTTTACCTCTAAAAATTTGTAGCGAGGGCTTCCTGTTTACCCTGTAAAAATTTAGAGTGAGGGCCACATAATGAACCTGTTGATATGGTGGAGACGAATAAGAAGACCCCACGAACTCTATACCGTTTTTTCAGGTGGAAAGGGATGCACCAGAAAGAAACAGAAACATTTGAATTGGCTTTATGTTCTGCTTCTGTTAACTGGTAGAGAAATCATGCAGGATGCTGGTATGGTCGGCTAGGTACTCCTTCACCATCTTCTAAAACTTTTTCCACCTTGTCAGACCACCCCCTGCATTGGGACCTGGGCACTGGAAGGGTCTAATGAAACTGCCCCATCCATTTGATAGTGTTCCCCTACCTCTGTTGCACCTGATTTGTCTCCCTCTCCTCCTTGGTTGCCTAAGCATCTATGACCTCTGCTGCCAGTGTTGTCAGATGAGGATTTTTGTACTAATTGTTCGACTAGGGCCTTCTGGTATTGCACCATTTTACTAGTCCTCTCCACCATAGGAAGGAGAAATGGAAAGTTCTTCTTGTAGCATGGGTCGAGAAGGGTGAACAACCAGTAACCAGTGTATGGCCAAAATGCTTATAATGCGAGGGTCATGAGAAAACCAGCAGGACATAAAGTCAGCTATGTGTGCCAGACTCCCAACAGGCAAGATTTCCCTGTCCCCACCAGGACGACAACTCTCCATCACCTCCTCCTCTTCAGTCCATCCACACTGAACAGACGGTCCGACGGATAATGCTGATGTGGGCAGTACCCTATGTAGCACAGGCAACCATCTCCGGTTCCCCTCCCCATTATCAGCCAATCTGTGCTGAGAAGATGAGATGAGGCTAGATAATATCACCCTATATAATTTTTCCCTCCATCTCCACTTGGTCCACATGCAAAGCTTCCTCTTTAATTGTGGTCAGCGAGCGTTTGAGTAGACTCAGAAGCTGGATGGTTACGCTAATTATGGCACCGCTCACCATCTTGGTTGATTCCTCAAAGTTTTGTAGAAACTCACAGATGACAGGCTGACCGATATACTAACAAACATGTTATAGCTGGTATTCAACTACTGCTTTCTGAGGCACAAAGTCTTGCCAACATGTGTACTGTGGAGTTCCAGCATATAATCACATCGTACCCTAGTCAGTGAACTGGAACTTGCAAGCACAGCTACAGCATTGCCTGACCGCCAGCAGCTCTAGGTGACTTGCGGAAATGGGTGCACACATGGCGTACCTTAACAATTAGCTCAGGCAAATTTGGGTAGGTTCTCAGAAACCACTGAACCATTAAGTGGAGCACGTGGGGGAGGCTAGATACGTGTACGAGCTTGCCAAACTTCAGAGCAGCCACCAGGTTACGACCATTAGCACACACGACCATGCCTGTTTGTAGATTCACAGATCTATCTGGTCTGTTACACCTTTCCACAACTCTGCAGCAATATGTTGTTTGTCACCTAATCAAATTAGTTTCAGCAGTCTTTTTCTGCTTTATCAAGGCAGTGCTTCCAGCTTGCGACTTATATGAATGACTCGCTCTGAGATGACAAATCAGTGATAAAGGATGAGGTGCAGGAACTGATGTAGGAGGTGGAGAAAACCCTGATGGAACTAAGGTCCACAATCCTCGAGGTCGGTACCGGCCTCCACAATGTTCAGCCAGTGTGCCGTTGGTGAAATGTAGCTTCCCGGCCACAAGCACTTGTCCATGTGTCGGTTGTTACGTAGACCTTCCCAATAACTGCATTGGTCAGGGCACAGGTCATGTTATGGGACACGTGCTGGTCTAAGGCGGGGACAGCATACTAGGAAAAATAGGGGCTGTTAGAGACCAATTACCAAGGGATGGCCACAGCCATGAGGTTGTGGAAAGCCTCAGTGTCCACAAGACTAAACGGCAAAAATTTCCAGGCCAAGCAGTCTGGAAATCTGCCCGTTTCATGTTTAGGCCTGTGAGTGGGTGGCTGGGTATTTTCTGTTGCTTTCCAAGGCCTGAGGTAGGGACAGCTGTACACTGCCCTGGGACTAGGAATTGTATGTAGTTGCTGATGGTAATTGCAAAAGTGAAACAACAGATAAAGGGTGGAAGGCATCAACATCGGTGTGCTGTACAGGGAATTGGGAAACACGTGCTACAGGGAAAGAGGCAGTGGTGTCACCTGCAGACGCTGGTTTGTGTACCCAGGCGTTGGGTGCTTTGATGACATGTGCCTGAGCATGCAGGTGGTGGTCAGGCTGGTAGTGGTCAAGCCCCTGCTGATCTTGGTACAGCACAGGCTGCAAATTACCTTTTATAGTCCGCACTTTCTTTAAAGAAAAATAAAACAGACTGTGGAACACCTAACAGGCGGCCCTCGCTCAAAATCTTTAGATGGTTAACAGGCGACCCTCACTCCAAATATTTAGAGGGTCATCAGGTGGCCCTCGCTCACACCTTGAGAGGATAAACATGTGGCCTTTGTTTAAAATATTGAGAGGGTAAACAGGCGACCCTTGCTCAAAATCTTGAGAGGGTAAACAGGCAGCCCTCACTCAAAATTCTTAAAGGATCATCAGGTGGTCCATCGCTCTCAATCTTTCCAGGGTGTGTATGGTGCCCTCTTTCATAATTTCTACAATTCTTTTACATACAGCTCTGGCAAAAATTAAGAGACCACTTTCAAATGTTCCGTTTGTCTGATTTTTCTCTTTATAGGTATATTTTTGAGTAAAATGTAAATTGTTCTTTTAGTCTATAAACTTCTGACAACATGTCTCTGAATTTCCAAGCAATAAATTTTGCATTTTTTTCTGACAAAGAAAAATGGTCAAAATTTTTAAAAAAACAGTGCGTTCAGACCTCAAATAATTCAAAGAAAATAAGTTCATAATCATTTAGAAACAACAATACTAAGGTTTTAAATCAATATTTTGTGGAATAACCATGATTTTTAAAAACAGCTTTCATACATCTTGGCATGCTTTCCTCCAGTCTTTCACACTGCTTCTGGAGCAAAAATTTAAGCAGTTCTCCTTTGTTTGAAGGCTTGTGACTATCCATCATCCTCTTGATTGCATTCCAGAGGTTTTCAATGGAGTTCAAGTCTGGAGATTGGGCTGCCCATGACAGGGTTTTGATGTGGTGGTCTCTTAATTTTTTCCAGAGCTGTATATACCGTATATACTCATGTATAAGCCGACCCGTGTATAAGCCAACCCCCCTAATTTTGCCACAAAAAACTTGGAAAACTTATTGACTCGTGTATAAGCCGGGTGTATAAGTTGCCGTCCTGCTCTGTGCTCCCCCAACCAGCTCTGTGCGCCCCCATTCTCCTCTGTGCTCCCTCCTCCTGCTCCGTCCTCCTCTGTGCTCCCCTCCTCCTGCTCCGTCCTCCTCTGTGCTCCCCTCCTCCTGCTCCATTATCCCGTCCTGCTCCGTGCTCCCCCATCCAGCTCTGCACTCCCCCATTCTCCTCTGTGCTCCCCCCTTCCTGCTCCATCCTCCTGTGCCCCCCCGTCCTGCTCCGTGCTCTCCGTCCTCCCCCCGTCCTGCTCCGTGCTCTCCGTCCTCCCCCCGTCCTGCTCCATGCTCTCCGTCCTCCCCCCGTTCTGCTCCATGCTCTCCGTCCTCCCCCCGTCCTGCTCCATGCTCTCCGTCCTCCCCCGTCCTGCTCCGTGCTCTCCATCCTACCCCCCGTCCTGCTCCGTGCTCCTTGTCCTCCTCCATGCTCCCCCCCATCCTCTTCCATCATACTCACCCTCCCCGTGCCATCGCTGAACGTCACAGCCGGCAATCCTGCGTTCTCCCCGGCTTCCTGCAGCTCTCCTGTGCTCAGCGGTGAGGTAATACCGCTCATTAAGGCCATGAATATGGAGGCCACGCCCATGGGAGTGGAGTCTCGTCCATATTCATGGCCTTAATGAGCGGTATTACGTCACCGCTCAGCACAGGAGAGCTGCAGGAAGCCGGGGAGAACGCAGGATTGCAGGGACGTTCAGCGATGGCACGGGGAGGGTGAGTATGATGTCCCAGCCACCGGCTCTTGCCGCGACACCCCCTCCCCCGCTGGTTTCTGCCCTATGACTCGTGAATAAGCCGAGGGGGCATTTTCAGCACAAAAAAAGGTGCTGAAAATCTCGGCTTATACACGAGTATATACGGTATATATGTATACCTCCCAGGGGTTAATACTTTTCAGTCCATGCACTTAGTGCACAGGCTTTACCAGTCTAGGAGTCCCACTCCTTAAAAATGGGAAAAAAAAAATTTCTGAGGCCCTCCTCTACCTGTCTTCTAGGGTGTATTGCAGTCCCTCCTTCTAATTTTGGTCTGACCTTACATTTAGTGCATAGGCTTTATGAGTAGTGTTGAGCGATACGATACTGCAAATATCGGATATCGGCCGATATTAGCTGTATCGGCCTTTCGATTCCGAATACCGATATTTTCGTCATATCGAATACCGGAATCGGGATTGTCACTGTCATTGTCAGTGTCCGTCGGTCGGGTCTGTCACTGTCAGTGTCCGTCGGTCGGGTCTGTCAGGAGTCAGCGGCACTTACCTGGCAGAAGATCTCCGGCGGTCACGGCCTGGACTGCTTCATGGCCGCCATCCTCTTCTCCCCGGCGGTCACATGCAGTTTCTCGCGATAACTGCAGTGACTGCTGGGTAATCCCGGCCATAAAGCAGTCAGTCCGATGACGTCACCGCCGGGGAAGCAGGTAATCAGCTGTGCTGCGTCGCGATGACAGGCTCTGCCTGTCATTGCGATGTAGCAGAGCTGGATCGTCGTGGGACTGTCGTTACTATGGACTGCGTCGGACAGGTGGTATACTGTTGGTTTGTTTTTTTCCTTTTTTTACAGGAGATCGATGGCGTCGCAGGAATGAGAGTACAATAAAATTAATGAAAACTGTGTTGTCTCTTTTATTTCATTAAAAGACTTTTTTCTTGCTGTGTCTTTTTTTTAAACATTTAATAACTTTGGGATTAATAATGGATCGGTGTCTTATTGACACCTCTCCATTATTAACCGGGCTTATTGTCACCGTGCAATCAACGGTGACATTAACCCCTTATTACCCCACTTGCCACCGCTACAGGGCAGTGGGAAGAGCCGGGTAAAGTGCCACAATTGGCACATCTTTTGATGCGCCAAATGTGGGGCTGCTGTAGCCTGGTATTATCAGGCTGTTGAGGGCCAAAATCCATGGGCCTTGACAGTCTTTTAATACCAGGCCGCAGCAGTCTGCATTTTACTTGGCTGGTTAACAAAAATAGGGGGACCCCTACGCCGTTTTTTTTTTGAGGGGATCCCCTATTTTTGTTAACCAGCCAAGCTAAGCATACTGCTGTGGCCTGGTATTATCAGGCTTGCAAGGTCCATGGATATTGGATCCTTACCAGCCTGAAAAACCAGGCCTCAGCGGTCTGCTTCATCTGGCTGGTTAACAAAAATAGGGGGGACCCCACGCCAATTTTTTTCGAGGGGATCCCCTATTTTTGTTAATCAGCCAAGATATGCAGACTGCTGTGGCCTGGTATTATCAGGCTGGCAAGGTCCATGGATCTTGGCTCCTTAACAGCCTAAAAATCCAGGCCTCAGCGGTCTGCTTCATCTGGCTGGTTAACAAAAATAGGGGGGACCCCACGCCATTTTTTTTTCGAAGGGAACCCCTATTTTTGTTAATCAGTTCCCTCTGATGTCACTGGTGTCCCTGGCTGACCTGAAGTGAAAGTGGAAAGCAATCAATTAAGCTTTCCACTTCCTCTCCTGTCAGCCAGGAGAGGAGCTCATTCATTTGGGGGTTTACTGTGAGGCTGCAGCATTAGCTGCGGTCCCTGCAGTAAACATTAACCCTTTCTGAAGGATTACACCGTGGGACCTGACTGTGCATGGGATAGGTAAGAATAATTTTGCTTTATTATTTTATTTTTATTACAGGAAATGGTTTTAGCAGGTAAATAAAATATGGTCAAAAACTGTGTGATTATTTCATTAAACTTCTTTTTTATTAAAGTGTGTGTGTTTGATTTTTCTTTCATACAATAGGATTAATAATTGATAGTTGTCTAATTGACAGCTCTCAATTATTAACCTGGCTTAAAGTGACCTTTCAATTGCAAGGTCATTTTAACCCCTTATTAACCCATTCGCCACCGCTACAGGGCAATGGGAATAGACGGGCAAAGTGCCAGAAAGGGTGAATCTAATTATAGATTTGTCTTTTCTGGGGTGTCTGGGGGTAGATGTTAGTAGCCAGGGGGGGCCAAAAATAATGGTCCCTCTCTGGGCTATTATTATCTGCCCCCATTCGCTGGCTTTGTCTGTCTGGTTGCGAAAATAGGGCGGGAGCCCACGCAATTTTTTTAAACAATTTTACACCTCATTATATTATATAATATATATATAATATATATATATATATATATATAACACACACACATGTCATTGAATTTGTGACACATATATATATATATATTATATTTATAGTTCATACACTTCAACATAGTATAATAGCCGCTAATTCAATTGCCGGCTTTTGTGAAAATGCAGAACCCGACATGAAATGACACTTGGTGTACATAGGGTTAACCATGTCTTTTCATGTCCTTTGCTATCTGATTTGCACAAACAATTACATCAGTCTATGTGTGCAAAATTTCACACCTGTAGGGGTTAATTAAAGGTGTAAATTCGTAGCAAAAAAGTCCGTTTTTTTTACAACGAATTTACACCTTTAATTAACCCCTACAGGTGTGAAATTTTGCACACATAGACTGATGTAATTGTTTGTGCAAATCAGATTGCAAACGACATGAAAAGACATGGTTAACCCTATGTACACCAAGTGTCATTTCATGTCGGGTGCTTCTGTCTTTTCACAGAAGCCGGCTTTACCCGGCAATTGAATCAGAGGATATTTTACTATGTAGAAGTGTATAAACTATACATATATGTATATATATATATATGTCACAATGACATGTATATATATATATATATATATGTATTCTATGTGTGTATATTTAGTGTTTACAAGGAAATAAAGGTTTTTTTTTAGTTGCGATTTTTTGTTCCCATAGACTTACATTGGACTTCCGGTATCGGAATCGGATATCGACGATATTTAGTGATATTGGCGATACCATTTCGATACGATATTTTTAGATATCGAGCAGTATCGCTCAACACTATTTATGAGTCTAAGAGTCCCACTATCTAACAATTTTAACAGAATGTGTATGAGGCAATCCTTTATGTCTAATACAGGGTGTATGGGAGTCCCTTTTCCTTCTAATTTTCGACAGTTCTTGCATTGTCCGCTTAGGCTTTGTGAGTTTCAGAGTCCCTTCTTCATAAATTACACAAGATGTGCCTGACCATATCACACACCAAAGGCCCAGAAAAGGTAGTAAAATGATAAATTTACATTTAACTGAGGGAGTAGCTTTATTTAACCCTCTATTATGTAATCTACTGTAGTCATAGGCAATGGGGAAATACGGTGAGAAATGGCCAGGCTATCAAGGCTATGTTCACATGTTGCTCTTTTGCTGCGTTCTTCATGAGTTTCATGCAAATTAAAAGCTGCTTTTTACAGTACCAGCAAAAGCTATGAGAGTTCATAAACCTCATGCACACGATTGCTTTTTTCTTCCTGACTGAAACGGAAAATTACTGTTTTTGAAAGAAGCAGCATGTCAATTCTGTCAGTGTTTTTGCACCATTGAAAGCAATGAGATAGTACAAAAAATGCTACGTGTGAACATAGCCTAAGGAGCGGAGGAGTGGCTGTTGTATGTTTTATTGTCAGTCAGTAAAAGTGGAGTAATACTCTGACATTGTTCCCTGCAGCGACCTCGGAGTCAGAGATGTGTCCAGGACTCTTCCCCATGCTGTTCCCATTCCATTTCAGCTACTTTCCTGCCTCCCCCTCGTCTTCCTGTTAGGATCTTCCGGGAAAATGCTCAAGTTTCCCATTGACTTCCATTACACTCGTTACTTGAGTTTACACAAGCTTTTAGTGCTCACTAGTAATTATCACAGTAATTGTACATTTAATATTCCAAAATAATAGAGGAGCGGCTGTCTGTCTTCTGCCCACCAAAAATGGTAGAGCGTTATCAGTGCATTATATATTATTACTGCCCCCTGTGCCCAGTAATGAGGAATCTCCAGCACCTACCTCCACCTGCAGAGCCGCACTCCACATGTATGGCTGTTCTGTGCCAGTAATGGGGAATCTCCAGCACCTACCTCCACCTGCAGAGCCGCACACCACATTATGGCTGTTCTGTGCCCAGTAATGGGGAATCTCCAGCACCTACCTCCACCTGCAGAGCCGCACTCCACATGTATGGCTGCTCTGTGCCCAGTAATGGGGAATCTCCAGCACCTACCTCCACCTGCAGAGCCGCACTCCACATATATGGCTGTTCTGTGCCCAGTAATGGGGAATCTCCAGCACCTACCTCCACCTGCAGAGCCGCACTCCACATGTATGGCTGTTCTGTGCCCAGTAATGGGGAATCTCCAGCACCTACCTCCACCTGCAGAGCCGCACACCACATATATGGCTGTTCTGTGCCCAGTAATGGGGAATCTCCAGCACCTACCTCCACCTGCAGAGCCGCACACCACATATATGGCTGTTCTGTGCCCAGTAATGGGGAATCTCCAGCACCTACCTCCACCTGCAGAGCCGCACTCCACATATATGGCTGTTCTGTGCCCAGTAATGGGGAATCTCCAGCACCTACCTCCACCTGCAGAGCCGCACACCACATATATGGCTGTTCTGTGCCCAGTAATGGGGAATCTCCAGCACCTACCTCCACCTGCAGAGCCGCACTCCACATGTATGGCTGTTCTGCGCCCAGTAATGGGGAATCTCCAGCACCTACCTCCACCTGCAGAGCCGCACACCACATATATGGCTGTTCTGTGCCCAGTAATGGGGAATCTCCAGCACCTACCTCCACCTGCAGAGCCGCACACCACATATATGGCTGTTCTGTGCCCAGTAATGGGGAATCTCCAGCACCTACCTCCACCTGCAGAGCCGCACACCACATATATGGCTGCTCTGTGCCCAGTAATGGGGAATCTCCAGCACCTACCTCCACCTGCAGAGCCGCACTCCACATATATGGCTGTTCTGTGCCCAGTAATGGGGAATCTCCAGCACCTAGCTCCACCTGCAGAGCCCCACTCCACATATATGTCTGCTCTGTGCGCACAGGACCTGTGATGAGGTCACAGGAGGGGAGGAGTCAGGGGTCACATGATCAGGGGCCTCAGTATATACAGGACTGTGCTGTGCTGGTTGTCATGGTGCTGGATGAGGGGTCAGGAGGGGAGGAGTCAGGGGTCACATGATCAGGGGCCTCAGTGTATGCAGGACTCTGCTCTTCTGGTTGTCATGGTGCTGGATGAGGGGAAGTTTATGTGTGGGGTCAGGAGGGGTTTACAGTGTAGATGTAGCAAAGCCAAGTGTGTACGAGGTTTACAGAGCAGAGCCGTGTGTGTACGAGGTGTACAGAGCGGAGCCGTGTGTGTACGAGGTGTACAGAGCGGAGCCGTGTGTGTACGAGGTGTACAGAGCGGAGCCGCGTGTTTACGAGGTGTACGGAGCGGAGCCGCGCGTGTAGGAGGTGTATGGAGCGGAGCCACGTGTGTACGAGGTGTACGGAGCAGAGCCGTGTGTACGAGGTGTACAGAGCGGAGCCGTGTGTGTACGAGGTGTACAGAGCGGAGCCGTGTGTACGAGGTGTACGGAGCAGAGCCATGTGTACGGGGTGTACGGAGCAGAGGCTCGTGTGTACGGAGCGGAGCAGTGTGTGTACGGAGCGGAGCTGAGTGTGTACGAGGTGTACAGAGCGGAGCCGCGTGTGTACGAGGTGTACGGAGCGGAGCCGCGCGTGTAGGAGGTGTATGGAGCGGAGCCGCGCGTGTAGGAGGTGTATGGAGCGGAGCCGCGCGTGTACGAGGTGTACAGAGCGGAGCCGCGTGTGTACGAGGTGTACGGAGCGGAGCCGCGTGTGTACGAGGTGTACGGAGCGGAGCCGCGCGTGTAGGAGGTGTATGGAGCGGAGCCACGTGTGTACGAGGTGTACGGAGCAGAGCCGTGTGTACGAGGTGTACAGAGCGGAGCCGTGTGTGTACGAGGTGTACAGAGCGGAGCCGTGTGTACGAGGTGTACGGAGCAGAGCCATGTGTACGGGGTGTACGGAGCAGAGGCTCGTGTGTACGGAGCGGAGCAGTGTGTGTACGGAGCGGAGCCGAGTGTGTACGAGGTGTATGGAGCGGAGCCGAGTCTGTACGAGGTGTAAGGAGCAGAGCTGTGTGTATACGAGGTGTACGGAGCGGAGCCGCATATGTACGAGGTATATGGAGCGGAGCCACGTCTGTACAAGGTGTACGGAGCGGAGCCGAGTGTGTACGAGGTGTATGGAGTGGAGCCGAGTGTGTACGGAGCAGAGTCGTGTGTGTATGAGGTGTAAGAAGCGGAGCCGCGTGTGTACGAGGTGTAAGGGGCGTAGCCGCGTGTGTACGAGGTGTACAGAGCAGAGCCATGTGTGTACGAGGTGTACTGAGCAGAGCTGCGTGTACGGAGCAGAGCCTTATGTGTACGAGGTGTACGGAGCGGAGTCTTGTGTGTACGAGATGTACGGAGCTGAGCCTTGTGTGTACGAGGTGTATGGAGCGGAGCCGTGTGTGTACGAGGTGTACGGAGCGGAGCCGTGTGTGTACGGGGTGTACGGAGCACAGCCACGTGTACGAGGTGTACAGAGTGGAGTCATATGTGTACAAAGTGTATGGAGCGGAGCCGTGTGTGTACAAGGTGTATGGAGCAGAGCAGATTTTACGTATGTGTTATGAACGTGTTCACAAACTCACATGGGTAACAGTAGAAGGGAAGGGCTTACAAAGAGAGATGCCGCACCTGCACACAACTGGTCGCTGTACAGACTATGAAATTCCCTAATCACACAACTAAAAAAATACCTCCTCGGATCGGTCATTGAGGGGTTTCTAGTTCTTCCTGAGAACCAAAGGGGAGGCCGCAACACAAATCCTTCAAAGGGAAATGAGAATATGCAGGGAGACACGAGAACCCGGGGTAAGAAACTAAACACATTTACACGGGACAGATGGGAAAAATACAGAGAAAAAGAATAAATGGACTAAGTGAAAAATCTCCCAGTCCCCCAAACATAGAAGAAAGAGAAGGGTGCTAGGAAGGAGGACTCACAGTCAGACCGCAGGAAAAGCAACTGGTGTTAATCAAGCAAGAAAATCCCTAGTTGAGCTGAAACGCCTATCACTATCTACATAGAAGTATAGCCAGCAATGAAAGTCAGTGAGGGATGATTAATAATTATACAAAGCCCATCCAAAAATGTGATAAGGCCAAACTAAAAGAGAAAATGGAAAACACCTGACGTGAAACAAACCCAAGAAAAAGAAATGACAAAAGAACCATAAGCATTTCAACATAGACAAATTGGCATGTGGCTCAACAAAGAAAGAAACCGACCACACAGCACAAGGTCACCAGATCAAGTCCAAAAACCAAGCCATGACAATATGGTCTGTAACAAAAGTGGATTGTGGACCCACTGTGCCAATGTAAGGGGTTACAAAGTATCACATCTCTCTTGCTAACCCCTTTTCGATATGTCCCAGTCTGATATAAATTGTAGTTTATTATTGATGTATATGACTGCGTATTTATGCTCTTTTTCTGTTACTTTATATGCTGCTATGTATATAATATGTATTGTGAGACAGTGAGAGCGTATGTATTGAATGGGGTGTACATTTCACAGGTACTTTGCTGACTTGTATGAGGGAAATGTGTGCCTTTGTAAAACTAGTGGTGGAGAAAGGTCATTACACCATCCATTCAAGTACACGTTTGCAGCTCAAACCTGTGGCCACTCAGGTATTGATTAGGAAGCCAGAAGTAGGTGCTTGGGAGCACAGTCAGAGAGCTCATTCAGTCTGGACAAGGGGTCCAGACACAGAAGGTGTCTCCAAGAGTGTGGGAGCTGTCTTTAGCCCGGACACAGGGAGGTGTCCTGGCACAAGGAAGCAGTCTCTAAGAGTGTGAGCTATCTCAGTCTGGGTGCAGGAAGTACCCCGGACACAGGAGTAGTCGCAGTGACAATCCGTGCGAATAGCGACTGAATAGGAGGTGACCTCTCTCAAGTCTGGACATTGGAGTTGCCTTCGGACATAAAGAGGAGTGTCTGTGAAACTCCATACTGGTAACATATGTGATATGTGTTGTTTTGGGCACAGACTGGTAGAGTCTGGGTCCCGGATAGAGAGGGCCATCTATCTAAGTGTAATTTAGTGGCTAGACAAGCCCAGGTTTTCTGTTTATGATTTGTTTTTATCTGTGTGCTGTGGACTTTAATAAAACTGGTTGCGGCCAGTTTTCACCAAACTGCTGTCTGAATGAACTGTTTCCGTGCCATTCTGTCTACCCAGACAGCGATCCTAGAGCTAAACCCCCCGGAAAGCTTACAATATATTATATATATATATATATATATATATATATACTATATATATATTGTTAAGTGTATTTACTGTGTTAATATAGGGAAAGTGCAGTGTTCCTTGTTGGCCTCTAGATGGGCATTATAGTAACCTAGCTGTAAGTAGTTAATATAGGAGGGGCACGATGGATAAGGCAGGAAAGACTTCCTGATAGAGTTAGTAAGGGCCTGGGTGCCTGTCGAGCTCACAAGGGCTTTATAGCCCTGGGCATCAACGTATCACGCAACATTCTTTTGACAAGAATAGAGCCCAGCCATCTGTTTTCTGGGAGGAACATCAGCAGTTGAAGCAGTGCAATAGTGCTAGAGGTGCAGTATAAGTGGGACTACAGTTGATACAGAAGACTAAGCAGTACGGACAGGTCGCTCATCATGTGGCAGCTTATTGCGTGGGCTGAGGCCGTCAGAACTTGGGCGAAACGGTTGAGGGAACTCCCGTTCAAAGTGCGCCTGGCCAGGGAGGACACTGAGGAACTGAATGGTACAGTTCATGTCGGAAGCGAGCTTAGTGACAGGAACAGAAGTACAGGGAAAGAGAAAGAATTGTGCATTGCGAAATCTGATGTTCACGTTGTGAAGAATATGGATGTGCTGCATACAGAAACGAGTAAAGCTGTTTATTTGAAAGTTGCATTGGACTGTGTATCTATTTATGTGGAACTGTCTATAGGAAGCCTCCAACACAGTAGAGTGGACCCTGACGGCGCAGAGTATGAGGACACAGGTACGCAGAGTGATGGACATTGTTGTGCTGTGAAGGGTGGCCAGGGCGTGCTACAGGGATTACTCTCAGCCATGACTATCCCCCTGGCACCCTCTCACACCATGATCCAGGCTTACCTAGGAGGGGAATAGCTAAGAGGCTACATGGTTTTCGATAGAGCTCCTGATAATGGAGTTAGACTTGAGCTGCTGGTAGCCACCAGGTACCACTCCCAGGCAGTCCCCAATACCGCAGCCGCTGACCCCAAAGGTCAGGTTCGCTGACACAGACACGGGCTCAGAGTAACTAGCAGGATCCAACTCAGACAACATGGGTTGTGGATCAGCAGAGAGAACAGATTCTGACACGGATTTACAGGCAGAGCTGGATTCGGATCCTGGAACAGGTTTTGACAGTACGGACTTTGGGCAGATGCTGGTCCTGGCTCAAGTACTGTCAGAAATGGGTTCAGGTACTGTAGGTTTGGGTTCTGGATCAGACAACTCAGGATACAGGGTAACGTTCAGGCTAAACAGGTTTACCTGAACACAAACAAACTACACAAGAAAATAGGATGAGGGACCAGGCACCATACAGTTGCACACACACTAAAGGTAAGGAAGTACAGGGGTTGTTCAGGCACCTCTCTACTGAGTAAGGTGCCTCATATACAAGATGCCTCCAAGCTATTGGCTGGGGGCATTTTCTAAGTGGTCGCACTGCCCCTTTAAGAACAGGGGAGTGTGCCGCCGGGAAGCCTGTGCGATGTGCCCAGATCAAGAAGTAGGGAGCCGTGACTGGACACTACCGCATGACTGGAGCAGTGAGTATGCCAGCGTCCCTGCATGGAGGAGGATGGGAAACCATGCAGAGGCACCAGCATTACAGTTACAATGTCTAAACCTGATACAATACAACCTTCACACAAGCTATTCAGATGTTAGCGGTGTCTGGTCTTTTATCTGTACTACACATAAATTGGTGCAAATCAATCTCTGTGGTAAGCTCAATGGCCATCCAAACGCTGTTGTCAAGGAGGAACATAGTCGGCCACTCCCAATCATCAGGACAATTACGCAATAGACTGACGAGCGATTGGTGAGACCACAGCTGTTTTCACTACTTGGCCAGTTATTGAGGAACTCACAGTGAGCGTATAGTATATATGTTAGAACTCTCCTGTTAGTTTTTTTTTTATCTTGCTGGTCACATGACCTTTGTGGCCTATTTAATCCGGCTCCACCCTTTCTGGCTTTGCTGGACTTCATTGTAACTTATACTCTTAAGCTAGCCAGGTGCTTTGTTACGTAACTCAGACAGTTTTTGCTTGGTCTTCTGACCTCTATGTTCTATGTTCTTTGTTTTGCCTTTTCCTGCTACAACTTCTGTTAGGAGGTGTCCATCTTTTCTCCCAGTCCCTAGTCCTTGTAGGGATCCCTTCCTCACATCTATAGGTCTTCGTTCAGACTAGCTGAGGACTTTAGAGGGTCTGATCGCAGGATCAGGTTCCCCGTTACATCGTAGGGATCCAGCTTAGTTCTATTGTAGGGACAGACCTCCCTTCTTTCCTTAGTGCTTGTAGCAGATCATAACAGTAAGTCCAGCCCAAAAATATCTCTAAGGAAAGATTTCCAGTTTTCATCATGGTGTCGGTTCAGGATTTGGCTCAACGCCTGCAGGGACTCTCTCTGGAGGTGGATGAGATCCAGCAACACGTGAGTAGTTGTTCTGAAGCACATTTCGTGGAGCCAAAGGTAGGTTTGCCTGATTTATTTTTTGGTGAACAACAAGATTTTTTTTCTTTTAAAAATGCTTGCTTGTTGTATTTCCGTTTGAGACCCAGATCCTCTGGTGATGAATCTCAGCGCATAAGGTTCATAATGTCACTTTTGCGCAAAGAACCTCAGGACTGGGCCTTTTCTCTGCAACCTAGTGATCCATGCTTTAGATCAGTGGATAGTTTTTTTCTGCTTTGGGGTTATTATATGACGATCCTGATCGTGTTTCATCAGCTGAGACAGAATTGAGACATTTGAGACAGGGATCAGGTAATGTGGAAAAATACTGTACTCACTTCCGTCGGTGGTCTACTCAGGTGGGATGGAACGATTCAGCTTTGAAAAGTTTATTTCTTGCAGGGCTAAGTGAAAGGGTTAAAGATTTGCTGATTGCTTATCCCATACCTGGTAACTTGCAAGAGGCTATGCAATTAGCCATACGGGTGGATAGGAGACTGCGTGCAAGGGTTAATGAGAGTAAATCCTCTGCCATGTCGGCTCCAAGTCTTGAGAGTTTCTGTTCTGACATTGGAGAGCCGATGGAGATCAGAGCTATGGCATCTTGCTCTCAGGAAAAAGACCGCTGGTTTTCTGAAGGTTTGTGCTTTTATTGCGGCAAATCTGACCATTTCATTAAGAACTGTGTGCTTCGTATGAACAAAGAAAAAAAAAAAGGTCAGTTTTGCCCGTATAGCCTGTTTAACCCCTTCACCCCCAAGGGTGGTTTGCACGTTAATGACCGGGCCAATTTTTACAATTCTAATAGAAAATGAACTCGGCACTCAACTTTAGTATAGTGAGAATAAAGATTTTTATTCACAGTAGTAACACGAAACGTTTCGGTCCTATATCATGGACCTTCATCAGTCACAGATACTACTGGGAAGGGGGTTGATCCACATAGGGAAGAAAGAAAGGGCTGGATATAGCCTGTGTTGGGGGGTGAGATGAGGAAGAGGACAATGCCTCTATTGCACTAGTAACCTGTTGTGAAGGAGTCCGGTAGTGAGGATAGGTCTCTGCATTGGACGCGGTGTCCACCGCGTCCAATGCAGAGACCTATCCTCACTACCGGACTCCTTCACAACAGGTTACTAGTGCAATAGAGGCATTGTCCTCTTCCTCATCTCACCCCACCAACACAGGCTATATCCAGCCCTTTCTTTCTTCCCTATGTGGATCAACCCCCTTCCCAGTAGTATCTGTGACTGATGAAGGTCCATGATATAGGACCGAAACGTTTCGTGTTACTACTGTGAATAAAAATCTTTATTCTCACTATACTAAAGTTGAGTGCCGAGTTCATTTTCTATTAGATACGGTTTGGGAACCTACTCTGGCACCTTCTTGGTTGTGCACACGGTTATTTTTTCATACAATTTTTACAATTCTGACCACTGTCTCTTTATGAGGTTATAACTCTGGAACGCTTCAACGGATCTTCGCGATTCTGAGATAGTTTTCTCGTGACATATTGTACTTTATGTTAGTGGTAAAATTTCTACCATATAACTTGCGTTTATTTATGAAAAAAACGCAAATATGGTGAAAATTTGGAAAATTTAGCAATTTTCAAACTTTGAAATTTTATTCCCTTAAAACAGAGAAATATGTCACAGAAAATAGATAACAAATAACATTTCCCACATGTCTACTTTACATCAGCACAATTTAGGAACCAAAATTTTTTTTTGTTACGAAGTTATAAGGGTTAAAAGTTGACCAGCGATTTCTCATTTTTACATCAAAATGTACAAAGCCATTTTTTTTAGGGACCACCTCATATTTGAAGTCACTTTGAGGGGTGTATATAGCAGAAAATACCCAAAAGTGACACCATTGTAAAAACTACACCCCTCAAGGTACTCAAAACCACATTCAAAAAGTTTATTAACCCTTCAGGTGCTTCACAGGAGCTGAAGCAACGTGGAAGGAAAAAATGAACATTTTACTTTTTAGTCACAAAAATTATCTTTTACAAACATTTTTTTTATATTCACAAGGGAAAAAGGAGAAAATGGACTGATAAGGTTGTTGTGCAATTTCTCCTGAGTACGCCGATACCCCATATGTGAGGGAAAACCACTGTTTGGGCGCACGGCAGGGCTTGGAATGGAAGGAGTGCAGTTTGACTTTTCCAAACCAAAATTGGCTGGAATTGAGAACGGACGCCATGTCGCGTTTGGAGAGGCCCTGATATGCCTAAACAGTGGAAACCCCCCACATGTGACCCCATTTTGGAAACTAGACCCCCTAAGGAACTTATCTAGATGTGTGGTGAGCACTTTGAACCCCCAAATGCTTCACGCAAGTTTATAATGTAGAGTCGTGAAAAAAAAAAATCATATTTTTTCAACAAGCATGATGTTTTAGTCCCCAATTTTTTATTTTCCCAAGGGTAAGAGGAGAAATTGGACCACAAAAGTTGTTGTCCAACTTGTCCTGAGTACGCTGATACCCCATATGTGGAGGGGAACCACTGTTTGGGCGCACGGCAGGGCTCGAAAGGGAAAGGAGCGCCGTTTGACTTTTCCAAACCAAAATTGGCTGGAATTGGGAACGAACGCCATGTCGCGTTTGGAGGGCCCCTGATGTGCCTAAACAGTGGAAACCCCCCACATGTGACCCCATTTTGGAAACTAGACCCCCTAAGGAACTTACCTAGTGTTTGGTGAGCACTTTGAACCCCCAAGTGCTTCACGCAAGTTTGTAATGTAGAGCGTGAAGAAAAAAAATATATTTTTTTCCACAAGCATGATGTTTTAGTCCCCAATTTTTTATTTTCCCAAGGGTAAGAGGAGAAATTGGACCACAAAAGTTGTTGTCCAATTGTCCTGAGTACGCTGATACCCCATATGTGGGGGGGAACCACTGTTTGGGCGCACGGCAGGGCTCGAAGGGAAGGAGCGCCGTTTGACTTTTCCAAACCAAAATTGGCTGGAATTGGGAACGAACGCCATGTCGCGTTTGGAGGGCCCCTGATGTGCCTAAACAGTGGAAACCCCCCACATGTGACCCCATTTTGGAAACTAGACCCCCTAAGGAACTTATCTAGGTGTGTGGTGAGCACTTTGAACCCCCAAGTGCTTCACGAAGTTTGTAATGTAGAGCGTGAAAAAAAATATTTTTTTTTCCACAAAATGATGTTTTTAGTCCCCAATTTTTTATTTTCCCAAGGGTAAAGGAGAAATTGGACCCAAAAGTTGTTGTCCAATTGTCCTGAGTACGCTGATACCCCATATGTGGGGGGGAACCACTGTTTGGGCGCACGGCAGGGCTCGAAAGGGAAGAGCGCCGTTTGACTTTTCCAAACCAAAATTGGCTGGAATTGGGAACGAACGCCATGTCGCGTTTGGAGGGCCCCTGATGTGCCTAAACAGTGGAAACCCCCCACATGTGACCCATTTTGGAAACTAGACCCCCTAAGGAACTTATCTAGGTGTGTGGTGAGCACTTTGAACCCCCAAGTGTTCACTAAAGTTTATAATGCCCTGGCGTGAAAAAAAAATATTTTTTTTCCACAAAAGTGATTTTTTTAGTCCCCAATTTTTTATTTTCCCAAGGGTAACAGGAGAAATTGGACCCAAAGTTGTTGTCCAATTTGTCCTGAGTACGCTGTACCCATATGTGGGGGAACCACTGTTGGGCGCACGGCAGGGCTCGAAAGGGAAGAGGCCGTTTTGGATCCAACCTTGGCTGGAATGGACGACGCCATGTTCCGTTTGAGGGCCCTGATGTGCCTAAACAGTGGAAACCCCCACAGTGACCCCATTTTGGAAACTAGACCCCCTAAGGAACTTATCTAGTGTGTGGTGAGCACTTTGAACCCCAAGTGTTTCACTAAAGTTTATAATGTGGGTGAAAAAAAAATAATTTTTTTCCACAAAAGTGATTTTTAGTCCCCAATTTTTTATTTTCCCAAGGGTAACAGGAGAAATTGGACCCCAAAAGTTGTTGTCCAATTTGTCCTGAGTACGCTGATACCCCATATGTGGGGGAACCACTGTTTGGCGCACGGCGGGACTCGAAGGGAAGGGAGCCGTGACTTTTCCAATCCAACTTTGGTGGAATTGGGCGCGCCATGTCCTTTGGAGGCCCCTGATGTGCCTAAACAGTGGAAAACCCCCACAGTGACCCATTTTGGAAACTAGACCCCCTAAGGAACTTATCTGGTTGTGGTGAGCACTTTGAACCCCCATGTGTTTCACAAGTTTGTAATGCTGGCGTGAAAAAAAAAATATATTTTCTTTCCACAATGTTTTATCCCAATTTTTTATTCCCAAGGGTAAAGGAAAATTGGACCAAGTTGTTGGTCCAATTGTCTGAGACGCTGATACCCCATGTGAAAAACTGTTTAGGCCACGCGGCTCGAAGGGAAGAGTGCTTTTGCAATGAAATTGTGGATTGGTGCGCTGTCGCTTTGCAGCCCCTGATGTGCCTAAACAGGAAACACAGTGACCATTTTTGAAATTGACCCCAAGAACTTCTCTAGATGTGGCCCCCTTCAGGAATAATCTTTCTGAAGTTTAGTACTGGAGCGTGGAAATAAAACATACAGGCCATTTTTCCTTCGCACAAAGCATGCGATTCCTTGTCACCCACTTTTCCTTATTTTTCATGCGGGAGGGAAATTGGACTGGACAAAGTTGTTCCAAATCCTTCCCTGAGCGCCGAACATCAGGCCTTATCACTATCTGGAACTGAGGACACGTTGGTATGGCGTGCACATCGTGCGCAGGGCGTTCTGCCATTTGGCGACACGGACAGCTTCTTGTCTTGGACTTTCCAAAGAATGTTGGTGGAGATTTATGAGGATCAACACCCCCCATGTATTTGTTGTACCCAAGTACACAGTCCGGTTTGCGGACCTGTGTAGAGGTACCCCGTACAGTGCTGAGGGCGCTGCCATCACGTGTATGGTGGTCAAGAGAAGGACATCCCTCTTGTCCTTGTACTTGACCACCAGAAGGTGGTCGCTACATTGGGCTCTGCTCTCACCCTTTCTGAGCATCTGCCCAAGCAGCGTCTTCGGGAGGCCCTTCTGATTTTTGCGGACGGTACCGCAGGCTGCGGTACCACGTGCAAAGAGGGATTTGTGGAGTGGGATGCTGGTATAAAAGTTATCGGTGTAGAGGTGATAACCTTTATCCAGCAGTGGGTGAACCAAATCCCACACAATTTTCCCACTCACTCCCAGGACAGGAGGACACTCAGGGGGTTCAATCCTGGTGTCCTTTCCTTCGTAAACTCTAAAACGGTGAGTGTACCCTGAGGTACTCTCACACAGTTTGTAGAGTTTGATTCCGTACCTTGCCCTCTTGTTGGGCAGGTACTGACGGAATCCGAGCCGTCCCTTAAAATGAACCAAGGACTCATCCACGCAAATGTCCCTTTTGGGCACGTACACTTCAGCAAACTTTTTGTTGAAGTGTTCGATGACCGGCCGAACTTTGAACAGACGGTCAAAGTTGGGGTCATCTCGTGCGGGACACTGTGCATTATCGTTATAATGCAAGAATTTCTGGATGGCCTCAAAACGCGTCCGGGCCATGACCATTCGGAACACTGGAGCGTTATATAAAATATCAACACTCCAATATTGCCGAAGTTCTGGCTTCTTCAAGATCCCCGTGTGAAGGACCAGGCCCCAAAACTGCATCAATTCAACTGCGTCTACAGGAGACCAGTTAGAATATGATGAACGGGGGTTTTGCTCCAAAAATTGACGAGCGTACAAATTTGTTTGCTCCACCATGTGGTTAATAAAATCCTCAGAGAAAAAGACTTTGAAAAAGTCTATTTCTGTGAGGCCAGTGGTGTCAAACCTGATTCCTGATTCTGCCACAAAATCAGGAATCAGTGGCTCGTAATTTTCGGGGGGCGAGGTCCACACGGGATCCGCAGTGGGTTGCGCTGGTTCGGCTTCGGCTTCATCTTCGTCTTCTGGAATGGTGGCAGATGCCTCATCTTCTGTCCTGGGGCGTCTGCGTGGTGGTTCAGCAGGACCCGAGGAGGAAGATGAGGAGGGGGAAGAGGAAGAGGAGGAGGAAGAGGAATCTGAAAAATAAAGAAATGTGGGATCCTCTCCCTCGCTATCAGTGTCGGAGGCAAGAAAAGCGTATGCCTCCTCCAATGAATAGCGCTGTTGGGACGAACGGGACGGGTGGGACATTTTTTTGTAAATGTGGTGCTTGGGTGTACTTTATTGATAACTGTGTATGTGTGGGGGGGGGATAGTGCTTGGTGTAAACTATGCTGAAAAGAAAAATCTAAAAGAAAAAAAAAATGGGGAGAAAAAAATGCCTGTGAAAAGAAAAGTCTAAAACAGCAGGCCCTAGCTCTGATAAGTGAACTGCGTCACTTATCAAAGTTTGGCGGCTGCTAGATGTGGCGCAAGGAGGGGGTGAAAAAAAAAAAAAAGGGAAAACAGCCGGCACGAGATCTGATAAGTGAACTGCGTCACTTATCAAAATTCGGCGGCTGCTAAATGTGGAAACGGAGGCGGCGCAAAGGCGGGTGAAAAAAAAGGAAAAAAAAAAAAGAAAAGGAAAACAGCCGGTGCGAGCTCTGATAAGTGAACTGTGTCACTTGTCAAAGTTCGGCGGCTGCTAGATGTGGCGCAAAGGGGTGGCGCAGGGAGGGGGTGAAAAAAAAAAAACAGGAAAACAGCCGGCACGAGATCTGATAAGTGAACTGAGTCACTTATCAAAATTCGGCGGCTGCTAAATGTGGAAACGGAGGCGGCGCAAAGGCGGGTGAAAAAAGAAAAAGGAAAAAAAAAAAAAGAAAAGGAAAACAGCCGGTGCGAGCTCTGATAAGTGAACTGTGTCACTTGTCAAAGTTCGGCGGCTGCTAAATGTGGAAACGGAGGCGGCGCAAAGGCGGGTGAAAAAAGAAAAAGGAAAAAAAAAGAAAGAAAAGGAAAACAGCCGGTGCGAGCTCTGATAAGTGAACTGTGTCACTTGTCAAAGTTCGGCGGCTGCTAAATGTGGAAACGGAGGCGGCGCAAAGGCGGGTGAAAAAAGAAAAAGGAAAAAAAAAAGAAAGAAAAGGAAAACAGCCGGCACGAGATCTGATAAGTGAACTGAGTCACTTATCAAAATTCGGCGGCTGCTAGATGTGGAAACGGAGGCGGCGCAAAGGCGGGTGAAAAAAAAAAAAAAGGAAAACAGCCGGCGCGAGCTCTGATAAGTGAACTGCGTCACTTATCAAAGTTCGCCGGCTGCAGGGTGTGCGCACGGAGGTGGCGCAAAGGGGGCTGAGAGCACGAGTGTTGATCGGTGAAATGCGTCACCAATCAACGCTCGGCGGCTGGGTGTGCGCACGGAGGCGGCGCAAAGGGGGGGTGAAAAAAAGGAAACCCGCCGGACGCGAGCTCTGATAAGTGAACTGCGTCACTTATCAAAGTTCGCCGGCTGCAGGGTGTGCGCACGGAGGTGGCGCAAAGGGGGCTGAGAGCACGAGTGTTGATCGGTGAAATGCGTCACCAATCAACGCTCGGCGGCTGGGTGTGCGCACGGAGGCGGCGCAAAGGGGGGGTGGAGGGGGTAAAAAGAGGGGGAAGGGGGATGGGGAGGGAGGAAGAGAGGGATCAACACTTACGGTTGTAGTCTCTCTTCTTTTTTCTATCTTCTTTCTTCTTTTCTTCTGTCTTCTTTTCTTCTGTCTTCAGCACTACAAGGCCCAGCACAGGAGAGATCTGTTGTATGACCGCTCTGCAGGAATCCTCTGCAAGTGTGAGGACCCCTGCAGAACGGTCACTCACAGGTCAGAGCCAGGTGAGACAGGTCACAGAGCGGTCAATTCGCTTCTGTGACCTGTGATTGGTGGGATCCATCATAACAAGATCCCACCAATCAGAGCTCTCCTGGTTACCCTGGCAACCTGCCCAGGATCGGAGCTCACAGCTCCGATCCTAGGCAGGTCACAGCCAGGGCAGCAGCCAGGTCACCTGCAGGGCACAGCGCGGTCACACAGCGATCAGACCGCTGCTGTGCCCTGTGATTGGCACGATCGACGATGTCATCGATCGCGCCAATCAGCTCCTGCAGGCCCTACAGGGCCTGTCCTGAGCCTCCACAGCCGGATCGGTGCTTTTACAGAACCGATCCAGCCAGGATCGGTGCTATTACAGCACCGATCCGGCAGGTCAGCAGCAAGGCACAGCGCTCCTGCGCCGCGGCTGTGCCTTGCGATTGGCGCGATCGACGATAACATCGATCGCGCCAATCAGCTCCTGCAGGCCCTGCTAGGCCTGTCCTATGTTCCGGCCTAGGATCGGTGCTTTTATAGCACCGATCCAGCAGGAACCGGCAGGGCACAGCGCGGTAATACCGCTTCTGTGCCCTGCGATTGGCGCGATCGATATGATCGGCGATCGCGTCAATCCAGGGGGGTCTGCATAGTGCTAGACCCAGGTCTAGGATCGAGTACATCGGTACTCGATCCTAGCCTGGGATCTCACTGTTTCAGCCCATCTGATTGGCTGAAACAGTGAGAAAGGCTGCGATTGGCTGTTCAGAATTGAACAGCCAATCACAGCGATCGGGAGGCCGGAGAGGGGAGGACGCAGCCCGGGATGCCGACGTCATCTTCCTAGAGGTAAGATGGCGTCGGAATTTTAATGCGATCACCGCGACTTTAGTCGCGATGTCGCATTAAAGGGCATGACGTACTATTCCGTCCATGGGAATTAGGTCCAGGGTCACATGGACGGAATAGTACGTCTGATGGCAGAGAGGGGTTAAATACTAAGGGCGTTTTTCTTTCTGCCACTACTACTGCTGCTCAGGAAGAATTAATGGATTTTCGGGTATTTGTCGATTGTGGTTCAACTCTGAATGTGATTGATGGGGAATTCTTGGAAAAACTTAAATTAAAACCTAAACCTTTGTCATCCCCTATTGCTGTGGTTTCTGTTGATGGTTCTCCCTTGAAGAATGTTACTCACATGATCTGTGAATTTCCTCTCACTATTAATGGTGTTCACCAAGAGAATTTGGATTTGGTAGTTTTGAATAATTTGCCTTCTCCAGTGATTTTGGGGTTACCCTGGTTAAAATTACACAATCCTGTACTGGACTGGTCTACCAATGAAATTAAGTCCTGGAGCCCCAAGTGTTATGACAAATGTTGTAACTGGCGTATTGCTGCTGTGGATAAAGGGGAATTACCTGTACCTATTCAGGATTTTTGGAAAGTTTTTTCTGAGAAGGAATCGCAGATTTTGCCCCCTCATAGAGACTATGATTGTACTATTGAATTTGTCCCTGGAGCGACTCTTCCTAAAAATCGTTTATTTAATTTGACTATTCCTGAGAGAAAGGCTTTGGAGGAATACATACAGACAAGCTTGGCCGCCGGTCACATTAGACCTTCTAAGTCTCCTGTGGCTGTTGGATTTTTTTTGTTAAAAAAAGGACGGCGGTTTACGTCCTTGTTTGGACTTTCGTGAGATTAATAAAATTACTGTACACAATCCTTACCCACTGCCATTGATTCCTGATTTGTTTAACCAGTTAGTGGGGGCCAAGTGGTTTTCCAAAATTGATCTTCGGGGGGCATACAATTTGTTGCGCATGAAGGAGGGTAACGAATGGAAGACTGCGTTTAACACTCCTGTGGGGCATTTTAAGAATCTGGTTATGCCTTTTGGTCTTACCAACGCTCATGCATTTTTTCAGAATCTTATTAATGACATCCTTAGACCTTTGATCGGCAAAAGTGTGGTTGTGTATTTGGATGACATTTTGATTTATTCACCGGATCTGAAGTCTCAGTGGCGGAGTGTGCGTGAGGTATTACAGTTGTTAATGGACAATTAGCTTTTTTCTAAGCTGGAGAAATGTGAGTTCGCTGTAAAGAGAATTAGTTTTTTGGGCTACATTATCTCCAGCGAAGGTTTTGAGATGGACCCGGTGAAAGTTCAAGCTGTACAGGAATGGCCTAGGCCTATTGGTTTGAAATCGTTACAGAGGTTTTTGTATTTCGCCAATTATTATAGAAAATTCATTAAAAATTTTTCTATTATTGTCAAACCACTGACCGATCTCACCAGGAAAGGTGCTAATGCGGTTCAGTGGACTACTGAGACCATTGAAGCTTTTGTGTTTTTAAAGGAGAGGTTCAGCTCTGCTCCCATCCTTATGCAGCCTGATGTGACTAAACCGTTTTTGGTTGAGGTTGATGCTTCTTCTGTGGGGGTCGGCGCGGTGTTGTCTCAGGAAAACACGGATGGAGTGCATCCTTGTGCTTTTTTTTTCAAAAAATTTTTCTGAGACTGAACTGAATTATGATATTGGTAATCGGGAATTATTGGCCATTAAACTCGCATTTGAACACTGGCGGCATCTCTTGGAAGGTGCTGAATTTCCCGTTCAGGTTTTCACAGATCATAAAAATCTGATCTATCTGGATGCTGCCAAACGCTTGAATGCCCGTCAGGCTAGATGGGCACTGTTTTTCTCGCGGTTTAATTTTTCTGTCACTTACATCCCAGGTACTAAGAATGTGAAAGCTGATGCTTTGTCTCACAGTTTTTCTCCCATGATTGGTACTGAGGAGGAGGAGAACATTTTACAAGAAGGGGTTGTGATTGCTGCTTTGGACTCTGTGTTGGAAGATGAGATTCTTAAAGCACAGGAGAATGCCCCATCTAACACTCCCCATGGGAGGTTGTTTGTGCCTGGGACCTTTAGGAGAGATTTGTTTGTGGAGTGTCATGAGTCTCGGTTGGCAGGTCATCCTGGAATCTCTGAGACCAAGAGACTTGTGGTTTGCAGTTTTTGGTGGCCTGGATGGCAGAAGGAAGACATTAAGTGGGTACGTCAGTGTACTGTGTGTGCTAGATCTAAGTCTTCACATACTTCTGCTGCGGGGTTGCTTTGCCCTCTGGAGGTTCCTAGTGCACCTTGGACACATTTGGCTATGGACTTTATTACTGACCTTCCCCCTCTGAGGGTTTCACTGTCATCTGGGTGGTCGTGGACCGTTTTAGCAAGATGTGTCACTTGGTTCCTTTCATCAAACTGCCCTGCGCTAAGACTCTCGCTAAGGCCTTTGTCAAGGAAATTGTCAGACTACATGGCGTTCCTACTGACATTGTTTCCGATAGGGGACCTCAGTTTGTGGCTCGTTTTTGGCGTGCCTTTTGTGACAGGTTGGGTGTTCATTTGTCGTTTTCATCCGGATATCATCCTGAGTCTAATGGCCAGACAGAAAGGAAAAACCAAGATGTTGAGCAGTTCTTGTGTTGTTTTGTGGCAGACAATCAAGAGGGGTGGTCTGAGTTTCTGCCACTTGCTGAATTTGCTCTTAACAATCATACATCCTCCTCTGCTGGTTGTTCGCCTTTTTTTTGTTGTACTGGGAGACATCCGTCGTTTGGGTCATTCTCCAAATTGGTATCGGCCGTGCCTGAAGAGGAAAATTTTTCTGGTGATTTGGAGAGAGTTTGGACGGATGTGCGTGGTAATCTTCAGGAGGCTAACAGAAAATCTAAACGGTACTTTGATAGGAAACGGCAAGAGGTTTTGTTTGCTATTGGTGACATGGTTTGGTTATCCTCTAAGAATCTGAGGTTGAGGATTCCTTCTAAAAAATTGGGTCCCAAGTTTGTAGGGCCCTTTAAGGTGCTTCAGGTTGTTAACCAATCGGCTGTTAGGTTGGAGGTTCCTACCTCCTGGAAGATTAATCCGGTGTTTCATGTTTCTCTGTTGAAAAGAGCTGATGTGTCGGATGGAGACTCCGCTGCCACTGTTCCCCGGTGGTGGAGGACGGGGAATATGAAATTTCTCGCATCCTAAATTCTAGACGGTATAGAGGGAGTTTGCAGTATCTCGTCGCTTGGAAGGGTTTCGGACCCGAGGATAACTCATGGATGATGTTTCTGCGTCCAGAATTGTCACAGTGTTTCACAAGAGGTTTCCGGATAAGCCTGGTCCTAGGGGATCTGGAGGATCCTCTTAGAAGGGGGGGTACTGTTAGAACTCTCCTGTTAGTTTTTTTTTATCTTGCTGGTCACATGACCTTTGTGGCCTATTTAATCCGGCTCCACCCTTCTGGCTTTGCTGGACTTCATTGTAACTTATACTCTTAAGCTAGCCGGGTGCTTTGTTACCTAACTCAGACAGTTTTTGCTTGGTCTTCTGACCTCTATGTTCTATGTTCTTTGTTTTGCCTTTTGCTGCTACAACTTCTGTTAGGAGGTGTCCATCTTTTCTCCCAGTCCCTAGTCCTTGTAGGGATCCCTTCCTCACATCTATAGGTCTTCGTTGACTAGCTGAGGACTTTAGCGGGTCTGATCGCAGGATCAGGTTCCTCGTTACATCGTAGGGATCCAGCTTAGTTCTATTGTAGGACAGACCTCCCTTCTTTCCTTAGTGCTTGAAGCAGATCATAACAATATACACATCCAATTCCAACGCATGGAATATATTTATATAAATACCCCTGCACAGGCACTGCCAAACTCCACAATAACAAACAGAACTAGATGACACCACCTATCATTTATGTACTAAATGTACTAAACCTGATGTCGCAGGGATGGCTCTGACTCTTATGAAGGGGAGCTGTTTGTATCTGAAAATGGACAGCACCACAGCGCACTGTGTCTCCTAGGACTGACAAGGATTACAGTTTGGCACTTGATTTTATCAAAACATGTCAAGCCTACATGTCTCCTCCATTGACTACTAACAGGGCTTGTTATAGGATGTGGCTATGTCTTTTAGAAAATTATGGTATCCCCAACAATCACGATATCTTTGCCTCTGGAGGCCCCAGGAGGGAGCAATTAGTGCCATGTGTTTCCTATCATGATTTCACCGTTCTATAGAAAGGAAATATGGCATTGATATTGCTATCCATCTGACACAGCGTCGGACTGGAACACCTTGGGCCCACCAGAGAAAGTCATTCTTGGGGCCCACTATGTAGCTACATAGAAATAAATACAAGACCACAAATTGTGCAGTAAAACACACTAATATCAGGGTATAATATAAGGTAGTACATGTCTTAATTATGTAGCAGGAGTTGGAGTAGCCTCCCTCATAGATTATAAAGCAGCCCCCCTCATAGGGCATAATGCTGCCCCCCTCATAGAGGATAATGCTATATATATAGATAGATAATAGATACCATATATACTCGAGTATAAGCCAACCCCCCTAATTTTGCCACAAAAAACTGGGAAAACTTATCGACTCGAGTATAAGCCTAGGGTGGAAAATGAGATTATGCCCCATATATTATGCCCCCATAGATGCTCCATAGATTGTGCGCCATATGCTGCCCATGTATTATGCCCCATAGATGCTCCATAGATTATGCCCCCATAGATACTCCATAGATTATGCCCCCATAGATTCTCCATAGATTATGCCCCCATAGATTCTCCATAGATTATGCCCCCATAGATTATGCCCCCATAGATTATGCCCCATAGATGATGCTCTGATGCTCCATAGATTGTGCCCCCATAGATGCTCCTTAGATTATGCCCCCATAGAAGCTCCATAGATTGTGCCCCCATAAATGCTCCTTAGATTATGCCCCCATAAATGCTCCTTAGATTATGCCCCCATAGATGCTCCATAGATTATGCCCCCATAAGTGCTCCTTAGATTATGCCCCCATAGAAGCTCCATAGATTGTGCCCCCATAAATGCTCCTTAGATTATTCCCCCATAGATGCTCCATAGATTATGCCCCCATAAATGCTCCACAGATTATGCCCCCATAAATGCTCCACAGATTATGCCCCCATAGATTATGCCCCCATAAATGCTCCACAGATTATGCCCCCATAGATTATGCCCCCATAGATGCTCCACAGATTATGCCCCCATTATAGATTATGCCCCCATAAATACTCCACAGATTATGCCCCCATAAATGCTCCACAGATTATGCCCCCATAGATTATGCCCCCATAAATGCTCCACAGATTATGCCCCCATAAATGCTCCACAGATTATGCCCCCATAAATGCTCCACAGATTATGTCCCCATAGATTCTCCACAGATTATGTCCCCATAGATTATGCCCCCATAAATGCTCCACTGATTATGCCCCCATAGATTATGCCCCCATAAATGCTCCACAGATTATGCCCCCATAGATTATGCTCCCAAAATGCTCCACTGATTATGCCCCCATAGATTATGCCCCAATAAATGCTCCACAGATTATGCCCCCATAGATTATGCCCCATAGATGCTGCAAAAAAAAAAAAAAAAAGACATACTCACCTCTCGTCGCTGGGGGCCAGGTGCTGGTGTCCTGAGCAGGCGAGGACACCGGCGCGCTATGGGTGACAGGTGCCGGTGTCACCGTTGGCTCAGGGCCCCAGCACCTGCGATATTTACCTGTCACCGGGTCCACTGCTGAGCGCCGCTGTCTTCGGTCCTCCGGCAGTGAATGCTCAGGCAGGGGGCGCGGCGCTCACTAATGACGTCATCGCGCCCTCTGCCTGAACATTGCAGCAAGAGAGGACGCGATGACAGCGGTGCTCAGCGTTGGAGCGGGTGACAGGTAAGTAATGATATTCACTGCTTCCCACGCCCATGTGGGCGTGGGAAGCAGTGAATATTCATTTCTCTTTAGCAGCGGGGACAGCGGCTCCTGCCTCCTGTCACCCGCTGCTGCTCCGCTGGCACGGGGCCCCCATGGCAGCTGCGTGGTGTGCCGCTATTAGCGACACGCCACCCGCTGGGGGCCCCTGGAGCACGGGGGCCCTAGGCAACTGGCCCCTGTATGCCAGCAGGTGCCAGAGCCCCCCAGATGCCAGGGCCCACCGGAGAATCCTCCGGTTCTCCGGTGGGCCAGTCCGACCCTGATCTGACAGATACCAACTTGGAGGTGTTGCCGCAATCACCCAGCAATGTAAGACAATGCATTACGTTTGTCACTAAGTCAAAAATATGTTTCTCATATCTGTCACATCTACGTCATTCATAAAAACCCAATATTCACAACATGCAAAGGACAACAATGGAATTTAGAATATTCTGCTTGCCTTTCTGGCCAAGCTGAGGATAAAGGTGATAAGCTGTCTCCACCAGTCATAAATCTGTCACCTTCCCTGTTCTTCTGTAACCTGAGGAAGATGGAATTCATGTCTGCTATCCATCAGATGCCAACTTTATTTAAATGTTTGCAGGTAGGGGAGTTAAATGGTCTCAGCTGAAGATAAGGGTAATATGTAGGACACAGAGCGAGATTTTCCTCCATTTACTCCATGCTTCAAGGTTGATATGAGAACTTTATAGATATTATAGGTATAATTGTAAAATCTATAATCACCCGGTAGTGGACAAATGTAAATATCTATCACTAAATCACACAATAAGTTATAAAAAAAACATACATCTGTTTTTTAGAATATGTTGCTATCAAGCCTAAAGTATGTAGCACAATACAATTGCCAGTACAGGGATGTATTAGTCTTTTCAAAATTATTTTCTTACCAAAAATGTCTATATTTATTAGAACACACCTAAGGATCAATGCCCAAATCCTTTTTCTGTTATTTAATGCCAATGGTAAAGGCATTTAATTACACTGCCAATCTCTTACAGCGGCATTTTAATGAAACGCAAACTGCTTCTTGTGCTTACTGGCTTTCATCTGTGCTCTGTGAAGCTATAATGCGGTGCAGACGGGTTGCTATGTCAGCCGGGGCTTACTGAAGGCACGCATTGCTGTCACCTTGGTACTTCTCTGAGGCTTATCTATATGCTGAGACTCAAAGGAGACTGAAATCTAGTCTACGTTACGCACGTAGATGGCGCACATGGATCGCGGATCCACTGTGCCAAGGGGCTAGGTGTTACGGATCTGCAACTAAGGAATAGGACAGGATGGAAAGAAGCTGACCCTTCACTGGGACTAGACTCGATCCCTACGATGGGGCGGGCAACCTATTCCTTGAGGATAGACCCCCCGACGTTTCCTAGTCTAGACTCGAGCGAAGACCTGAAGATGGGGGGAAGGGGATCCCTGAAAGATCTAGGGACTGGGAACAAAACACTGGTAACTCCTAGCAGGGAAATTGAGGAAGCTGCAGGAACAAAAGGAAAAATCAAAAAGACTAAGCATGCAGAACTAGAGTTCCCAGACCTGCACAAAGTTTAACACAAGCTATCAAAGCTCCTAGCCAGAACTCAAGCGGATTAACACTGATGTCCAGCAAGGACTGGTATGCAGGTGCAGGGTAATAAAGGGTGATACAATCACCTGACCAAGGACAAGCCCAGCACCAGGGGAAAAAGACCAGCAGCCAGAAAACACAGCAAGATGGCAGATGGTCAAACTAAATAGATTCTAACACTAGGCTTAACTAGGAAGGGAGCAACTAAGCAGCTACCAGGTGTCCACTGGAGCTCCTGATAGTGGAGTCAAGCTTGACTGCAGGTAGCTTCCAGGTACCACTACTAGGCAGTCACCGGTACTGCTGCTGCTAACCCTAGGGGTCAGGTATGCAGACAAGGATAGGATTAGGGCTCTGTTCAGACTACTAGGTTCAGGTTTCTCTGCAGAATGGTTACTGACATGGAGTTGTCACGAGCATGCCACGTTCTCCTGGGAGATCTGGGTTAGAAGATCACTATTTATTTTGAATCACAGATCTTCCATTTAGCCTGTGTGTTTGTTTCCCATATTAAATGGATTTGGTTTCCTCTGGTGCTGAAGAGGATATCAACTCTTTCTATGCTGGTCAGAAACTTGCAGCTCCATTTTCATCTGCTTCTGATCTGGTCATTACCTCTTCTTATAAAACCTGGCCAGACATTCTCTGTCTTGCCAGTGAAAGCTTTGCTTCCTAGTTCCATGGCGACGCTGTGCTGAATTGGAGATTGTTGTTGTTACTGGAGATTGTTGCATGCTGTTTTTGGGTGTATGCTTTCCTCATTGTCCTATTCCCATTTGGTTGGTACATTCCTATCCTTTCCTACATACCTATTTACCTTTGATATAGGAAAGATGTATATCTTCGTACCGTGTTAGCCAGTAGATAGAAAAATATAATTTACCTTTGGTGAGTGCTAGTATCTTTGTTGCTTTCCGTTATCCCTGTTTTATCTTTGATTCTTGTTTACCTTATATGACATGACTCTGCTGTCAGGTGCCCCAGGACCAGGGGATCCTTCCCTGTCCCTAATGCTAGGGGTCCACCCTAGCTTGCCCTGTTCCCCGGATTACTTCTGATGGTGAACACGCCAGGGCCACGTAGCTTGCCTTAGCTCCTGAATCTGCCCTCAGTCTGTATCCTTCCCCACCTAGGGAAGAGGAAAGTAGTAGTGTACCATTGTACAGCAACCTCACTAACAAGGTAATACGAACAGGGATAACAAAAAATACCAAACATACAAATATACTCAAACAGGTAACAGAGCAATGTACCGGAGAGTGGAAGATGGGGTTAAATCAAAGTAGGAGAAGAAAGGGAATTATCACACACTCAAAACCTAGCAACAGTCACAGATAAATCCACCAAAAGCCTTCTCCAATAATAACCACCAACAACCTCCAGCCATGCAGCAATAGCTAGCTCTGACAATGAGTGCTAGCCAGGACCCAGTTTATATAGGAGTGGCTAACACTGCACAGCTAAGAACCTTAAGCAGGAAACCTTCCAGGAGTTCTCAACTGAGCAGATTAACCCCTGCACTGCTAAAATAAACTTGCACAATTTAATATGAAGGTAAAGTGCTTCTAATCAGTGCATGAGTAGGAGAAATCAGATGCTGTGATCTTCTGGCTCCTCTCTGTCGCGGTAAACCCGTGACATTATTTTTCTGTCCCAGACCTCACTCGGTTGTGGATTGAGGTTTAACAGGAGCAAAGTAAGGTCAGGAGACTCGGGCCTCTCTACCTTCAGCAGATGCCCTAGACTTCAGGGCATAGACCAAAATCTGGAACTGTCCACTGTATCCAGGACAGTTGGGACAGGAGATGAGAGGATCGATTTACAAGACCCCGGTTCAGGTCAGTGGTACCTGGCGGCTGGACGGACCAGAGCTGGCGCAATGTCATCTGAGCATTCTACTCATCTCCAGATGGGACTTGTGGATTTATTCTTTGTTCATTCATTCATTCACAGTTATCACCTCCAGAACTTTGTCACCTTTAGGCTAAGTGCACACGATCAGGAATAATTGCGTTTTTTTCGCGGTTTTTCCGCGGTTTTCCGCGGTAAAAACGCGATAAAAACGCAAGCATTAAGCATCCTATACATGTTAATTGATTCCGCATGTTTTGGCCACATGTTGCGTTTTTTTCCGCGAAAAAAACGCTTTGCGGAAAAAATAGCAACATGTTCATTAATTTAGCGTAATCGCGGTGATTCCGCCGCCATAGGAATGCATTGAACCGCTTACTTTCCGCATGTGGCTATGCCCACTATGCGCAATGTAAGCGGTTCATGTGCGGATGGTACCCAGGGTCTGGAGCAGAGGAGACTCTCCTCCAGGCCCTGGGTACCATATCCCTGGTAAAACAATAATTAAAATAAAAAATAATGATATTCTCACCTTCCGGCGGCCCCCGCAGCCTTCCCGCGGCCCCCGCAGCCTTCCCGCCTTCAGCGACGCTCCCGGCAACTTCCGGTCCCAAGAGTCCTTTGCGAGAATCACCCAGATGGCGTAGCGGTCTCGCGAGATGCTACGTCATCGGTGTGATTTGTTGCAAAGCACTCCTGGGACCGGAAGTTGCCGGGAGCGTCGCTGAAGGCGGGAAGGCTGCGGGGGCCGCCGGAAGGTGAGAATATCATTATTTATTATTTTTTTTATTATTTTTACATTAGATCTTTTTACTATTGATGCGACATAGGCGGCATCAATAGTAAAAAGTTGGTCACACTTGTCAAACACTATGTTTGACTCGTGTGACCAACCTGTCAATCAGTTTTCCAAGCGATGCTACAGATCGCTAGGAAAACGCTAGCATTCTGCAAGCTAATTACGCTTGCAAAACGCTATTATTCTGGCGGGAATCAGCATAAAAAACGTGCGTATTTCCTGCGGGAGAAGTGCGGGATTGCCGCGGAAATTTCCGCGGCAATTCCGCAACGTGTGAACTTAGCCTAAAGTAACTTCACTTTCACTATATGACATCTGCATATCTCCCAAAAGGGGGATAAAGTTTGTGGCTCACGGAGCCTTAAAAGAGAGTGAACCTGTCATAGTTAAGGCTATGTTCATATTGTGTTTTCGCCACTTCAGTTGCTCCATCAGGGCTTCTGTCAAAAGACCGGAAAAGTAGGATAATGGCACAACCCGTGATGGGGCTATTGTTCTTAATGAGGCAGATGGAGTCCATTTGTGCTTTCTCTGACCTCACTTTTAGCAGTGTTCACCTTTCTCAGGCATGTACAAAAGCATGGTCGATTGCACTTTTATGCCCACCTCAGAAAGGTGGACACTGCTGAAGGTTAGGCAAGACAGCACAAAGTGTCTGAGCCAACAAATGGCACACGAGGCTTCCTATAATTCTAATGTTGAGGTCGAGTACCATCTGAAATTAAATTGGGAGTGGAGAGACACAACTGAATACTGGTCAGTAGAGTTACATTGCCCACTACTCAAGCATCCCCTTCTCAATTACAATATTCCACCTTTTAAAATAGTAACAGTCTCCTCTGGTGGTGGCTATTGTTCCAGCATTGTTGGCGACAGGTCTCATTTGACGTTATGTCACATGAGCCCTGCAGCCAATCAGCGGCTTCTATTAGACATAAGCACTCTCACGTCTTTTGTCTGAACTTTGGACAAAGTAGCTAGAGTGCAGCAGTGCAATAGCAGCCACTGATTGGCTGCAGGGCTCATGAGGCATAACGTCTGTCAGGATCCCGTCTGGGTTGGAGCCGATGTTACTGCAAACACTAGGGGAAGCAGAGGCAGGTAGCGTAGTCAGGTGGCAGGCCGAGGTCAGTTCACAGGAGAGCAGTGTTTGTAGCAGAGGAGCAGGCAGATAACGTAGTCAGGTGGCAGCCGGAAGTCGGTACACAGGAAAGGCAGTTCGGTAGCAGAGGAGCAGGCAGATAACGTAGTCAGGTGGCAGGCCGAGGTCAGTTCACAGGAGAGCAGTGTTTGTAGCAGAGGAGCAGGCAGATAACATAGTCAGGTGGCAGCCGGAGGTCGGTACACAGGAAAGGCAGTTCGGTAGCAGAGGAGCAGGCAGATAACGTAGTCAGGTGGCAGGCCGAGGTCAGTTCACAGGAGAGCAGTGTTTGTAGCAGCAGGAACAGCAGGAGAAAGAGCTTGACTAAAGGCTGGAAGCACAATAATCTCGCAATGACACACCCACAGGGCCAGGTTTATATAGGGCGTGTAATTGGCAATCAGAGGCCAAACGAGAGAGCACTGGGTGAAGCCGATCAGGAAGAACAGTCAATGGTATCCGGGTTCAGCAAGGAACTTGGTAGCCAGCAGAATAGCTCAGATGGTAGAGCTGCTGGCCGGTGGACAAGAGACACTGGGTTCGATTCCTGACAACGTCACATGAGCCTCAGGAGACCTGGCGTCGACGTCACAGGAACGCCAATAAGAGAGGTAAGTATAGGGTATAGTTATTTTACAAGGGGGATTACTTTATTTTAAAAGGGATTGTCCAACCCCTTAACGACCAGAGTTATTTTTGGTTTTGCGTTTTGTTTTTTTGTTTCCCTTCTTCCTAGAGCCATAACTTTTTTTATTTTTTGATCAAAATGGCCATGTGAGGGCTTTTTATGTAGGATGAGTTGTACTTTTGAACGACACCATTCGTTTTACCATGTAGTGTACTCGAAAATGGGAAAAAAATTCCAAGTGCTGTGGAATTGCAAAAAAAGTGCAATCCCATAGTTGTTTTTTTACTATGTTCACTAAATGCTGAAACTGACCTGCCTTTATGATTCTCCAGGTAATTATGAGTTCATAGACATGAAATATGTACAGTACAATCCAAAAGTTTGGACACACCTTCTCATTTAAAGATTTTTCTGTATTTTCATGACTTTGAAAATTGTATATTCACACTGAAGGCTTCAAAACTATGAATTAACACATGTGGAGTTATATACTTAACAAAAAAGTGTGAAAGAACTGAAAATATGTCTTATATTCTAGGTTCTTCAAAGTAGTCACTGTTATGATTTGGTAGCTGAGGAGAGCAGGCAAAAAAGGAAATACACCAGAGCAGTTGGAAACTATGAGATTGCAGTACCCTGACTAACCACCACAACTAGAGGTAGCCGTGGAGCGTTCCTACGTTGGTCCTAGACGCCTCGTCACAGCCTGAGAAACTAACTACACCTAAAGATAGAAAGAGGAAAGCTATCTGCCCCGGAGCAGATCCCCAAAGAACATAGAAAGCCCCCAAACATGGGAGCTTCTGCTCAGAACTCATCTCCAGCCTATTCACAACAGTACCCCCCCCCTTGAGGAGGGGTCACCGAACCCTCATTTGAGCAACCAGGTAGGTCAGGATGAGTTCTATGATACGCACGGATGAGTCTCCTAGCATGGATGTCCGAAGCAAACACCCAAGAATTGTCTTCCTGACCATAACCTCTCCATTTAACCAAATACTGGAGTTTCCGTCTAGAAAAACGAGAATTCAATATTTTCTCAACCACATACTCCAGATTGCCCTCAACCAAAACAGGGTCAGGAGGCACAGTAGTAGGAACCACTGGCTCAACAAACCTCTTCAACAAGGACTTGTGGAACACGTTATGGATCTTAAATGTCCCTGGAAGAAGCAAACGAAAAGAAACAGGATTAATAATCTCCATGATCTTATAAGGTCCAATGAACCTAGGCTTAAACTTAGGAGATGCCACTCTCATAGGAATATTTCTTGAGGACAACCAGACCAAGTCCCCCACTTTAAACCGAGGACCATCAGTCCTATGCCGGTTAGTAAACCGCTGGGCCCTCTCCTGAGAGAGGGACAACCTCTCCACTACCTGGTCCCAAATCTGTTGCATACGCTCCACAACAGAGTCAACACCTGGACAGACAGAAGCCTCCGTCTGACCTGAAGAAAATCGAGGGTGAAACCCAGAATTACAGAAAAATGGAGACATCAAAGTGGCAGAGCTAGCCCGATTATTAAGAGCAAACTCAGCCAAAGGCAAAAAAGAGACCCAGTCATCCTGATCAGCAGACACAAAGCATCTTAGATAAGTCTCCAATGTCTGGTTTGTTCTCTCAGTTTGACCATTGGTCTGAGGATGAAACGCCGAGGAGAAAGACAATTGAACACCAATTTTAGAACAAAAGGTCCTCCAAAATCTGGAAACAAACTGGACTCCTCTGTCAGACACAATGTTCTCAGGAATGCCGTGTAAACGAACCACGTGCTGAAGGAACAAAGAGGAGGAAGGCAACTTAGGTAATGGCACAAGATGTATCATCTTGGAAAACCTATCGCAAATCACCCAGATGACAGTCATTCTCTGAGAAACAGGGAGGTCGGAAATGAAATCCATAGAGATATGGGTCCATGGTCTCTTGGGCACAGGTAATGGCATCAACAAACCACTAGAACGAGAGCAAGGCTTGGAGCGAGAGCAAGTCCCGCAGGACTGCACAAACTCCCTGACATCACGAGACAAGGTAGACCACCAAAAGGACCGACTAACCAAGTCTCTGGTACCAAAAATTCCGGGATGACCGGCCAACACGAAACAATGAATCTCAGACATTACACTCTTTTCCACTGGTCCGGGACAAACAATTTCCCAACAGGGCAGCGCTCGGGCTTATCCTCCTGACACCCCTCCAGAGCCAGTCTCAAATTGGGCGAGATGGCGGAAAGAACTACACCCTCTTTCAAAATAACAGAAGGATCAGATAACTCAGGAGAGTCCGCCAGGAAACTCCTCGAGAGGGCATCCGCCTTAACATTTTTAGTGCCAGGAAGAAATGAAACCACAAAATTAAAACGTGTGAAAAACAAGGCCCACCTGGCCTGTCTAGGATTAAGTCGCTTGACCACCACCTGATGTTTGGCTCCCTCCAGCCAATGTCTCCACTCTTCAAAAGCCCACTTCATGGCTAATAACTCCCGATTACCCACGTCATAATTACGTTCAGTGGGAGAAAATTGTCGAGAGAAAAAGGCACAAGGGTTACTTTTAGAGGTCTCTGGATCTCTTTGGGACAAAACGGCACCTGCCCCAGTTTCAGAGGCATCAACCTCCACCTGAAATGGTAGAGAAACATCAGGCTGCCGTAGAACAGGAGCAGAAGTGAATCTCTGCTTAAGTTCCTGAAATGCAGAGACTGCCTCAGGAGGCCAATTCACCACATCAGAACCCTTCTTGGTCAAATCAGTTAATGGTTTAACAATAACAGAGAAATTACCAATAAATTTACGATAAAAATTGGCAAAACCCAAGAATCTTTGAAGAGCCTTTAATGAAGTAGGTTGGACCCAATCACAGATGGCCTGAACTTTGACCGGGTCCATTTCAATAACAGATGGGGACAAAATGAATCCCAGAAATGAGATCCTCTGAACGCCAAAAAGACACTTTGATCCCTTCACATACAGAGCATTCTCTCTCAAAATCTGGAACACAGTCCGAACATGTTTTACATGAGAGTCCCAGTCATTGGAAAAAATCAAGATATCATCCAAATAAACAATCAGAAATTTATCCACAAAATCCCTGAAAATGTCATTCATGAAGGGCTGGAAGACAGAAGGAGCATTAGTGAGCCCAAAGGGCATCACAAGGTACTCAAAATGCCCTTCAGGGGTATTAAATGCCGTCTTCCATTCATCCCCGTGCTTAATGCGAATAAGGTTATATGCCCCCTGAGGTCAAGCTTGGTAAACCAAGTAGCGTTTTTCACCCTGGAAAACAGATCAGAGATCAAGGGTAAAGGATATTGATATTTCACAGTAATATTGTTCAAGAGACGATAATCAATACACGGCCTTAATGAACCATCCTTTTTGGCCACAAAGAAAAAACCGGCACCTAAGGGTGAAGAGGATGGTCTGATATGACCCTTCTCCAATGACTCCTTGATATAAGACCGCATAGCGTCATGTTCAGGTACAGACAAGTTAAAAAGGCGACCTTTAGGGAATTTACTACCAGGCACTAATTCAATAGCGCAGTCATAGCTCCTATGGGGGGGCAAGGATGCAGATTTACTTTCGCTAAACACATCAGAAAAATCAATCAAAAAGTCAGGAACATCCTGAGCCTGGGGGGAGGCAGAAAAACAGGAGTGTTGGTATTAACACATTGGCAGCCCCAACTGGTAACAGACACAGATTTCCAATCCAAAACAGGATTATGAGACTGTAACCAAGGGAAACCCAGTATGATAATGTCATGCAGATTATACAGAACCAAAAATTTGCAACTCTCCTGATCAGGTTCTACCCTCATTATCACCTGAGTAGAGAACTGAGGTTTATTCTCAGCCAAAGGGGTAGAATCAATCCCCAGTAGGGGAATAGACTTCCGTAGGGGTATCAAGGGAAACCCACAACGTTTAGCAAAATCAAAATCCATCAGGTTAATAGCTGCTCCAGAATCAACAAAAGCCTGAGCAGAAAATGAGGACAGAGAGCATATCAAGGTAACAGTTAATAAAAACTTAGTCTGAACATTACCCAAGACAACTGAGCGTGCAAAACGTCTTCCCCGTTTAGGGCAGACTGAAATAGCATGAGAGGCATCACCACAGTAGAAACATAACCCATTGCGCTTTCGAAATTCATGACGCTGTGTCCCAGAAACCACTCTATCACACTGCATGGATTCAGAAGCAGGCTCACAAGGCAACATTATTCCACGCATACCTTTCCGCTCACGCAAACGTCTGTCAATTTGAATCGCTAATGACATAGAATCATTGAGACCAGAGGGAACAGGGAATCCCACCATAACATCCTTTACATTATCTGACAGTCCCTTCCGAAAAAGAGCTGCCAAAGCGTCGTCATTCCATTTGGTCAGGACTGCCCACCTACGGAATCTCTGACAGTATAACTCAGCGTCCTCAAGCCCCTGACTTAATGCCAACAAAGTTTTTTCAGCTTGATCAGTGACATTAGGCTCATCGTACAATAACCCCAAAGCCTGAAAAAACGCATCAACATCACTCAAAACAGGATCCCCAGGTGTCAGGGAAAAAGCCCAATCCTGAGGGTCGCCGCGCAGGAGAGAGATGACAATTTGAACCTGCTGCGCTGCGTTCCCTGAGGACTTAGATTTTAAGGCAAAAAACAATTTACAGTTATTTTTGAAATTCAGAAACTTAGCTCGATCCCCTATAAACAAATCTGGCATGGGAATCCTAGGTTCCACAACAGGCAACCCAGCAAGATAGGTAGCAATACTCCGAACCTCAGTGGCAAGCCGATCCACACGGCCAGACAACTGTGCAAACTCCATTGAGAGAGAAAAAAAAATCCTCCTCAGCACCCAGAGATACAGAGAGAAAAAAAAATGCAACAAACAGAAAAAAAAAATCTCTGACAACTCTGACAACTTTTTTCTTTCCACAATATTTTTCCCTTCTGTGAGTACCATATAATTTTTAGTTTTAGGCCGGTGATACTGTTATGATTTGGTAGCTGAGGAGAGCAGGCAAAAAAGGAAATACACCAGAGCAGTTGGAAACTATGAGATTGCAGTACCCTGACTAACCACCACAACTAGAGGCAGCCGTGGAGCGTTCCTACGTTGGTCCTAGACGCCTCGTCACAGCCTGAGAAACTAACTACACCTAAAGATAGAAAGAGGAAAGCTATCTGCCCCGGAGCAGATCCCCAAAGAACATAGAAAGCCCCCAAACATGTAATGGCGGTTAGACAAGAAGAAATACTGACACAGACAGAAAATAGTATGAGCAAACGTTGGGGCCCAAACTTACTAAATAGAAAAGGATAGGAAGGGCACTTACTGCAATCTCAAAAAACCCTGAAAAGCACCAACTCTACTAATTTCAAAAACACCTGAGATCACACGACCTCTACCACCTAAATTAGTTCTCTGGTGTAACCAAAAACAACACAGCAGCCACTGAAAAAACTGGAAAAAGCAAATGTACAAACATCAGTGGCTGAACTGAACTGAGAGGCAAAAGCCCCCAGAGGGGACCCTGAAGGCCCCCACCGAAGTGCAGGACAAAATGCAAAAATCAAGCACAAAAACAAAAAGAAGAAAATATCTTATCTGTAAGCAGGAGATTCAGACACGACACAGCAGGCTACCAAGGAAACAGGAATCAAGGATTGAGACCAGAACAATTGATCACCGGCAACCCTGATGGGAAGGCGACTCCCTTATATATATGACCAGTCAGTAACACCTGATTCCCAATCCTCACAATCTTCACTGGACAGTCCAGTACCGTTTGTAACCACCAGAGGGAGCTTCTGCTCAGAACTCATCTCCAGCCTATTCACAACAAGCCACCTTTTGCTTTGATGACTGCGCTTTGCACACTCTTGTCATTCTCTTGATGAGCTTCAGAGGTAGTCACCGAAATGGTTTCTAACAGTCTTGAAGGTGTTCCCAGAGATGCTTAGCACTTGTTGGCCGTTTTACCTTCACTCTACGGTCCAGCTCACCCCAAACCATCTCGATTGGGTTCAGGTCTGGTGACTGTGGAGGCCAGGTCATCTGATGTAGCACCCCATCACTCTCCTTCTTGGTCAATAGCCCTTACACAGCCTGGAGGTGTGTTTGGGGCATTGTCCTGTTGAAAAATAAATGATGGTCCAACTAAACGCAAACCGGAGGGAATAGCATGCCGCTGCAAGATGCTGTGGTAGCCATGCTGGTTCAGTATGCCTTCAATTTTGAATAAATCCCAACAGTGTCAGCAGCAAAGCACCCCCACACAATCACACCTCCTCCTCCATGCTTCACGGTGGGAACCAGGCATGTAGAGTCCATCCGTTCACCTATTCTGCGTCGCACAAAGACACGGTGGTTGGAACCAAAGATCTCAAATTTGGACTCATCAGACCAAAGCACAGATTTCCACTGGTCTAATGTCCATTCCTTGTGTTCTTTAGCCTAAACAAATCTCTCTGCTTGTTGCCTGTCCTTAGCAGTGGGTTCCTAGCAGCTATTTTACCATTAAGGTCTGCTGAACAAAGTCTCCTCTTAACAGTCGTTGTAGAGATGTGTCTGCTGCTAGAACTCTGTGTGGCATTGACCTGGTCACTAATCTGAGCTGCTGTAAACCTGCGATTTCTGAGGCTGGTGACTCGGATAAACTTATCCTCAGAAGCAGAGGTGACTCTTGGTCTTCCTTTCCTGGGGCGGTCCTCATGTGAGCCAGCTTCTTTGTAGCGCTTGATGGTTTTTGCAACTGCACTTGGGGACACTTTCAAAGTTTTCCCAATTTTTCGGACTGACTGACCTTCATTTCTTAAAGTAATGATGACCACTCGTTTTTCTTTACTTAGCTGCTTTTTTCTTGCCATAATACAAATTCTAACAGTCTGTTCAGTAGGACTATCAGCTGTGTATGCGCCACACTTCTGCACAACACAACTGATGGTCCCAACCCCATTTATAAGGCCAGAAATCCCACTTATTAAACCTAACAGGGCACACCTGTGAAGTGAAAACCATTTCCAGTGGCTACCTCTTGAAGCTCATCAAGAGAATGACAATAGTGTGCAAAGCAGTCATCAAAGCAAAAGGTGGCTACTTTGAAGAACCTAGAATATAAGACATAATTTCAGTTGTTACACATTTTTTTGTTAAGTATATAATTCCACATGTGTTAATTCATAGCTTTGATGCCTTCAGTATGAATTTACAATTTTCATAGTCATGAAAATACAGAAAAATCTTTAAATGAGAAGTTGTGTCCAAACTTTTGGTCTTTACTGTATAAGTTCTTTTTTTTATTTAAGTGATGAAAAAAAATTCCAAAGTTTATTGAAAAAAATAAAATTGCACCATTTTCCGATACCCATAACGTCTCCATTTTTTGCGATCTTGTGTTGGGTGAGGGCTTATTTTTTGCCTGCCGAGCTGACATCTTTAATGATACCATTTTGGTGCGGATACGATTTTTTGATCGCCCGTTATTGCACTTTAATGCAATGTTGCGGCGTCCAAAAAAACGTAATTCTGGCGTCTTTACTTTTTTTCTCGTTACGCCGTTTAGCGATCTGGTTATATTGATAGATCGGGCGATTCTGAATGCGGCAATGTCAAATATGTGTATGTTTGATTTTTTTATTGTTTTATTTTGTATGGGGCGAAAGGGGGGTGATTTGAACTTTTATTTATTTTTGAAATATTTTTAAAAACATTTTTTTTTACTTTTGGCATGCCGCAAGTCTCCATGCGGTACTAGAAGATGCCATAATCCGATCGACTCTGCTACATACAGGCGATGATCAGATCGCATGTCTGTAGCAGAATTGCTGCCTTGCTATGAGCACTGGCCACCGGGCGGCACTCATAGCAATCCGGCAGTGACAACCATAGAGGTCTGTTGGAGACCTCTGGTTGTCATGCCAACCCATCAGTGACTCGTGATCACGTGATGGGGTCACCGATGGGCAGGATTTACGGTGAGCTTGCTGAAAGCGTGCGTTAAATGCCCCTGTCAGAGTTTGACAGCGGTATTTAACTAGTTAACATCCGCGAGTGGATCGCGATTCCACCCGCAGCTGTTAAAGGCTCATGTCAGCTATTCAAAACAGCTGACATGTGTCAGAAAAGATGTGAACTCAATGCCGGAGCTCACATCAAAGGGAGGGAGTCCGACATCGGGCATAATAATACGCCGATGTTGGACTCCCTCCCTTTGATGTGGGCTCCGGCGTTGAGTTCACATCTTTTCTGACACATGTCAGCTGTTTTGAGGGGTTATTATATTTAATATATAATAAAATTTATTTTTTTGTCTTAAAGAGGTTTTCCAGGCTTAAGTTTAAAGTTAGTAAAAGAAAACTGACTGGCACATCCAAACCAGTGTGAATTAGGTGCAAACCAGGAGCAGCTACCTCCATAGACAATATACAAAAAAAGGTTGCACTCTATCGTGCCAAAGCAAGTCAATGTGAAACATGAAACATGAACTGAACAGCAATATGGCTTTCGAATATTAGAAAAAAAATGAATGAGACGCTTTGCACAAAATTTGGCCAAATAATGCCTGCCCATACACCAACGTCAAGGTGGTCTCAGAACGTATGGGTCCCTGCCTATGTTAACATACCTCTATTAGGCTGATATCTGAATTCCTGGGTGAATGTGGACACCTCTGTCAGTAAAGCTTGCCTTTTCTGGGTGAGCAGGAACCTGCTATAATTAAAATCACCACATGGTGATGGGCGGAGTGCTCGGTCAGTAAGCTAACATAGAAGTAAAAGAAAACTGACTGGCACATCCAAACCAGTGTGAATTAGGTGCAAACCAGGAGCAGCTACCTCCATAGACAATATACAAAAAAAGGTTGCACTCTATGTGCCAAAGCAAGTCAATGTGAAACATGAAACATGAACAGCAATATGGCTTTCGAATATTAGAAAAAAAATGAATGAGACGCTTTGCACAAAATTTGGCCAAATAATGCCTGCCCATACACCAACGTCAAGGTGGTCTCAGAACGTATGGGTCCCTGCCTATGTGAACATACCTCTATTAGGCTGATATCTGAATTCCTGGGTGAATGTGGACACCTCTGTCAGTAAAGCTTGCCTTTTCTGGGTGAGCAGGAACCTGCTATAATTAAAATCACCACATGGTGATGGGCGGAGTGCTCGGTCAGTAAGCTTACATAGAAGTAAAAGAAAACTGACTGGCACATCCAAACCAGTGTGAATTAGGTACAAACCAGGAGCAGCTACCTCCATAGACAATATACAAAAAAAGGTTGCACTCTATCGTGCCAAAGCAAGTCAATGTGAAACATGAAACATGAACAGCAATATGGCTTTCGAATATTAGAAAAAAAATGAATGAGACGCTTTGCACAAAATTTGGCCAAATAATGCCTGCCCATACACCAACGTCAAGGTGGTCTCAGAACGTATGGGTCCCTGCCTATGTGAACATACCTCTATTAGGCTGATATCTGAATTCCTGGGTGAATGTGGACACCTCTGTCAGAAAAGCTTGCCTTTTCTGGGTGAGCAGGAACCTGCTATAATTAAAATCACCACATGGTGATGGGCGGAGTGCTCGGTCAGTAAGCTAACATAGAAGTAAAAGAAAACTGACTGGCACATCCAAACCAGTGTGAATTAGGTGCAAACCAGGAGCAGCTACCTCCATAGACAATATACAAAAAAAGGTTGCACTCTATGGTGCCAAAGCAAGTCAATGTGAAACATGAAACATGAACAGCAATATGGCTTTCGAATATTAGAAAAAAAATGAATGAGACGCTTTGCACAAAATTTGGCCAAATAATGCCTGCCCATACACCAACGTCAAGGTGGTCTCAGAACGTATGGGTCCCTGCCTATGTGAACATACCTCTATTAGGCTGATATCTGAATTCCTGGGTGAATGTGGACACCTCTGTCAGTAAAGCTTGCCTTTTCTGGGTGAGCAGGAACCTGCTATAATTAAAATCACCACATGGTGATGGGCGGAGTGCTCGGTCAGTAAGCTAACATAGAAGTAAAAGAAAACTGACTGGCACATCCAAACCAGTGTGAATTAGGTGCAAACCAGGAGCAGCTACCTCCATAGACAATATACTGCTCACCCAGAAAAGGTAAGCTTTACTGACAGAGGTGTCCACATTCACCCAGGAATTCAGATATCAGCCTAATAGAGGTATGTTCACATAGGCAGGGACCCATACGTTCTGAGACCACCTTGACATTGGTGTATGGGCAGGCATTATTTGGCCAAACTTTGTGCAAAGCGTCTCATTCATTTTTTTTTCTAATATTCGAAAGCCATATTGCTGTTCATGTTTCATGTTTCACATTGACTTGCTTTGGCACGATAGAGTGCAACCTTTTTTTGTATATTGTCTATGGAGGTAGCTGCTCCTGGTTTGCACCTAATTCACACTGGTTTGGATGTGCCAGTCAGTTTTCTTTTACTTCTATGTTAGCTTACTGACCGAGCACTCCGCCCATCACCATGTGGTGATTTTAATTATAGCAGGTTCCTGCTCACCCAGAAAAGGCAAGCTTTACTGACAGAGGTGTCCACATTCACCCAGGAATTCAGATATCAGCCTAATAGAGGTATGTTCACATAGGCAGGGACCCATACGTTCTGAGACCACCTTGACGTTGGTGTATGGGCAGGCATTATTTGGCCAAATTTTGTGCAAAGCGTCTCATTCATTTTTTTTCTAATATTCGAAAGCCATATTGCTGTTCATGTTTCATGTTTCACATTGACTTGCTTTGACACGATAGAGTGCAACCTTTTTTGTATAAGTTTAAAGTTAAACTTTGAATCCTCACAGCGCCTGCACTGCGCAGCGTGAGGATTCCATGATGTCATGAGTAGAGATGAGCGAATTTGTTCGGATTCAGTTCCGAATGCGAAATTTTGTTTCTGCAATATTCATCAAACACAGCCGAACGCCATTAGAGTCAATGGAAGCAGAAATTATCGAATATGTTCACAACCAATCATAAGACAAACATTCGGCATGAATAGTGTTCGAATATGGCCCGAATATGTCAAAATCAGATTCGGGGACAAAATTCGAACAAATTTGCTCATCTCTAGTCAGGAATGGGCGGTCATGTGACTGCAAGTATGTGATTTGCATACATGTGGTCATATGCTGACTAGATGGCACGGCCTCACTCAGTGCCAGTGTATTGAGTGAGACCGAACACATGTAGTCAGATTGCAGTCGGAAGTATGCAAATCGCTTCCTAGTGGTCACATGATTGCCGGCTCCCGAGAATCCTCACAACGCACAGTGCGGGTGCTGTGAGGATTCAATAGCCTACAGTCATGTAGAGTGACTGCAGACTTACACCTCAAGCCTGGAGAACCCCTTTAACCCCTTCCCGACCCATGACGCCTACGTCGGCGTCATGAAAACCAGTGGCATCCCGACCCATGACGCCGACATAGGCATCATGGTATAAATCATGTTCCTGCAGGTCGGGTGACTGGGGTCACTGAAAGGTCACCCGACACGCAGTAACAAGACCCTTTGTGCATTACCACAGTGGGGGTGGCTTAACCCCCATGTGGCTACGATCGCTCTGATTGGCTGTTAAAAGTGAAACAGCCAATCAGACCGATTTGTAATATTTCACCAATGAAATTTGGTGAAATATTACAATCCAGCCATGGCCGATGCTGCAATAGCATCGGCCATGGCTGGACACTGAGTTCTGACCCCCCCCACACCGAGTGACGGCGGCGATCGGTCACCGCCGTCACTATCTGCTCCCCTGCGCTCCGGTCCGCTCCCCTCCTCCTTGCCTCCGCTCCCACTCGGCTTCCGAACGCCCCCTTAGCTCCTCTCACCTCCCCCAGTCCTCTGGTGTCCCTGTATCCATCCCGGCGTCCGACCAGGACTCTTCATGGGCGCCGCCATCTTGGAAAATGGCGGGCGCATGCGCAGTGCGCCCGCCGGCTGGCAGATTACAGACATTTATTTTGATCACTGTGAAATACTCTCACAGTGATCAAAATAAATAAAAAAGTAAATAAACGCACCCTTTATCCCCCCATAGGTAGGGACAAATAATAAAAAAAATAAAATATTTTTTTTTCTATTAGGGTTAGAATTACAGTTAGGGTTAGAGTTAGGGTTAGCCTTAGGGTTAGCCTTAGGGTTAGGGTTAGCATTAGGGTTAGGCTGGATTCACATCGCGTTATGGCAGTCCGTTAGACAGACTGCGTTACACAGCGGTATAAGGTGGTGTAACGCAGTCCGTTAATGCTGCCATTCACTCCCATTTGCAGGCGCATTGCGACATGCCGTCGCGACATGCCGTCATTCTGTGACGGAGCCTCAGACGCAGGCTGCAGCGTCTGGGCTCCGTCACTGCTAGCACAGATGAATCATCTGCTGATTCATCTGCGCATAGCATAACGCGATACCTATAGCTATACCGTTACCAGCCCGTCAATGTTGTTGAACAGGCTGGTAAAACATAATGTGAACCTAGCCTTTAGCATTAGGGTTAGAATTAGGGTTAGGGTTGGAATTAGGGTTAGGGTTGGAATTTGGGTTAGGGATGGAATTAGGGTTACTGTTAGAATTAGGGTTAGGGTTGGAATTAGGGTTAGGGTTGGGGTTGGGATTAGGGTTAGGCTTGTGGTTAGGGTTAGAGTTAGGATTAGTGTTAGGGGTGTTTTGGGGTTAGGGTTGGGATTAGGGTTAGGCTTGTGGTTAGGGTTATAGTTAGGGTTGGGATTAGTGTTTGGGGTGTGTTGGGGTTAGGGTTATGGTTAGGGTTTGGATTAAGGTTAGGGGTGTGTAGGGGTTAGGGTTGTGGTTAGAGGTGTGTTGGGGTTAGGGTTGGAGTTAGAATTGAGGGGTTTCCACTATTTAGGCACATCAGGGGGTCTCCAAACGCGACATGGCGCCACCATTGATTCCTGCAAATTTTGCGTTCAAAAAGTCAAACAGTGCTCCCTTTATTCTGAGCCACGACGTGTGCCCAAACAGTGGTTTACCCCCACATATGGGGTATCAGCGTACTCAGGAAAAATTGCACAACAACTTCGGGGGTCTAATTTCTCCTGTTACCCTAGGGAAAAAAAAATTGGGGACTAAAAGATCATGTTTGTGAAAAAAAAAGGATTTTTATTTTCACGGCTCTGTGTTATAAACTTCTGTGAAGAACTTGGAGTTTCAAACTTCTCACCACACATCTAGAGGAGTTCCTTGGGGGATCTAGTTTCCAAAATGGGGTCACTTGGGGGGGTTTCTGTTTAGGCACATTATGGGCTCTGCAAACGTAACATGACGCCCGCAGACCATTCCATAAAGTCGGTATTACAAAACGTCACTACTTCCCTTCCGAGCCCCGACGAGTGCCCAAACAGTGGTTCCCCCCCACAAATGGGGCACCAGCATACTCAGGACAAACAGGAGAACTTTTGGGGTCCAATTTCTCCTGTTACCCTTGTGAAAATTAAAAATTGTGGGCTAAAAAATCATTTTTTGAGGGAAAAAATGATTTTTTATTTTCATGGCTCTGGGTTATAAACTTCTGTGAAGCACTTGGGGGTTGAAAGTGCTCACTACACATCTAGATAAGTTCCTTGGGTGGTCTAGTTTCCAAAATGGGGTCACTTGGGGGGAGTTTCCACAGTTTAGGCACATCAGGGGCTCTGCAAACGTAACATGACGCCTGCAGACCATTCCATCAAGTCGGCATTTCAAAACGTCACTACTTCCCTTCCGAGCCCCGACGTGTGCCCATACAGTAGTTTTCTCCAACATATGGGATATCAGCATACTCAGGACAAATTGTACAACAACTTTTGGGGTCTAATTTCTCCTTTTACCCTTGGGAAAATAAAAAAATTGGGGACTAAAAGATCATGTTTGTGGAAAAAATATGATTTTTTTATTTTCATGCCCGGGCGTTATAAACTTCTGTGTAGCCCTTGGGGGTTCAAAGTGCTCACTACACATCTAGATAAGTTCCTTGCGGGGTCTAGTTTCCAAAATGGGGTCACTTGTGGGGAGTTTCTACTGTTTAGGCACATCAGGGGCTCTGCAAACATAACATGACGCCCGCAGACCATTCCATCAATGTCGGCATTTCAAAATGTCACTACTTCCCTTCCGAGCCCCAACGTGTTCCCGAACAGTGGTTCCCCCCACATATGGGGTACTAGTGTACTCAGGACAAACTGTACAAGAACTTTTGGGGTCCAATTTCTCCTGTTACCCTTGTGAAAATAAACAATTGCGGGTTAAAAAAATCAGTTTTTGAGGAAAAAAATTATTTTTTATTTTCACAGCTCTGCATTATAAACTTCTGTGAAGCACGTGGGGGTTCAAGGTGCTCACCACACATCTGGATAAGTTTCTTGGGGGGTCTAGTTTCCAAAATGGGGTCACTTGTGGGGGGTTTCTACTGTTTAGGCACATCAGGGGCTCTGCAAACGTAACAAGATGTCCTCAGAACATTCCATGAAGTCGGCATTTCAAAGCGTCACTACATCCCTTCCGAGCCCTGACGTGTGCCCAAACAGTGGTTCTCCCCCACATATAGGGTACCAGCGTACTCAAGACAAACTGGACAACAACTTTTGGGGTCCAATTTCTCCTGTAACCATTGTGAAAATAAAAAATAGAGGGCTAAAAAATCATTTTTTGAGAAAAAAAAAGATTTTTTATTTTCACGGCTCTGCGTTATAAACTTCTGTGAAGCACCTGGGGGTTCAAAGTGCTCACTGTGCATCTAGACAAGTTCCTTAGGGGGTCTAGTTTCCAAAATGGGGTCATTTGTGGGGGAGCTCTAAAGTTTAGCACACAGGGACTCTCCAAACACAACATGGTGTCCGCTAACGATTGGAGCTAATTTTACATTAAAAAAGTCAAATGGCGCTCCTTCCCTTCTGAGCCCTGCCGTGCGCCCAAACAGTGGCTCCCCCACGTATGGGGCACCATCGCACTCAGCAAAAACTGGACAACAACTTTTGGGGTCCAATTTATCCTGTTACCCTTGGGAAAATAAAAAATAGCGGGCTAAAAAATAAATTTTGAGGAACAAAAATTATTTTTTTATTTTCACTACTCTGCGTTTATAAACTTCTGTGAAGCAGTGGGGGGTTCAAAGTGCTCACTACACATTTAGATAAGCTCCTTGGGGGGTCTAGTTTCCAAAATGGGGTCACTTGTGAGGGGTTTCTACTGTTTAGGCACATCAGGGGCTCTGCAAACACAACATGATGCCCGCAGAACATTCCATCAAGTCTGCATTCCAAAATGGCGCTCCTTCCCTTCTGAGCTCTCCCATGCACCAAAACAGTGGTTCCCCCCATTTATGGGGTATTGGTGTACTCAGGACAAATTGCACAACAACTTTTGTGGTCCAATTTCTCCTGTTACCCTTGTGAAAATAAAAAATAGCGGGCTAAAAAATCATTTTAGAGGAAAAAAAATGATTTTTTTATTTTCACTGCTCTGCGTTATAAACTTCTGTGAAGCACTTGGGGGTTCAGAGTGCTCACAACACATCTAGATAAGTTCCAAAAGGGGTCTAGTTTCCAAAATGGTGTCACATGTGGGGTTTTTTCACTGTTTAGGCACATAGGGTGTGACGATAACTTGGAGTGAGAGCTCCATTCTTTGTGCTTCTCTATAACTTTCCACACGACTGCTGCATTCATTAGGTTTGGCAGCCTCAGACCGTGGGCTTCTCCCCCCCTTCAGTTCACTACACACTCTGTGTAATCTGATACCAGGTGGCTAGCCCCCACTCTTAACCCAGCTGAAAGCAGTTTAGAAACCACATGGTCTGTTCCTTTGTTGTATGGTAGTTATTCCAGATTAAATATCTTGGCTCCTGTGTATGTTATAAGTATGACATTTTCATATCTGCCAATTCATCGGTAAAGACGGTGATCAGTGAATTTTCTAAGTGCTGGCACTAGCAGAACTCAAGAAACATATTCCTGCTTAGCTGATCCACCCAGGCACTCTGTGTTTAGACTTAAATGCACGCCAATGTCTTGCGGAGTACAATGGTACGCTGTGCATCGCTGTAAAAGACTCCATCTCTGAGTTATGATAGTTATGAGTTTTCTGAACCAAGACTACCACTTAGAGTAAGAGGAGGACCCCGGTAACTCCACCCTTTTTATGATGTCACGGCCACAGGTCTATAAGGCAGGGCCAGGTAATTTTGCCTGAGATCTGTCCTGGACAACAGATGTAGAGCACCTCTGTGATGCTTTGTGATGTGTCACCCATCCTCCGACCGCATGGCTTCCCTACTATGATCTAAGAACTGTAAGTTGATCTTCCTTATGTTAACCCATTTTATTTTGTAACCGTATTGTACATATTTCAATTGTCTCCCTTTTTGTAAAATCTTGCTTTAAAACTTTATAAACACTGTCAAACCTTTTTGAAGTAAAGATATAAAATTACTAGTTCGTGTCTCCATGCTCTGTAACAAATTTGCACGCGCCTGACGTATACTACACTACTAAATTGGGGTGGCCTCTGCCCCACGTTCTAGACTCAGAGGCTGGTGGCAGTGAGCTAGTGTGAGTGTGCTGGGCTGTGTATCGCTGACAGTGATGGAGTGGGTTTTATAAGTGTATTGCCTGGCAGCGACTAGGAGTAGTTATAATTCCCTCACTGTAGCGTACCCAATAGCCAGTACACGTCCAAGCGGCCCGTCTGGCGACTAATTATCCTAGGTGCAGTTCCCTGACTAACCTGATGGTAAGGGGTGTGCGGAGAGCTGCAAGTTCCTGACATATTGGTGGCAGAGCGGTGGGATTATAGAGCATTAATGATCTGGTCTGAGCAATCATTCCTCTCACTAAAACACTTGCACGGTTCTTCCAGGGACCCTGCAGCAAAAGTTTTGGAGAACGAACTCAGTGTTTACTAGTCCTGAGACAATTGAGTGTACTTGCGATTACCCCCTCCCTCCTCTTTGTTTTTCTATCCTATCTTTTATTTGGCAATCATGGCTGCAAGAGGAGAAAGTTGGTACGCACAGCAGAAAAGGGAAATTCTTGCTGGAATATGCACGTATCGAGGCCTTGACCCCACGAGCCAAACCAAAGCCCAACTGGTCCTGACCCTGGCGGCACTGGATGATGCTGAGAGTGTGGTGGGCGCAGGAGTCGGCCCAAGCAGAGGTGATGTTGCAGCGGAGGCCCAAACGATGAATGCTGGCCCAACTTGCACCCAAGGCGGATTGGACCCCTACCTGCAAGCGGCCTTGGATCAACTCCCCACCGAAGAGCATGATAGACGTCTGCAGCTGATCCAACAAACTCAAGAGAGAACAGCCCAACAGCGGCCGAGAGAGCCGAGCGCCAAGCTCAGAGAGACCATGAACTAGAAATGCTCAGGCAGGGGGCGATATCCTCCACAGCCCGGAGCAGTGAGCCGAGCAGCGCTCAGAGTCCAAAGCCACGGCCAGAGCATTTCCCCAGGATGGACACGGACGGGGACTTGGACACTTTTCTGCGGGCCTTTGAGAAAGCCTGCAGACAGTAGCAGCTGCCTGAGAACCAATGGGCCAGGTACTTGACCCCCGGGCTGAAAGGCAAAGCTCTGGAGGCGCTCTCCCTGCAGAACAAGATGGTGACTATGAGGCCATAAAGCAGGCCCTCGTAAAGAAATACCAGCTAACCCTGAGGTTTACCACAAGAAATTCCGGAACCTCCAACGTGGCCCACACGACAGTTATACTGATGTGGTGCAAGGACTCAGGACCCACTTCAGACAGTGGACCCGGGGACTGTCAGTGACCTCTTTTGAGTGGCTGGAGGACCTGATGATCAAGGACCAGTTCCTACACCTGTGCACAGCCGAGGTCCGCCAGTTCATACTGGACCGAGAACCAGAGGACGCGGACAAAGCGCCGCAGATCGCCGACAACTATGAGGCCAACTGGAAACCCGAGGTGCAGAAGCCAGTCACCGCCAGCTGGAGAGTGGGGTAAGCCTGCAACCAACCCCAGTGCCCCTGCCAGCCATCCCTCCGGAGGCCTTGTCCCCTTTGCCAGTGCCAGGCCTACATCAGACCCCCGCCAGTGTTTCTCCTGTAAACGACTGGACATATCTTGTCCGGAGAGGCAGAAGAACCCCCAGCCAAGGCCTCCGGGCCCGACGCCTCTCTTCTTTTGGTGGGTGGTGTGGTTGGGAGGATCGATGACAACGAGCAGCCCGTCCACGTGGGGGCCCGTCTTGCTACAGGCCTCAAGGACACCGGGGCTGAACGAACCCTCATCCGAGCCGAACTGGCGGCCCCTGAAGAGTTGATTCCAGGGAAAACCCTAACTGTCACCGGGATTGGAGGCGTCTGCTGTCCCTTGCCGATGGCTGGGGTTTTCATTGACTGGGGTGCCGGGAGCGGACTGAAGGAAGTGGGGGTGTCCAAAAACCTGCCCTCTGATGTTTTATTGGGGACTGATTTGGGGAGGATAGTCGCATACTATGTCCCTGACACCCTCCCCAAACTGATAATCAGGGTAACGTTGACCCTGAGGTTAATGATGATGATAGTGATGGGAAACTGAATGTATTACCTGCCAATGCTTTGATAAGTAATGATGCAACTGATAACCAGAATGATGCTGGTAGTGATGTATCTGTGCCAACTGAACCTGTTAACCCTTTTTCTGAAACGGTAGATGTGTCCACAGGTACAGGAGCGCTCTGCGGAGTGAGACGGCTGAGGAACCCCTAGCAGGAGCAAGCGACGGTGCTCAAGGAAATGGGGAGGTGCATGGGAACCGTGAGGAAGGTGACGCCATGCCACTGACCAGTGCCACCGAGGAAGGTAACTGGCCCATAAGTAGCACTGCTCCTGAAATGTTGGGGTGGATGGGGAAGTAGAACCCATAGCAGCGCAGGCTGATGGGTCTCTAGAATTCCCCGGGGAGATAGCATACGTAGCTGCTGTCACCCGCAGTCAGAGTGCCCAGATCGCAGGTAGCGCCCTGCCATCTGGACCCTCCTCCGCTACAGGAGAGACTGACCCAGAGCAGGTCCCAGAGGGTCCCGGTGAGGAAGGAACCCTGACGTCACTTCTGGCTGCCTCCAGCCAGGAGTTCCAGGCCGCTCTGCACTCAGATGCGAGCCTGGAGAACTTGAGGCACCTCGCCGAGACTCCCACCTCCGTGACTGATAAGAAGAGGGTGTTCTGGGAACGAGGAAGCTTGTACCAGTAGACAGTACCCAGAGATTCCCAAAAGGAGTGGTTGAGGGAAAAACAGCTGGTCGTCCTGTACCAGTTCCGAGGTGAGTTGTTGCGGATTGCCCATGAGATTCCACTCGCTGGACACTTGGGGATCAGCAAAACTAAGGCACGGCTGTCTCAACACTTCTATTGGCCCAAGATGGGGACAGATGTGACTAACTACTGCCGCTCCTGTATCACCTGTCAAAGAGTGGGGAAGGCGGGGCCTGCTCTTAAGGCTCCCCTGAACCCTTTGCCAGTGATAGAGGAGCCTTTACAGAGAATCGCGGTGGACATTGTGGGCCCGCTGGCCGTCCCCAGCAGCTCTGGAAAGCGATACACCCTTACTGTCGTAGACTACGCTACCCGGTACCCGGAGGCAGTGTCTCTTTCCTCAACTAGGGCAGATAAGGTGGCGGATGCACTGGTGACCATCTTTTCACGGGTAGGATTTCCCAGGGAGATGCTTACCAATCAAGGGACCCAATTTATGTCTCGCCTAATGGAGGCTCTCTGTAAGAGAATGCAGGTGGAGCGTATGGTATCGAGTGTGCATCACCCACAGACCAATGGTTTGTGTGAGCGCTTTAACGGTACCCTCAAACAGATGCTCCGCATGTCATGGAAATATATCAGGAGAAGAAAGTGCAAATCTCCCTACACAAAACGCTACATGTAGCCCCCAGACACAACACCCACAGCTAGGGCTTCACGGGGGGGTGGTATAGCTACAGAGACAAATGAGGAACCTCAGTGCCGAGCAGGGCTGCCAGCATGGAACCATGACACTGATCCACCGCAGCCTCAGCAAGGAGGTGGGAAATCCCCATGCAGCAAGACAACTTTAAAGCCCAAATCTCACCCAGTGTATACACCAAGTACACCATGTCACTTCTTATCTGATGAAGATGCAACGTCACACATGCTGCCCAAACACTAGGGAAGAAAACACACAAGCACCAATAGAGCAGGGACAGGTAGAAGCACCATCCTATGAGCCCTTCATCCCAAGCCAGGTGATCAGTATGCTGCCAGACCCAGGGATACCCCCCATGCTATTTTGCCAAAAAATGCAGCAGATCCAGCAAACGTATACAGCAGCCTGGATTGATCTCTGGACCGAAATGGAAATAAAAGCAGGTGATGCATTCTGGTCAATTATGAGAGAACACTTCAAGCTTCCAGCAGAGTTAGATGCGTATGCCTGGGAGACAGGACCAAAGCTAATTGAACAACTCAGAGAATGGGCCAAAAGCAGACTGACAGGACAAACTCTCAGCCTACATGTCACGAGTCAAGACAAGACAGAGTCTGTGGAGAAGTTCCATGACAGAGTAATGCAAGTGTTTCAAGATTTGGGCCTCATTACCCATGATCAGACACACAGACGGATGTTGGCACAGGCTTTTGTGCATGGACTGAGAGAACCAATCAGGAAACCACTGGTAGCAGCCAGGCCTGAGTACATGTCAATAGCAATGGATACCCTGCTCACAGTAGCAAAAAGGATTGAGTCCCGCCGGGACAGAAGGGATGTCAAGTGTTACAACTGTGGCGAGTTTGGTCATTTCCGGAACCGTTGCAGAACACTGACTTCACCCAGAAAAAGAAGAAACACAGAAAGCAGTGAAGAGCCCCGTCCATAGGACAAGAGCACACCAAGTCCACAGGGAACCCCACCAGTGGGACCAATATCCTGAGAGTGGATGGCGTAGTCAGATCTTTTCTTGTGGAACTCCGCAACCTCACCTATCTATCAGAGTCTTCTGCTTCCTGCATGGGAATTGATGGTCAAGTCAGATATTTCCAGATTATGAAGCCCCTGAGCATGTGGACTCAGCCAGAACACTCCATCATGTCCCAGTTTGTTGTGTCAAAAAACCTGCACCCTCAACCTATTGGGAGTGGACCTACTGCAGAAGCTGAAAGCGACCAGAGTGTTCCAGGAAGATGGGACCATGACACTTTCTTCACCCCTGACCCAAGAAGAAACAGGAACCTCAAACAACCACACTGCAGACCTATCACAGGAGGTGCTGGACATAGTACCAGAAAAGCCACTCCATCACCCAGAGTCAAGATGTCTCTGACCAACTGAAGGTCTAAGTGAACTCGCCTAAGAAGACGGCCTGAGAACTTTTGACATTGGCCAGGATATTTAACTCAAGAAGGACCCTACTCGCTTCATGGAATGGCAACACCTCATCCAGCTCCAACGCCAGAGGTTCATCTTTTGCAAGCACCAGGAGGTGCCCCCTGCAATCAACCAGTTCACCCAGGCCCTAGACCGGCAAAAGGCCACTCAGCTCTTCAAACTTGTGCACAAATACTGACCTGAGACCGAGCTGGAGAAAAAAGAAACTACTGATGGCCCGTGCTGAGAAAAAAGCAGCCGGTGAAGGAGACATCCCAACAAGAAGACCCCCTGTGACCAGAGCAGGTGCTAACACAGTGACTGTCTTGGTGGAGAACAAGAAAGCCAGCTGGTCGTCATCTCTCATGATGTGGATCCTAGTAGATGGCTTGTTTTCCCGCCAGCTCTGCACCAGCAGATGGGAGTCCCCTGCCGCATACTGAAGGACAAGGCCAAACTGGGCTGCCTCGCCCATCGGAATCAATCCCAGCTTTCCACAGTGAAGAAAAGACTGTAAACCCCACTGAGTTCAGAATGGTGCAAAGCCTGGAGGCCGAGAAAGAGGCTACGTATTTGAAACCCCAACAGTGCTGAACCATCACACTCTGCTCTCAAGAGTCCCAGTCACCGCAACGGTATTCACGGTGATCAACCTGGCCAGTACCTTCTTCAGTGTTTCCCCTTCACCTGGAGGCCTGCTTTCATGCACCAGTGCAGTGCATATGGACAATGTTGCCTCAAGGTGCTCAAAACAAGCCCTTCAAGTTTCACCAAGACAATGTCCTCCATCCTCGTCAACTGGATTGCAGAATATGCAAGAGTCACTCTTCTACAACACGTGGATGACCTTCTCTTTTGTGTGGTTGACATCGACACCTGCACAGTCTATTCCTTGTCTCTCCTACTCTACGTGGAAGAACAGCAACGTAAGGTCTGGAAGAACAAAGTCCAGTGATGCCAGAAGCAAGTTACATCCCTGGGACACTGTATTGCCCACCAGACGAAACACATGTCAAAAGACTGGAAGACCACTGTGAAGATGGCTCCCCCAACAACTCCAAGAATGCTGCAGGCCTTCCCTGGTCTAGTGTCGTATTGCAGAACCTGGATCCCTGATGTCTCAGTCCTAATGCAGCCTCTGTGCGCTTGCATCAACGCAACCCCGCTCCTTCTATCAGACGCAGCCTTCAACCCATTCAGGAGATTGGAAGAACTCCACAGTCTCAGCGCCAATACCAGGCCTACTTGACTATGAAAAGTCTTTCCGTCTACCTGATGGAAGAAAGAAGGTCATGCTACTGGAGTCCTGGCATGGATTCACGGGGGAAAACAGAGACTTTTAGGCTGCCTCTCAGCCCGCTTGGATCCAGTTGCAAGAAGAGCACCCTCCTGCCTGATGGCAGTATCTGCAGCACACACCCTCCTGGACAAGGTTGCTGACATCACTCTTGGACAGCCACTGGAAACTCTCACTCCACATGACATCTTGGCAATCTTCAATCAAGCTCAACCAACAGTAATCTCTCCACCACCAGGCATCTTTGTGGCGCCTCTATTGCCTTTGTCTCATAATGTCACCGTCTCCAGACCTACAGTCCTCAGCCCGGCCACTCTACTCCCACTCCCAAGGGGGGATACTTGGATGGCTCCAGATTTGCAGATGATGAAGAAGTTTCAAAACAGGAAGTGCAGTGACCAGCAATCAAGAAATCCTGTGGTCCAGAAGTCTGTCACCTAGCCTGTCAGCCCAGGAAGCAGAACTGATAGCGCTGACGAAGGCCTGCCAGATGGCAGAAGGCAAGACTGCAAACATCTACATGGACTACAGGTACTCGCATGGCATAGAAAAAGACTTTAGACCCATCTGGGCTACAAGGGACTTCATCACAGCAAACGGGACAACCGTGAAGCATCATGGAGCCTTCAGGGACCTACTGGGTATACTCCAACTTCCAAAATGGTGGCAATTTGAAAAATCAAAGTGCATGGAAAACTGAGAACAGAAGAGGCGTGAGGCAATAACATGGCGGACATGGCAGCCAAAGAAGCAGCCAAAGGAAGACAACATGGAGAAGTGGGAGAGGTCGTAGAGCCGGACGGCTACTACATGACGACTGAAGACAAGAAACCTGACAAAGAAACGTCCTGGAATCTGCTCAAGAAGTTACAAGACCAAGCTCCAAAAGGAGAAGAAGAGCTGAATGCGAAAAAAGCAACACATGAAGAAAGAAGGCTATCAATAATAGACTTCAGACTCTGCCTACCACAAAGTATGCACCCTATGGTGGTCCAATGGGTACATGGACCCATATCCACATATCAAAGACACAGATGAATGATCTGATTGGTGCTTACTGTTTCGCTTCAGGGATCTCCACCCTAACAGCCAAATTCACCAGCAGCTGTCTGACCTGCGGCAAATGCAAGCCTGGACGTATGGAAGAAAGTCCCCCTCACCTCATCTGGAAAGACCACTCTACCAGCTTCAAAGGATCCAGATAGACTACATCCAGATATCGCCAAGTGAAGGATTCAAATACGCCATTGTGGTCAAAAGAAGTATTTTCAAGATGAACAGAAGCCTTCCAAGTCAGCAAAGACTACTGCAACGAAGCTACTTTCAGAAAATAGTGTGCAGATACGGGGTTCCAGAAATGATAGAGAGTGATCAGGGACCCGCATTCACAGCAAATCTGACACACGAGACTCGATTAGCAGTAGGGTCAGACCTAGGCCTACACACTCCTTACCACCCCCAGAGCAGCAGGAAGGTAGAAAAACTGAACGGAACACTTAAGAATAGAATGCTGAAAAAATTGCCCAAGAGACACGCAAACCATGGCATGACACACTCCCAATTGCACTGTTTAGCGTAAGGCACACTCCCAGAGACCCAGAAAAGCTGTCACCATACGAAATTTTGTTTGGGTCTAGTCCCAAGTTAGGTGTATTCTTCCCTCAGCAGCAGAATATGAAAAAATTATATCTTGTTTGCTTATATAAGGGAGGTTCCCTCCCATCAGGGTTGCCAGTGATCAATTGTTCTGGTCTCATCTTTGATTCCTGTTCACTTTGTAGCTTGCTGTTTCGTGCCTGCATCTTCTGCTAACAGATAAGACATTTTCTTCTTTTAGTTTTTTTGGTGCTTGCATTTTGTCCTGCACTTCTGTGGGGGTCTGCCGGGTCCCCTTCGGGGGCTTGTGCTCCTCTCAGTTTAGTTCAGCCACTGTTGTTTTTTTTCATTTGCCTTTTCCAGTTTTTTCAGTGGCTGCTGTTTAGTTTTTATTACACCAAAGAACTAATTTAGGTGGTAGAGGTCGTGTGATCTCAGGTGTTTTTGTAATTAGTAGAGTTGGTACTTTTCAGGGTTTTTTGGGATTGCAGTAAGTGCCTTTTCTATCCTTTTCTATTTAGGAAGTTTGGGCCCCAACGTTTGCTCATACTATTTTCTGTCTGTGTCAGTATTTCTTCTTGTCTAACCGCCATTACATGTTTGGGGGCTTTCTATGTTCTTTGGGGATCTGCTCCAGGGCAGATAGCTTTCCTTTTTCTATTTTTAGGTGTAGTTAGCTTCTCAGGCTGTGACGAGGCGTCTAGGACCAACGTAGGTACGCTCCACGGCTGCCTTTAGTTGTGGTGGTTAGTCAGGGTACTGCAATCCCATAGATTCCAACCTCTCTGGTGTATTGCCTTTTTTGCCTGCTCTCCTCAGCTACCAAATCATAACACTTATGTAATTGAATTGGTCAAAAACTAATGTCCATTCTCGAGTTTTTCTCTTCACTGCCAGATTTGATGGTCCTGTCCAAGAGCCCCAGATGACACCAACCTCTGTGTAACTAGAGGGAAAGCCTGTTTGGATCCATGTATCGCATTGCAAGGAAGCTCCCGTACCAGGAGAGACACCTAAGCCATGAAGGATGTCGTGGATACTCTAACTGACCAGACAGATGACCTACCTGATGAAGAATACACACGTTTTTTTTCTGAACATGCAGTTAAATAAAGAGACTATGATTGCAAACACATAAACCCCCGACAGGGACAGTCCTCCTGACCGCCCATTTGCGAAAAGTCTGTATTCGGTGGGGGAGGCATGTATTAGGGGTGTCTCAACTCGCCGGCAGCACAAAAGAGTTGCAGCGCTTTGGGCCAGGAGCAGGTTTTTAGGGCAAGTGGTATCTAAGGGGGAACTGTCATGGAAATATATATGTATTCCATATATTCAAAGTATATTCACATATATGCATTCACAGTTCACAGTTAGATAGATCTCACTTGCTAAAAATCCTGTGCTCACATATATCTATGCCAGCTATAATCAGTCGTTTTAAACAAGTCTGGCCTTCATAAGGAACAAGTACATAGAGTACATAGAGTACATAGAGTCTTATTAGATATCTGTTGTTTACCTTATAGTCATGCAAGAAAACTAGGGCAAAAGAATATAAAACAAATAATTCTGCAACTTCAGCTCTTTTATCATGATTATCATAATTATCATACTTACACTAGAACAGCCAATAATCTAGCAGCTTTTAATTGTATGTTAATTGACTAACCAGCCCCTTTTTGTAAACGTATAAAACCTTGAATGAATAATAAATGTATGTCTTTGACGAACTGCTATACTGACACCTCCGTTGTGGACAGTTTTCATTTCGTTCTGAGTGCTCAAAAAGACATTAAATAGAGATTTGGAAAAGCAAGCAGCAAACACGGAAGGATAAATTCATCCTAATTAAATTTCCATAACACGCATGCTGGTTGAGACCCAGGGACGCGATTGGGAGCGGTACCTCCCCCACCTGCTATTTGCCTACAGAGAAGTTCCACGGGCCTCGACGGGGTTCTCCCCCTTCGAGCTCCTGTATGGCAGGCGAGTCCGGGGACCCCTTGGGTTGATAAGAGAATCCTGGGAAGATGAGCCAAACCCCACGGAAGTGTCCATCGTGGATTATGTCATGCGGTTCCGTGACAAGATGCAGACCTTGACCCAGTTGGTGATGACACCATGAAGCAGGCTCAGGCTGACCAGAAGCACTGGTACGACCAGAATGCCCGGGAGCGGACCTACCAGGTGGGTCAAAAGGTGTGGTGTTGTGAATATGCTGGAGGCTGCTTCTGAGCTGGGGCTCCCTCCGGTGGTTGCTGAGGGTAATGAACTGATTACTGAATGGCCTTCAGCTGGCGCTGAATGGTAGGATATAAGTGGCCTGAGTTCCCAGCAGCCTTGCCGGTTATCAATTGTTCCTTCTGGTCTTGCTTGAAGCACTGCTAGTTCCCTGCTTTCATTCAGATAAGTGTTTGCTGTTTTTTTTTCCTCTGTTTGATTTTCTCTGCTGGTTTGCTGCTTGCAGAGGACTGCAGTCTGTCCCCTTTTGGGGGTCTGGTGCTGCAATTGTGCTCCGTTTGTGTCTGCATTTTTGCTTTGCTCCTTTGTTACTTTTTATTTGCTGAATAGCGTTTTGTTACACCAGAGATCTGATTTAGGTGGATGAGATCGTGTGATCTCAGGTTTTTTTGGCAATCAAAAGTGTTGGTATTTTTGTTAGGGTTTTGTTGGATTGCAGTCACAATTCTTTCCTGTACTTTTCTGTCTAGACAGATTGGGCCCCAGCATTTGCTCATTCTATTTTCTGTCAATGTCCGTGTTTTCTTCTTGTCTAACCGTCATTACATGTTTGGGGGCTTCCTATTTCTTTGGGGATCTGCTCTGGGGCAGATAGCTTTCATCTTTCTGCCTTTAGGTGTAGTTATTTCTCAGGCTGTGACGAGGCGTCTAGGATCACCGTAGGAACGCTCCACGGCTACTTCTAGTTGTGTGGTTAGTTCAGGTTACTGCAATCCAATAGGTTCCAGCCTCTCTGGTGTATTACCGCTTTTGCTATTTCTCCTCAGTTACCGAAACATAACAGTATAACCGGCCCAAAAACTGAAAATTGTATGGTACTCACAGAAGGGGAAAATAGTAATAAGGAAACTCTGCTTGTTGCATTTTTTTTCCCCCTATTTCTCTGGGTGCTGAGGAATTTTTTTTTTATTTCTCTCAATGGAGTTTGCACAGTTGTCTGGCCGTGTGGATCAGCTTGCCACCGAGGTTCGGAGTATTGCTACCTATCTTGCTGGTTGTTTTTGGGGGATCGATCTAAATTTCTGAATTTTAAAAATAACTGTAAGTTGTTTTTTGCCTTAAAGGCTAAGTCCTCAGGGAACGCGGCACAGCAGGTTCAAATTGTCATCTCCCTGCTACGCGGCGACCCTCAGGATTGGGCTTTTTCCCTGACACCTGGGGATCCTGTTTTGAATGATATTGATGTATTTTTCAGGGTCTGGGGTTATTGTACGATGAACCTAATGTCACTGATCAAGCTGAAAAGATCTTGTTGGCATTAAATCAGGATCGTGAAGACGCTGAGCTGTATTGTCAGAAATTTCAAAAGTGGGCAGTCCTTACCAAATGGAATGATGATGCTTTGGCAGCCCTTTTTCGAAAGGGTCTGTCAGAAAAAGTAAAGGACGTTATGGTGGGATTCCCTGTTCCCTCTGGTCTCAATGATTCTATGTCTTTGGCTATTCAAATTGACAGACGTTTGCATGAGCGCAGAGGTATGCGTGAGATAGTGTTGCCTTGTGAGCCAGCTCCTGAGCCCATGCAGTGTGATGGAGTGACTTCTGGGGCTCAGCGTCATGAGTTCGTAAGCGCAATGGGTTATGTTTCTACTGTGGTGACGCTTCCCATGCTATTTCTGTCTGCCCTAAGCGGTAAAGACGTTTTGCACGCTCAGTTGTCTTGGGTAGTGTTCAGACTAAATTTCTGTTGACTGTTACCCTGATTTGCTCCCTGTCCACATTTTCTGCTCAGGCTTTTGTTGATTCAGGAACAGCTATTAACCTGATGGATTTTGACTTTGCCAAACGTGGGTTTCCCATGATACCCCTGCGGAACTCTATTCCCCTACTGGGCATTGATTCTACCCCGTTGGTGGAGAATAAACCCCAGTTTTCTACTCAGGTGATAATGAGGGTTGAACCAGATCATCAGGAGAGTTGCAAGTTTCTGGTGTTGCATAATCTGCATGACATTATTGTACTAGGTTTCCCTTGGTTACAGTCTCATAATCCTGTTTTGGATTGGAAATCTGTGTCTGTGACCAGTTGGGGCTGCCAATGTGTTAACACTGACACTCCTGTTTTTTCTGCCTCTCCCCAGTCTCAGGATGTCCCTGACTTTTTGACTGATTTTTCTGATGTGTTTAGCTATGATTGCGCTATTGAATTAGTGCCTGGTGGTAAATTTCCTAAAGGTCGCCTTTTTAATTTATTTGTACCTGAACACGATGCTATGCGATCTTATATCTAGGAGTCATTGGAGAAGGGTCATATCAGACCATCCTCTTCACCCATGGGCGCCATTTTTTTCTTTGTGGCAAAAAAGGATGGTTCATTGAGGCCATGTATTGATTATCGCCTCCTGAATAAGATCACTGTTAAATATCAATATCCGTTACCTTTGATTTCTGACTTATTTTCCAGAGTGAAAAGTGCTAGTTGGTTTACCAAGCTTGACCTCAGGGGGCGTATAACCTTATTCGCATTAAGCACGGGGATGAATGGAAGACGGCGTTTAATACCCCAGAGGGGCATTTTGAGTACCTAGTGATGCCTTTTGGGCTTACCAATGCCCCTTCCGTCTTCCAATCCTTCATGAATGATATTTTCAGGGATTTTGTGGATAAATTTCTGATTGTTTATTTGGATGATATCTTGATTTTTTCCAATGACTGGGACTCTCATATGAAACATGTTCGGACTGTGTTCCAGATTTTGAGAGAGAATGCTCTGTATGTGAAGGGATCAAAGTGTCGTTTTGGCGTACAGAATATCTCATTTCTGGGATTCATTTTGTCTCCGTCTGTTATTGAAATGGATCTGGTCAAGGTTCAGGCCATCTATGATTGGGTTAAACCTACTTCATTGAAGGCTCTTCAGAGATTTTTGGGATTTGACAATTTTTATCGTAAATTTATTGGTAATTTCTCTGGTATTGTTAAACCTTTGACTGATTTGACCAAAAAGGGTTCCGATGTGGTGAATTGGCCTCCTGAGGCAGTTTCTGCGTTTCAGAAACTTAAGCAGAGATTCATTTCTGCTCCTGTTCTACGGCAGCCTGATGTTTCTCTGCCGTTTCAGGTGGAGGTTAATGCCTCTGAGATTGGGGCAGGTGCCGTTTTGTCCCAAAGGGATCCAGAGACCTCTAAGAGTAACCCTTGTGCCTTTTTCTCTCGAAAATTTTCTCCAACTGAACGTAATTATGACGTGGGTAATCGGGAGTTATTGGCCATGAAGTGGGCATTTGAAGAGTGGAGACATTGGCTGGAAGGAGCCAAACATCAGGTGGTGGTCCTCACGGACCATAAGAACCTGGTTTATCTCGAATCAGCCAAGCGACTTAATCCTAGACAGGCCAGGTGGGCCTTGTTTTTCACACGTTTTAATTTTGTGGTTTCTTTTCTTCCTGGCACTAAGAATGTCAAGGCGAATGCCCTCTCGAGGAGTTTCTTTGCAGATTCTCCTGAGTTATCTGATCCTGCTGTTATTTTGAAAGAGGGTGTGGTTCTTTCTGCCATTTCGCCCAATTTGAGACTGGCTCTGGAAGGGTGTCAGGAGAATAAACCTGAGCGCTGCCCTGTTGGGAAGTTGTTTGTTCCAGACCAGTGGAAAAAGAGTGTGATGTCTGAGATTCATTGTTCTGCGTTGGCTGGTCATCCCGGGATTTTTGGTACCAGAGACTTGGTGAGTCGCTCCTTTTGGTGGCCTACTTTGTCTCGTGACGTCAGGGACTTTGTGCAGTCCTGTGGGACTTGCTCTCGTTCCAAGCCTTGCTCTCATTCTAGTGGTTTGTTAATGCCATTACCTGTACCCAAGAGGCCATGGACCCATATTTCTATGGATTTTATTTCTGACCTTCCTGTCTCTCAGAGAATGACCATTATCTGGGTAATCTGTGATAGGTTTTCCAAGATGATACATCTTGTGCCATTACCTAAGCTGCCTTCCTCCTCCGAATTGGTGCCTTTGTTCTTTCAGCACGTGGTTCGGTTACATGGCATTCCGGGAGAACATTGTGCCTGACAGAGGAGTCCAGTTTGTTTCCAGATTTTGGAGGACATTTTGTTCAAAACTTGGTGTTCAGTTGTCTTTCTCCTCTGCATTTCACCCTCAGACCAACACGTTTACACGTGCAAACTACACTTAATCATGCATGTTGAATGATCTGTAATAGCTCATTCATTACACCTAGGTTGCCATTTTTCTCAGTAGTGCGAAAGTCCTGTTTACACAAGACGATGTGCTGTCGAAAATGATGATCTTTTTTGTTGCACAATAGATCATATCACTGAATGAATGAGCAGGTGATAGGGAGCCTCTTTAGACTGCAAAATTACTGTGAAACTAGAGTAAATGGATATTTATTAAAAGAAGGCAATTCCTAAACCCAATGTAAAAACCCCCGAACAGTGTTCATATAAATATCTTTCTACAGTGTGTACGGAAAGTATTCAGACCCCTTTAAATTTTACACTTTTTGTTTCATTGCAGCCATTTGGTAAATTTAAAAAAGTTCATTTTTTTCTCATTAATGTACACTCTGAACCCCATCTTGACTGAAAAAGACCAGAAATGTAGACATTTTTGCAAATGTATTAAAAAGGAAAAACTGAAATATCCCATGGTCATAAGTATTCAAACCCTCTGCTCAGTACTGAGTTGAAGCACCCTTTTGAGCTAGTACAGCCAGGAGTCTTTTTGGGAATGATGCAACAAGTTTTTCACATCTGGATTTGGGGCTCCTCTCCAGTTCTGTCAGGTTGGATGGTGAACGTTGGTGGACAGCCATTTTCAGGTCTCTCCAGAGATGCTCAATTGGGTTTAGGTCATGGCCTTGGCTTCCAGTCAAGAACGGTCACAGCGTTGTTCTGAAGACAATCCTTTGTTATATTAGCTGTGTGCTTAGGGTCATTGTCTTGTTGGAAGGTGAGCCTTTGGCCAAGTCTGAGGTCCAGAGCACTCTAAAAGAGGTTTTCATCCAGGATATCTCTGTTCTTGGCCGCATTCATGTTTCCTTCAATTGCCACCAGTCGGCTCGTCCCTTTAGCTGAAAAACACCCCCATAGCATGATGCTGCCACCACCATGTTTCACTGTTGGGATTGTATTGGGCAGGTCATGAGCAGTGCCTTGTTTTCTCCACACGTACCGCTTAGAATTATCACCAAAATGTTCTATCTTCATCTCACCAGAACAGAGAATCTTATTTCTCATAGTCTAGGAGTCCTTCATGTGTTTTTTAGCAAACTCTGTGTGGGCTTTCATATGTCTGGCACTGAGGTGACGCTTCCGTTGGGCCACTCTGCCATAAAGGCCCGACTGGTGGAGGGCTGCAGTGATAGTTGACTTTGTGGAACTATCTCTCATCTCCCTACTACATCTGTAGAGCTCAGTCACAGTGATCTTGGGGTTCTTCTTTACCTCTCTCACCAAGGCTCTTCTCCCACGATTGCTCAGTTTGGCTGTATGGCCAGGTCTAGGAAGGCTTCTGGTGATCCCAAACTTCTTCCATGAGTACTGCAGAAATTATTTTGTAACCTTGGCCAGATGTGTGCCTTGCCACAATTCTGTCTCTGAGCTTCTTGGCCAGTTCCTTTGACTTCATGATTCTCATTTGGTCTGACATGCACTGTGAGCTATGAGGTCTTACATAGACAGGTGTGTTCCTTTACAAATCAAGTCCTATCAGTTTAATTAAACACAGCTGGACTACAATGAAGGAGTAGAACCATCTGAAGGAGGATCACAAGGAAATGGACAGCATGTGACTTTGTTTTTCTTTTTTTATTAATTTGGAAAAATTTCTACATTTCTGTTTTTTTCAGTCAAGATGGGGTGCAGAGTGTACATTAATGAGTAAAAAATGAACTTTTTTGCAATTATCAAATGGCTGCAATGAAACAAAGAGTGAAAAATTTAAAGGGGTCTGAATACTTTCTAAACCCACTATAAATAACAATATTTACAATTATACCACATTTTCAATTACACCTTATATCAGATATTTTCTCACATTCTAAGTGCTATAAGTGCCCAAAAAATTAATAAAGTGTGCAAGCTGTATTATAGATCTGATACCTGACTGCTCCTCCTCCGTGCTGGTTCCCTTGCCCATCTCTTAAGAAGATGTTGATGCACCAGTGACTTGGCCATCGGGAAAGGGGAGTTGTGGTGTGATGGATATATTATTTTGTGCTGATTATTATTTTGATAGGGCACCACAATAAAGCATATTTTAAATTAAAAGGTGGAAAAAATCCCTTTAACTATAGATGCTGTGGTCAATAGGGATCATGGTTTTTAAGTGGTGAAACAGATGTGGCCTCTCCTGTTATATCTCTCATACTTGTAAATGTGATTCTAGGTCTTGCTTGTTCCTCAGAATCTGCATTATTTAAGTACAAATTCTGGTACACAACCTTTGGGTTTTTGCTCATGCCTAAAATAAAATAATATAGCACATTACGAATAGCAATGTTTTTTATAAACAATTTGCACAATTTCAATGATCATTTTTATGACGATCGACATACTGTTCTCGTACTGATTTGTCATTTGTCCTTGAGTTATAGACTTTCTTTCATGCCTTTATGGACCTTGCTTTGGGAACAGACATACTGAAAAAAAGAAAAGGGTCTTCCCCAAACTGCTCTCACAAAGTGTAAGCTACAATTGTCAAAAATGTTCTCTGAAGCATTAACATTTCCCTTCCCTGGAAATAAGGGCCTAGTGCCGACCCTGAAAAACAACCCCTAGGCATCATCTCTCCTCCACCAAACTTTAATATTGGCACAATGCAGTAAGGCAGGTAACATTCGCCTGGAATTTTCCAAACCCAGATTCATCCATCAAACTACCAGATATGATTCATAACTCCACTTAACATGTTTCCACTGCCCCAGACTCCGGTGGCATTGTGCTTTACACCACTTGATCTTACACTTCACATTGTACTTGGTGATGTAAGGCGTGCATGCAGCTGCTCAGTCATGAAAGTCCATGCTTTCAAGCTCCTGGCACAATTTATGTTGATGTTAATGCCAGAAGAGGTTTAGAAATCTACAGTTACTGACTTAGTAGAGCATCAGTGACTTTTATGCACTATGCACCTAAGCACTTGGTGGCCCTGCTCTGTAGCTTTACAAATTCTGCCACTTTCTGGCTGAGTTGCTGTGGCTCCTAAGTGCTTTCCATTTTGTGGATTATGTAGCAGGAAGAAATGTCATGAACTGACTTGTTACAACGATGGCGTCTTAATAGATGACCACACTGAAATTCATTGAGCTCTCTAGAACGAGCCATTCTGTCACAAATCGTAGTAAAGGCAATGCCACTGAGTGAAAAAACGGAATTAAAAGATTAATAAGTGTATTCCAATAATGCACACTGAATATTGCTTTTTTATTTGCTTTTTTTTTGTATTTCATCTATTAATTGTATACATTTATTAATTCTTATTTAAATTTGTTGACTTGTGCCTCAATCTCTGTTGTTTCGTGCATTGGTGACATCATGTGGATAGTAAATCATTAATCTTAGTGGCTGGTGCCATCTACATCTGCAGAGTCGCTGAGCGTAATACTTGGCTGTATCTTTGTCAATGTGACGCCACCAGCTAAACAAAAGAAACAGGCAGAAACGGAAACACTGCTGGAACCAAAGAGGTTAATAGAAGCGCTGTTTTTATAATTGACTGAGCCTATTGGCAAAAGTTTGGTGAAAATGGAGAACCCCTTTAAGCTCTAAATTGCTTGATCTTTTTCTTGCATGATTTGTCAGTAAAGTATATGGTTTCTCCCTGTGTTAGTTTTCCTTCTGGTCAACGAAACATGATTTTCAAGTAAAACATTATTCACCTTTTAGCAGTGATAATGACTCCTTCCTTGTGTGAGTTTTTTGATGTTTATGAAGATGTGATTTGAGGGTAAAACATTTCCCACAGTCTAGACATGAATATGGTTTCACCCCTGTGTGACATCTCTGATGCCTAACAAGATCGGATTTATGTGTAAAAGACTTCCCACATTCTGAACATGTAAACGGTTTCTCACCAGTGTGACTTCTCTGATGTATATTAAGAACTGATTTGTCCACAAAACATTTTCCACATTCTATACACAAATATGGCTTCTCTCCTGTGTGACCTCTCAGATGTTTAAAAAGATGTGGCTTGTCTTCAAAACATTTCCCACATTCCTGACATGAAAACTGCTTCTCCCCTCTATGTCTCTTCTCATGTCTAACAAGATTTCGTTTATCTGTAAATGCCTTTCCACATTCTGAGCATGAGAACGGCTTCTCCCCAGTGTGATTCCTCTGATGTGTAATAAGATTTGCTTTATCTACAAAACATTTTTCACATTCTGAACATGAATATGGTTTTTCACCTGTGTGAGTCCTCTCATGTCTAGCAAGATAAGATTTCTGATGAAAATCTTTTCCACACACTGAACATGAATATGGCTTCTCCCCTGTGTGAATTCTCTGATGCATCACCAACTTTGACTTATGTTTAAAACATTTTCCACAATCTAAACATGAAAATGGTTTCTCTTCATTGTGACTTCTTCGATGTCCATCAAGATCTGATTTCTGGTTAAAATATCCTAAACTCGAAAATGGCTTAATTCCCGCTAGAGCACCTAGATTTTGATGACCTATTTCGTGACATTCATTTTTCTCAATAGTCTGTGATGAATCAGAAGATAGTGTCTGTTTAAAAGTATCAGCTGATAGATCTTTGGTGTGCAAAGATGATGGTATATCTGGGATAATAGAATCCTCTTCATATGTATCTTGTGTTATACAAGTCCTCTATTTTCAACAATCTTACATGTCCCTCCGATATCTCGCTACAGTCATCTACCAAGAATAAAGGTTATTATTATTTAATAAAAGTGCATTAAAATGTTATTTTGTACAGCATTTTTCATGTAAAATATCTATATCAATTGAAAGACATGAAGCAAAATTCAATTAGTCACGAAGACAGTAATGGCTAAACAGTTCACATTCTTACAGTAAACATCAGGAAAAGGACTGATAGGTAGATCGTGATACGAGGCCACCATCACCATCATTTGTCTGGAAGAGTTTTCAAACTCTGTGCTGAATCCAGTAATCTCAGTGTTTCAGCATTTCTAGCGTGACTATTTTGTAATGAATTATTTATTAGAGAATCATGTTATAGTAGCAGTATTGTCATTTTTGAAGAATCCAAAACTTGGAGAAGAATCCAAAACTTGGATTCTTGGATACCCAAAATGGTACCAATAAAAATTTCAACTGATCCAGCAAAAACAAGCCCCAACTCAAATCCATAATCTGTCAACATAAAAACATAAAAAGGGTATTTCCACATTGGTAGTAGCCTAAAATCTGCCTTCAGCACATCCACCTGCTGCTCCTACGGAAACACATCCTGCTGTAGGGGACATTGCCCATGAGGGTCCCTATTATCAGCGATGAATAAGTAGAAGTCGCTGTTTTTCTTCCACCTCTTAATGCTCACATTGCCAAATCTCTTGGTATGATTTCTTTTAACATTACCTCTTACACTTTCTCTTTTACCATACAATTTTTATTACACTATAATTAACTTTTTTTTCAGTTTTCACACCACAATTATCCCTCCATCCTTCTAAAATGGACTGAAAAAATAAATGTTAGGTTACACGTCCAAAAAGCCACCAACCGAAGCAAACCTCAGGATTGCTATGGCATGTATGTATATCACTCTTGACTACTAAACCATTGTTTTCCAATGAATAGTTCTCATGCGCCATTGGTAATTGTAACTCGATATGAACCTCCCATCTGATCCAGAAATAGAAAAAAATAAAAAAGATCCAAAGTTTGTTAATGAAAAAACAAAGCTTTTACAATATTGGCCATAATTGGCCTTTATCGGGCCAGAAAATACAAGAATACAAATACAGCTAAAAATACATGCTAAACAAATAAAACAATCACAAAAAATATCTGAATTCTGAAAATTGTCTTTTTGAACACAATTATTCTCCCCTTCCCAATTAGGACTGATCAAAAAATGCTCTGTACATGTCCAAAGAGCCAAATGTGGCAACAGGCCAGTATTTGTGTGATTTGAATGGGAATCATATTTGACTATTAAAACAGATGTGCAAAATAAAAGGCAGTTTGTGACATTTTGTGATGTAAACAGTCACAGTTAAAAGTCTGGATTTTTGGTGATTTTCTTTCACATTTTTTTAACCTACCGTAATTATTACCCCTCTCCTAAAAAGGACTGAACAAAAAACTGGAAAAACTCAATACAGTGGCTTGAGATATGCACACTTTGACAGACATTGAGTTTAGGATTTTTTCATTCAAGGGGTTGTTCCCTTTCAATAAGTGTTAATCCCCAGATGTAGGTTATTCTAAAGAAGCAAATTGAGTTTTACTTACTTTCCCCAGATCCAATGGTGAGTCTTGTCGCCGCACCCGGAATCTGGCTTTGGTCACATCGTCATATCGACTGCCAATCAGTGAGCTCAGCAACTTTGAGTGGCTCTGCCTATGTAGATGGAACACCGTACTTAGAACAGCTTAGCTCACTGATTGGCTGTCGACATTGTGTCAGCGCTAAACACAATGAGCAGTGGCAAGACTCACCAGTGGATCAGGGAAAAGTGAGAACAGCACAGTTTGTTACGATATAATAACCTGCAGCCTGGGATTCATATTCATTGAAAGGAAACAACCCTTTAAAGCCTCATATCAGCTGCTCTAAGAACCATACTTTTTTTTTAATTTCCTATCGTCATAGCTGTATGACAACTTTTTTTTAAGGAGCGAGATGTAGTTTTGAATGACATCATCTATTTTACTATAAAATGTGCTGAAAAACAGGAAAAAATTCTACTTGGGATGAAAGGTGAAAAAAAATGCAATTCCACCATTGTTTATTAGGTTTTGTTTTTATGGTGGTCGTTACGACCAGTTCAGCTTAACCCCTTAACGAACGCCGATATGCCTTTTAACGGCATGGTTAAGGTGGTTAAGGGTACTTAAACCACAGCGCTGTTAATTCACAGCGCTGTGGAGTAAGTATATAGCGCCCCCCAGAGTTGGATTTTCTTCGGGGTCTTGGCTACCGGGGGTAGCCGAGACCCCATAGAACATGATTCGGTTCGGTTTTTACCGACCTCACTTTTGCGATTGCCGTTATTAACCATATAACGGCGACTGCAAAAAAAAGCTGCAATTCTGCATTTAAACCCTTAACCCCAAGGGTGGTTTGCACGTTAATGACTGGGCCAATTTTTACAATTCCGACCAATGTCACTTTATGAGGTTATAATTCTGGAACGCTTCAACGGATCTTTGCGATTCTGAGATTGCTTTCTCATGACATATTTACTTCACATTAGTGGTAAAATTTCTTTGATAAAACTTGCGTTTATTTTAGAAAAAAACGCAAATATGGCGAAAAATTAGAAAATTTGCAATTTTCAAACTTTGAATTTTTATTCCCTTAAAACAGAGAAATATGTCACACAAAATAGTTAATAAATAACATATCCACATGTCTACTTTACATCAGCACAATTTTGGAACCAAAATTTTTTTCTGTTAGGAAGTTATAAGGGTTAAAAGTTGAACAGCGATTTCTCATTTTTACAACAAAATTTACAAAGCCATTTTTTTTACGGACCACCTCACATTTCAGGTCACTTTGAGGGGTCTATATGGCAGAAAATACCCAAAAGTGACACCATTCTTAAAACTGCACCCCTCAAGCTACTCAAAACCACATTCAAGAAGTTTATTAACCCTTCAGGTGCTTCACAGGAGCTGAAGCAACGTGGAAGGAAAAAATGAACATTTAACTTTTTAGTCACAAAAATGATCTTTTACAAACATTTTTTTTGTTCACAAGGGTAAAAGAAGAAAATGGACAGATAAAGTTGTTGTACAATTTCTCCTGAGTACACCAATACCCCATATGTGGGGGAAAACCACTGTTTGGGCGCACGGCAGAGCTCGTAAGGGAAGTAGCGCCATTTGACTTTTTCAAACCAAAATTGGCTGGAATTGATATTGGACGCCATGTCGCGTTGGGAGAGCCCCTGATGCGCCTAAACAGTGGAAACCCCCCGTGGAAATACCATTTTGGAAACTAGACCCCCTATGGAACTTATCTACATCTGTTGTGAGCACTTTGAACCCCCAAGTGTTTCACAAAAGTTTATAATGCCTAGGTGTGAAAAAAAACAAAAACAATTTTCCACAAAAATGATATTTTAGTCCCCAATTTTTGATTTTTCCCAAGAAAATTGGACCCCAAAAGTTGTTGTCCAATTTGTCCTGAGTACGCTGATACCCCATATGTGGGGGGGGAGCTTTTTGGGTGCACGGCAGGGCTTGGAAAGGAAGTAATAACGTTTTGGAATGCAGACGTTGATGGGGGTCATGTTCCGCTTGTACTGCCCCAGATGTGCCTAAACAGTGGAAACCCCCCACAAGTGACCCCATTTTGGAAACTAGACCCCCTAAGGAACTTATCTAGATCTGTGGTGAGCACTTTGAACCCCAAAGTGCTTCACACAAGTTTATAATGCCCAGGCATGAAAATAAAAATCCTATTTTTTTCCCACAAAAATTATCTTTTAGTCACCAATTTTTTATTTTCCCAAGGGTAACAGGAGTAATTGGACACAAAAGTTGTTGTCCAATTTGTCCTGAGTACGCTGATACCCCATATGTGGGGGGGGAACCACTGTTTGGGCGCACGGCAGAGCTCGGAATGAAAGGAGCGCCATTTGACTTTTTCCAACCAAAATTGGCTGGAAGTGAGATTGGACGCTATGTTGCATTTGGATAGCCCCTGATGTGCCTAACCAGTGGAAAACCCCCACAAGTGACCCCATTTTGGAAACTAGACCCCCTAAGGAACTTATCTAGATCTGTGGTGAGCAATTTGAACCCCAAAGTGCTTCACACAAGTTTATAACGTAGAGCCGTAAAATTAAAAAATCATATTTTTTCCACAAAAATGATCTTTTCACCCCAATTTTTATTTTCCCAAGGGTAACAAGGCCCCAAAAGTTATTGTGCAATTTGTCCTGAGTACGCTGATACCCCATATGTGGGGGTAAACCACTGTTTGGGTGCATGGCAGAGCTCGGAAGGGAAGGAGCGCCGTTTGACTGTTTCAAAGCAGAGTTGGCGCCCCTGATGTGCCTAAACAGTGGACCCCCCCCCCACAAATGACACCATTTTGGAAACTAAACCCCTCAAGGAACTTATCTAGATGTCTGGTGAGAACTTTGAATTTAGGTGTTTCACTAAAGTTTATAACGCCCGAGCATGAAAATAAAAAAATCATATTTTTTCCACAAACATGATCTTTTAGCCCTAACTTTTTATTTTCCCCAAGGGTAACAGGAGAAATTGGATCCCAAAAGTTGTTGTCCAATTTGTCCCGAGTACGCGGATACCCTATATGTGGGAGAAAACTACTGTATGGGCACACGTCGGGGCTCGGAAGGGAAGTAGTGACGTTTTGGATTGCAGACTTTGATGGAATGGTCTGCAGGCGTCATGTCGCATTTGGAGAGCCCCTGATGTGCCTAAACAGTGGAAACCCCCCTCACGTGACCCCATTTTGGAAAATAGACCCCCCCAAGGAACTTATCTAGATGTGTGGGGAGAGCTTTGAACCCCCAAGTGCTTCACAGAAGTTTATAACGTAGTTCCATAAAAATAAAAAAATCATAATTTGCTTCCACAAAATTTATATTTTCGCCCCCAGTTTTTATGTTCCCAAGGGTAACAGGAGAAATTGGACCCCAAAAGTTGTTGTCCAATTTGTCCTGAGTACGCTGATACCTTATATGTGGGAGAAAACTACTACTGGAATGGTCTGCAGGCGTCATGTCGCATTTGGAGAGCCCCTGATGTGCCTAAACAGTGGAAACCCCCCTCAAGTGACCCCATTTTGGAAAATAGACCCCCCAAGGAACTTATCTAAATGTGGGGTGAGCGCTATGAACCCCCAAGTCCTTCACCGAAGTTTATAACGTACAGCCGTAAAAAGAAAAAAATCATTTTTTTTTACAGAAATTATTTTTTCACCCCCAATATTTTATTTTCACATGGGTAACAGATGAAATTGGACCCCAAAAGTTGTTGTCCAATTTGTCCTGAATACGCTGATACCCCATATGTGGGAGAAAACTACTGCATGGGCACACGTCGGGGCTCGGAAGGGAAGTAGTAACATTTTGGATTGCAGACTTTGATGGAATCGTCGCGGGTGTTATGTCGTGTTTGGAGAGCCCCTGATGTGCCTAAACATTGGAAACCCACCACAAATGACCCCATTTTGGAAACTAGACCACCCAAGGAACTTATCTAGAAGTGTGGGTAGAACTTTGAACCCCCAAGTGCTTCACAGAAGTTTATAACGTACAGTCATAAAAATAAAAAAATCATAATTTTTTTCCACAAAAATGATATTTTCGCCCCCAATTTTTTATTTTCCCAAGAGTAACAGAAGAAATTAGGCCCCAAAAGTTATTTTTGCAATTTGTCCTGAGTACGCTGATATCCCATATGTGGGGGTAAACTACTGTTTGGGCGCATGGCAGAGCTCAGAAGGGAAGGAGTACCACTTGACTTTTTCAACGCAGAATTGGCTGGAATTGAGATCAGATGCCATGTCACATTTGGAGAGCCCCTGATGTGCCTAAACAGTGGAAACCCCCCAATTCTAACTCCAACCCTAACCCCAACACACCCTTAAACCGAATCTCAACCCTAATCATAACCCTAACCACAAACCTAACCCTAACACACCCGTAACCCTAATCCCAACCCTAACCCTAATTCTAACTTTAGCCCCAACCCTAACCCTAATGGGAAAATGGAAATAAATACATTTTATAAATTTTATTATTTTTCCCTAAGGGGGTGATAAAGGGGGGTTTGATTTACTATTTATATCGGGTTTTTATGATTGGCAGCTGTCACACGCTAAAAGATGCTTTTATTGCAAAAAATAGTTTTTGCATCACCACATTTTGAGAGCTATAATTTTTGCATATTTTGGCCCACAGAGTCATGTGAGGTCTTATTTTTGCGGTACGAGTTGACGTTTTTATTGGTATCATTTTTGGGCATGTGACATTTTTTGATCGCTTTTTATTACAATTTTTGGGAGATTAGTGTGTAGCCCAGCTACGCAGGCACACATAAAAGTCCAGGAGAGTGCACTAGAAGGTAACAGCAAAGCTTGATATGCATTCACTGCCACTCACTCTTCAGACACACCCATCTGAGATATAAGGGGGAGTGACACGTGGTTAGTCAGATAGTTTTCCGAGAGGAGTCAGTCAGTTAGCTCCGGGAGGCTCAGGAGTGAGTCATCCCTTGGATAGTTTCCTGTCTGAGATAAGATCAGTCTGTGTGGAGCTTAGTGTTCAGTGGAGTTCAGCCTGTTAGCTTCTGTCTCAAGGACAGAGCAGCCATTCAGTCTCGGTCCTGTGTGGACTTTGGAGGAAACTGAGAGCTGTGCAGCGAGCTCTGGATGAAGCTGACCTTTTCCACAAAAGCCACCAGTGCTTATGTTAAGAGCGGAAAGCAGGGCGAAGGGCACAGTGGAGAAGTTAAAGAAGTGCTACAGGTATAGGGGTACCTGCACTAAATTGCCGGACACCGGGGTCCGAAGCGTTGCTACAGTTTCAGGCTTAGTAACAAGAAAACCGGAGGCATCTGGACTACAGGTCGCAGAGAGCAGCCCTAAGTGTCAATACGTAACCGGAGACAGGGAAGACGGGTCTAGCCTGATCAGCAAATATAGACTTAGTTTTCACCACTTAGAAGTTTCCACCACAATGTTGGCCGGGCAGTACAGCTATTGAGAAAGCTGGGGATTCAGAATTAACTTCGCTTCAGGCAAGTTGGATTCACATGTATATGGAAGTAAAGGAGGCCTCTAACCTGCTCAGCTGTTACCCGAATGTGCATTCTCCACCCCGACCAGCTCCCGGGATCTGCTTGAACCATCATCAGTAAAAGGTATGAAAAGGAGCTACCTTGTGTGTGACTGAATTTTTATTACACCCTGCAACATCATCACCATAGACTTCCAGGGACCCGTCTCACCTGTGGGAGACTTACCACCAAGCTGCCCCATAACATCCCCTGTGAAAGTCCTCATAGCAGCGCTGGTTCAATTAACCAGATACCACAGGTGGCGTCACGAACTATCCAAATCCCCTGTAAATATCCCCCATTGCACGACCGCCAGGGCCACGGACCGAGCCACCGCTACCAGTGACAACTCCCATAGATTTCCATGGGCTCGGCTCCGAGTACCCCATAGCCCTGGTATCCACAATTGTGGTGCGTGGTCGGAACAACTTTTTGGCGTCACGAACAGGATACGAAACTTGCAAAAATTGTGAGTCCTGTGTGCCTATTGACTGTTTGTGCAGAAAAGACTGTTGCTGCATTTGGCGCCAAATACCGCCATTTTACCGCAAAGTTGGCGCCCTGAAGCGCTGGTGAAGAAGGTGGGCGTGCATTCGTGGGCGTGTACCCCCTGAGGCGCGAAAGATATGGCCGCCCTCTCCAAATATTACTACAATGTGCGGTCCTCCCCCACTGCTAAAGAAATCCGCCTCCTCTTCATCCTCTATCCGAAGAGGAGGAGACGCAAATCCCGCCTCCACGGAAGAGACCAGGTTGTTCCTGATGGACACTACACTCTGGCATGGGATGAGGTGGCAGAAGGACAAGAGCAGCTATGTAGTGGAGCGGTGGAGCACAGGCCCTGCTCCCCATAAAAGCTGTTGTTTGAACCGGAGCCATCTCTAATACAGAAACTTCCGCAAACCATGCTGAAGCTGCAGAAAGAGAATGCGGTGCTCAGAAGATTAATCCAGCGTCATGCAGACATGCAGGAGACGGAGAGACGCTGACGTGCCCAGATACAGCGGCTGCTGTGGGACGCAGTGCTCTCTCCCACAAGCATAACGCCGTCACCTGCTTTTCCAAGTTCCCTGCTGAGGAAGGCTGAAGAGAAACCGGAGGCCGGCTCCAAAAGTGCTGATCCCGACTCCACCGATGATGCGGCGGGAGAGAAGGAGGCTGAGGAGGCTCTGCTCGTTCCGGAGTGCCAGCCAGGCCAGGGGGCCGCAGCGGAGTGCAGTCCCCTGGTAGGGACGCCGGAGGAAGCCCAGCCGTCTGTGATGGAGCAGCGACAGCAGCAGGTTAGTGCGTCCCCAACTGAGCCATTGCGCACACCTGCTTCCTGCTCTGCATCACACCAGCATTGTGCATCGGCATCGCCCCCTGCGTACACCTCCATATCGCAATCTGCATCCCAATCTGCGTCGCAATTGGCGACCTACTCTGCATCGCAAACGGCGATCTATTCAGCATCGCAATCAGCAAAGTGCCCTGCAACTCATTCTGGATCGCAACTGGATGCGACCACAGTTAAAGCGCAGCTGAAACCTGCATCTGTGATGAAAAGTTCTTATTTGCCTGAGACACCCGTTGCGTCCCCGTTGGTTCGCACAAGGACTGTGGCCACGCAAACGCAGATATCGGGCCATGACTTATTTGTTAAGGGATCAAAAGGACATCGCGTTGTTCCAGCCCCAGGAGTGGAAGATGTAATTGAAAGTATTAAAAAGTGAAGACCGGTAGGACCCAGACAGGGGTTTACCGCATACAAGAATGTATAAAGTTTGAAGAAAGTTTGCAGAATTGCACTAAAAAGTTGAAGAATAAATGTTTACATAATGTGCATGGTATGCAAAGTATACCCTGGTTGGGTAAAGTTAAAGTAAAAGTTATTGACATGTGAATACTTGAAGAATATATGTGATTTAACCTTTCATGGACTGAGAGGCTGTGGACTGAGCCAGCCCAAGTACTTTCTTGTAAATAGTTGCACTTCGGTGCATTATCTTGGTTTTACATGAAACCATTGCTAACTACCTCAGAAGAAAAACCCGTATGGTGGGGCCCAGAGTGAGGTCTGCAATAAAGTCCTGCAGCCCACCCAGGACCCACGTGGGAGGTTTTTGGTGCGGGTCCTCCACAAGAATACTGCCTATACTGTGAATATTTAAAAAAATGTTTTGATACTTTTTTATTATTCTTCCTTGTACATATTGTAACATTCAAGAATCCTCACCTCCCGGATGGGATGAGTTTGAAATGTTATGTTATTGCAAAACAAAATGTTTCTTTTTGTCTTTTACAGCCCGGGAGTGCTGTGTTTTACCAAGGGGGGATGTGTAGCCCAGCTACGCAGGCACACATAAAAGTCCAGGAGAGTGCACTAGAAGGTAACAGCAAAGCTTGATATGCATTCACTGCCACTCACTCTTCAGACACACCCATCTGAGATATAAGGGGAGTGACACGTGGTTAGTCAGATAGTTTTCCGAGAGGAGTCAGCAGTTGCCCCGGGGTCGGGAGTGAGTACCCTTTTGGATAGTTTCCCTGTCGAGATAAGACGTTGTTGGAGTTTAGTGTTCAGGGGAGTTCCCCTGTTAGTTCGTCTCAAGGAAGAGCAGCATTCAGTCTCGGTCCTTGTGGT
>JARQOD010000003.1:38883306-38957064 GCA_033576555.1 Oophaga sylvatica | reverse complement strand
GTTCATTTTCTATTAGATACGGTGTGGGAACCTACTCCTGGCACCTTCTTGGTTGTGCACACGTTATTTTTTCATATGATATACCCATACGTGTAGCACGCCATCTTTGGTCATGTCACTATCCTCTCTCACTTTTTCGTATAATGCTGATGAGACATCGAGAATCCTAGCTCAGACCACCCTTCAAGTGATTTCCCAAGGCTCCCCCTCGGGAGACCCGTGGACGCGATTTAGAGAGAGAATTACGCCACCGCACAAACCTAGAATTGCACTGTGCCACTCTCACTGAATATATTAGAGTTCAGAGAATTCCACGGGGCCTACGAGTACCCCTTCGTCCCACCCTCTTCTCTGACTCCACTGAATATTGTCAAAAATATGAACAAATACTTAACAAGTGCTCTTTCGACCTCATGCTTTTAACCGTAGAGAACTTGCAGAAGGCCATAGCTACCAGCACCGAGAAAGTTGGCTCCATCGAGGCACAACTGTCTTCCACGGGGACACCAGAGGAAATCTCCTCCTTAAAATCACAGATAAATAACAACATAATTCAACACAGAAAGGACATAGAGGATCGCAAGCGCCAGAAATTTACCCGAGATCTAGAGGACTATAACCTAGATCGTGTCTACAAGTGGCGAGAGAGACCCTCTTCATGGCGACCTTCCTATCGTCCAGGTCAAAGATCTTCAACCGATGCCTCTACCTCCGGCTCAGAACAGGACAGAGGTGGCCTTTCTTCTGCTCCTATTCCTTTTTTAGGCCCACGCAGACGCCAAACAAGACGAAGAGGACCAGACGGGGCACAGACCGAAGGGACAATCCGAATCAAATACGGACAACTCGTTCCCCAGGTATGTGCCCACTCGTCATTAACATCTCATCCAGGACTTTGAGTATCGCAGAATATTATGTCCTCCAAAAAGGACTTTCCTTCTGCCCCTCTTACAAATATAGGACATTTGAACTTGAAATGGACCTTCAAAGGTTTTTTCGTTCCCTACGACTACGGGTGTATTTTTCTCAACCTCCCGCACCTAGACCTATACAGTCTCCGGGAGAACCGGGACGACTCTCAGCCACTACTCTGGGCCTGAGAACAAAGAGCCTCTTCAGACCTCCCCCCGGATCAAATGCTCTTGAGACCTTTATTGATTTCATTTATTCCTCTTTCCATGGTCTTAAATCTGACATGGAAAAAGGCAAATTACACTACCCACATAACCTCACGGCTACTGATCATCATGCCCTTAAATCCTTACAAGATGATAAAAATATCATCATAAAACCTGCGGATAAAGGGGTGCAATTGTCGTGATGGACCGCTCATATTACATCTCTGAGGCACTCCGGCAACTCAACAACATCACTATTTATCAGAAATTACCGCGTGATCCCACCAATGATATACGGACCCGCATTAGCGACACACTCAGACAACATTGTGATGCAGGCATCCTGGACAGTAAAACTCATGAGTTTCTAATCTCTCATAATCCGATCATCCCTGTATTCTACATACTCCCCAAAATCCATAAGAACCTCCAGCAACCCCCTGGCAGGCCAATCGTGGCCGCCTCGGACTCCATTTTCTCACCATTGGCAATTTATCTAGAAAAAATCTTCACTCCTCTAATCAAAACTAGCAAATCATTCATTTTGGACACTGGAGCGTTTCTGGACATGATCCGTTCCATCAATCAAGTTCCAGCTAATTCCCTATTAGTCACATTTGACGTAAAAGACCTCTACACTTCCATACCTCATGAGAACGGTATACGGTCTGTCCAACGCTTACTTGAAAAATCGGACTTTAATCCAGCAGAGATCGCTCTCTGTCTGGATCTGTTAACCATCGTACTTAAACACAACTACTTTATGTTCCAGGATGATTTCTACCTGCAGATACGCGGGACCGCGATGGGCTCAAACGTAGCACCCCCATATGCAAATTGCTACATGGCCCATTTTGAGGAGACATTGATCTACACAAACCCTCTATTCAAGAACAACGCCATTGTCTGGAAACGTTACATAGACGATGTCTTCTGCATATGGGGGGCACGTTCGAGTCCTTAGCACTCTTTCATCAATTTCTGAATTGCTCTTGGCCGGGACTCAGCTTTACCATCTCACACGACCACTCCAGGATCAATTTCCTAGACACTGTGATTATAAAGGATTCCAGTGGCTGTTTATCCACTGATCTATATGTCAAACCGACAGATCGTAACAGCTTACTTCATTTTAATAGCTTCCATCCAGTCGCCATGAAGAAATCCATTCCGACATCCCAATTCTATCGGGTCAAAAAGATTGTCTCCGATCATACCACTCAGGAAACCCGCCTCTCAGAAATGAATTCAAAATTTAGAGAGAGGGGCTATCCACAAGGGGTCCTGGATCGCTCCAGAACTACGGTCACTCGCAATAAACAAGATATGGGGGGCAGAATTGCTTTCGTACACCATTACCACCCCTATGCGTATATATTGCACAAATCCATTCGCCAACATTGGCCGCTCCTCCAGACTGCGCACCCGGACATTAAAGAATTCTCTAGACCTTTTCTCCCATGCTTCCGCCGTGCACCCAACCTAAGGGATGCATTGATCAGAGCTGACTTAGGCCCTAAAAAATCAGGAACTACACAACAATTCCTGAAAAAACCAAGAACGGGCACTTTCCCATGTCTGGGATGCACTCAATGTAATAACGTACTCAGAGGAGAAACCATCCATCACCCATATACGGGAAAAACATTTAGAGTCCGTGGTTTCTTTACTTGCGACACGGCCTTCGTGATATACGTGATTAAGTGTCCTTGTGGGTTATTATATGTTGGGGAAACTAGTCAACCTGTAAAACAACGCATTTCAAAACACAAATCAACCATAAGATGTAAGAATACCTTACTCCCCATCCCACACCACTTCATCACAATGGGACATACCATAGCCCAATTAAAATACCAAGTTTTGGAACAAATACCACATTCACGACGAGGAGGCGACCGCATACGTCAATTGAAAAGGAGAGAGGCCTATTGGATACACACCCTAGACACTCTATCACCTAAGGGTCTTAATCGTGAATACGATTTACTCTCCTTCATGTAATTCTGCATATGACCACTGAGGCTATAATTTCCCCCCCCCCCCTTTTTTTATACATCACTTGCCATATACCACATGATACGTTGATCTCAGCCAGGTGTTTATTTATTTAATAATCCGTGCTGCCATTTTCCCATACTGTCTTCTGATAACGCACTATACCAATATGAATTTTGCTGTGACACCCTTTTACTTTATAAATGATGCATACAGATGTTTACACATCACCTGTCATTTACCACATGCTGCTTTGATCTCTGTTAGGTGGTTATTAATTATTCCTTGTTGCCTGCAGATTTGTCTTCCATACTGTCTTATGATAATGTACTAAATCAGTACTCATATTACTGTTATGCCCCTTTTGACGCATACTGATGCTGCAAGCCTGTTATGTATTCCTATCGCTTTAAGCTAATGTATAAGATCGCAATATTTATTGCTGTAAACTCCTTTATGCTTGTACTAACATGCCTCTCTTTCATTCACTTTAGAGCCGCTTGTATTAAATACTATAATGCTGCCACGTCATCCTGTTGGGCACATCTCCATCAGCACGCCGCTCCTTTACTCCTCCCACCTGTAGGACGGCCTCTGGTTACCTAGTATTCACTTGGAACACATGTCCATTAACTTCCTGCCACCTCACTTCCTGTCTAATGCTCTGTTAGACTGACACTATAGTCCCGCCTCTTCCTCTCATATACATGCTGCTTTCTAGCTTTCTCTGCGCTCAGACTAGCGGTGGACACCGCGTCCAATGCAGAGACCTATCCTCACTACCGGACTCCTTCACAACAGGTCAGTCACAGACAAGTATAGCGGCTCCACCGCTTCACCATCACATTGATAGTTGTGATATTTATGGTATCTATGTTTTGCGCTGTTTCTACAGGTTACTAGTGCAATAGAGGCATTGTCCTCTTCCTCATCTCACCCCACCAACACAGGGTATGTCACATCTACAGGCATAGGCACAAAATCTACTTATACATAAAAGTATATCGGCACTTACGTTTATCTTATTTTCACCTATAGCTATATCCAGCCCTTTTTTTCTTCCCTATGTGGATCAACCCCCTTCCCAGTAGTATCTGGTATGTCCTCACCATATATATTCTTTCTGCCTTTGTGATACCTCTGATACAACTCTGACCTATGATTGCTCCCTAAATCTCCTGAAGCATTGTATACAACTACTCTCTACCTTTACTATTGACCAAATTTTGATTGTACATACTTTATTTTGTTAATATAATTTTTTTCTTCTGTTTTTTTATAAATGTAGTGACTGATGAAGGTCCATGATATAGGACCGAAACGTTTCGTGTTACTACTGTGAATAAAAATCTTTATTCTCACTATACTAAAATTGAGTGCCGAGTTCATTTTCTATAGGATGCAGTTCCTGACAGCTCAGCTGTCCAATCTGGTATAGGGGTGTGCTGAAGTGGTCAGTACTTTGACAGCTTGGCCATCCAATCTGGTACAGGGGCGTGTTGAGCTGTCAATGTGTTGATTGACTGCTCGACTATCCAATCTGAGACTGTGAAGCGTCAACTGTCTCCAAGTGTTCATTATTCCAGGTAATTACTATGCTACTTAACTGAGCTGTGTCTCCCAGAACTCTGCCAAACATACATTCAGCTTGTGAGGTTTCTTCTCATGTGCCTTCAGTTCTGTATGCTTGATCTGTTGCCTGACCTTGGACTTTGTTCTGACTATCCGCCTGTCTAACCCCTTCAGCACTGATCAGTTATCCTCCCAGTACTCTGACCTCAGAACGTTACCTGACTACTCTTTTGTCTCTTCCTTCTGTTTATGACGTACCCTCCTGGCTTCTGACCTTGGACTCCTTGAACAATCTGACTCATGGCTTGGCCGTCAGAAGTGACTAGCGTCACAGTTACTCTGTTCTGCATTAAAGGACATGTTACTGTCAATGATAGTGTGGGAAAGATGATAACACATTTTTTTATAGAAACTTTATAAAAGATATAAATGTTATGGTTCTTTTATTCAAAAATAATTATTAGGGTTTTTTTTTCTTGGCAGATGACTGTACCAGGAGATCAGAAGAACATCTGACATCTTCAATTTCCAGATCAGATGACCTTGATATCACACAAGATACAATTGAAGTGTTTCCCTTTTTCCCAGATATTCCATCATCTATTCACAGCGAAGATCTATCTTTTGATCCTTTTAAGCAGGTCCAATCTTCTGACTCATCATTGGCTATTAAAAAAATTGAAACTTACGAAACAAATGATAGAAATCAAAGTTCTCTGGCAGGGAATACACCATTTTCATGTTCAGAATATGGAAAATGCTATTCTCAGAATACTTCTTTTGTTCCTTACCAAAAAAATCACGCACAGGAGAAAAGATTTTCATGTTCACACTGTGGGAAATATTTTACCCAGAAGTCCGATCTTGTTAGACATGAGAGAATTCACACAGGTGAGAAGCCATATTCATGTCCAGATTGTGGAAAATGTTTTAATCAAAAATCATATGTTCTTAAACATCAGAGAAGTCACACCGAAAAAATTCTATTTTCATGTCCAGAGTGTGGAAAATATTTTACCGAGAAATCAAATCTATATAGACATCAGAGAATTCATGCAGGGGTGAAACCTTTTTCATGTTCAGAATGTGGGAAATGTTTTACAAGTAAATCAAATCTTGTTTCTCACCAGAGAAGTCACACAGGAGAGAAGCCATTTTCATGTTCAGAATGTGGAAATTGTTTTACAAATAAGTCAAATCTTGTTACACATCAGAGAAGTCACACTGGGAGAAGCCATATTTATGTTCAGAATGTGGGAAATGTTTTAAAGATATATCAAATCTTGCTACACATCAGAGAAGTCACAAAGGGGAGAAGCCATTTTCATGTTCACAATGTGGGAAATGTTTTCTCCTGAAAACAACTCTTATGAAACATCAAAGAATTCATACAGGGGAAAAGCCATTTTCATGTCCAGAATGTGGAAAATGCTTTTCAAATAAATCCTATCTGGTTACACATCAGAGAATTCACACAGGGGAGAAGCCATATTCATGTTCAGATTGTGGGAAATGTTTTACAGAGAAATCAAATCTTGTTTCACATCAGAAAACTCACACGGGGGAGAAGCCATATTCGTGCTCAGAATGTGGAAAGCACTGTAGAGATAAATTCACTCTTGCTAGACATCAGAGAACTCACACTGGGGAGAAGCCATTTTCATGTTCAGAATGTGGGAAATGTTTTGGTGACAAATCGCATCTTGTTAAACATGAAAGAATTCATATAGAAAAAAAGTTATTATATCTAGAAAGTGAAAAATGTTTTTCCTGAAAATCATATTGTCTTACGCATCAAAAACTCTCATGTCGGGCAGAAGCTGTATATTCTACTGACAAATTGTACAAAAAAATATGTAGTCAAAAACAAAAGCAGTCAAAGAAAAGTAAACGAGGAAGGGAAAGATGTTTAGAGCTGAAAACAAAATAAAAAAATATATGTAGTTACTAATAGAATTAAGAAATATATCTAGTTATTAACAGACATTGGCTATTGAAAAGCAAATAAAAAGTCACATTCTATGTGCACTGAATATTTTACATTGTCATATTTTTATATCTACACTACTTGGACAAAAGTATTGGGATATACCTTTTAACCACTGAATTCAAATTAGTTTGTAAAACTTATTCTATCTTAAATATTCCTCTATTAAATGTGGATGGTATTATTAGCAGACCACGTAGAGTCACAGAGGGGAATACTGAGGAGCATAGCGCATTAAGGTCGCCAATGCTCTGCTGACTCCATAACTGTGGGGCTATTAGCTGTCGGGAATTAGGTTCAGCACAAAAACTATTCACCTCCTTGGAGCTTCATGCCATTAATTTCCATGGACGAAAAACTGAATGCTTTACATCACCAATCACAATGCCAAGTTTTGGATGGAGTAGTTTAGATCACATTGCCACTGGACTCTGGAGCTATGTATTCTGTTCAATGACAAAATGAAATGCTTCTTTTGGCTCTTGCCATGAGGATGTTGTGTGACTGACTCCATTGTGCCAACTGTAAAGTTTATTGGAGGAGAGGTAATGCTACAGGATTGTTTGTCGTGGGTTGGCCTCTGCTCCTTGGTTTTAGTGATGGGATATCTTATTGCTTCAGCATAGGAAGACGATTTTAACGTAGATTGAGGAATGTCCTTTTCTGTTCCAATATAATTGTGCCCCGGTACACAAGCCAAGCCCCATAAGTCATGGTTGGGTGAGGTTGACAGGCTCACACAAAGCTGTGACCACAATTTCCAAATCATTTTAGAAGAACTAAAACGAAGATTGTGAAAATGGCCCTCTCGACCAACCTGATTTCCTGACCTCTTAAATGCTCATCTGGTTGATTATGCAAAACTTTCCACAGAAACACTCCCAAAATCATGTAGAAGGCCTTCCCAAAAGAATGGAAGCTGAATGGGATGTCATAACGGCTCTTTAGGTGTACCGTGTAGGTGTCCCAATACTTTTATCCTTAATGTTTGTGTATGTGTGTATATATATATATATATATATATATATACATATATATATATATATATATATTACATATATATATATATATATATATATATATATATATATATGATATATATATATATATATATACAGTACAGACCAAAAGTTTGGACACACCTCATTCAAAAATTTTTCTGTATTTTCATGACTATGAAAATTGTAGAATCACACTGAAGGCACCAAAACTATGAATTAACACATGTGGAATTATACATTACACTTTACAAAAAAGTGTGAAACAACTGAAAATATGTCTTATATTCTAGGTTCTTCAAAGTAGCCACCTTATGCTTTGATTACTGCTTTGCACGCAGGAAAGGTGAACGGATGGACTCTACAAAGCCTGGTTCCCACCGTGAAGCATGGAGGAGGTGGTGTGATGGTGTGGGGGTGCTTTGCTGGTGACACTGTTGAGGATTTATTCAAAATTGAAGCGGTGAGCGGTCCAGCTCACCCCAAACCATCTCGATTGGGTTCAGGTCTGGTGACTGTGGAGGCCAGGTCATCTGGCGTAGCACCCCATCACTCTCCTTCTTGGTTAAATAGCCCTTACACAGCCTGGAGGTGTGTTTGGGGTCATTTTCCTGTTGAAAAATAAATGATGGTCCAACTAAACGCAAACCGGATGGAATAGCATGTCCCTGCAAGATGCTGTGGTAGCTATGCTGGTTCAGTATGTCTTCAATTTTGAATAAATCCCCAACAGTGTCACCAGCAAAGCACCCCCACACCATCACACCACCTCCTCCCATGCTTCACGGTGGGAACCAGGCATGTAGAGTCCATCCGTTCACTTTATCTGCGTGCAAAGCAGTAATCAAAGCAAAAGTTGGCTACTTTGAAGAACCTAGAATATAAGATATATTTTCAGTTTGTTTCACACTTTTTTGTAAAGTGTAATGTATAATTCCACATGTGTTAATTCATAGTTTTGATGCCTTCAGTGTGATTCTACAGTTTTCATAGTCATGAAAATACAGAAAAATCTTTGAATGAGAAGGTGTGTCCAAACTTTTGGTCTGTACTGTACACACATATATATATATATATATATATATATATATATATATATATGTGTGTATAAATATGCACACCATAGAGTGACAAGAATTGCAAAGTCTATCTTTGAGAAAAAGCACACGAAGTTTCATGACGTGTGGAAATGCAATGAGTCTGTACCCTGCTTTTTGGTTTAATGCTTATGCTACCTGATTTCTATGGGCGATATTGTAAAATTGGGATAAACTAAATAGTTATTCATGTACATCGAAGTTTGCTTTGTTTTATGGTGGTCTGTTTCTGGGATATTTTCCCTCTGTTTTTTTATAAATCGCTGTACCTGAGATAGGAGAATCAATTCGCAGAACTCCAGTTTATCGTCCAGGTCAGTAATCTGTGACCGCTTGATTAGTGGCCTGCGACTCGCCTTACCTCCCGGCATTCCCAGCTCCTTTTTTGATTAACTGGAGTGGCACAACATCATCATCATCATCGTAATAGGAGCTGTAGAAAACAAAGAAGCGCAAATAGGGTCTTATCCCACGGATTTCAATATCAGTTTTTTACAAAAAACTGCTCACCTGGTAGTATAGAATGAAAGAATATATGTCAGCTGCCGCAGGTCAACTGGTCGAAAAGCAACCAAAACAGAAATGTTATAAAGGAAATTTGTGGATTATATCTGCGCTGCCAAACAATTCAAATCCAGGCATAGTTGAAAACGTAATGGTGGTTTATTCTACGCGTTTCGAAGTCTATATTCATATAGACTTCGAAACGCTTAGAATTGTTATAAAGGAAATTTGTTGATTATATCTGCGCTGCCAAGCAATTCAAATCCAGATGTAGTTGAAAACGTAATGGTGGTTTATTCTACATGTTTCGAAGTCTATGTGACTTCTTCAGGAAATACCTTGTGGTAAGAAGTCATATAGACTTTGAAATGCGTAGAATAAACCACCATTACGTTTTCAACTACGGCTGGATTTGAATTGTTTGGCAGCGCGGATATAATCCACAAATGTCCTTTATAACATCATCATGGCATGGCGCAAATACGAGAAGACATGAATGCCGGGAGGTAAGGAGATCCGTAGGTCTCCAGTCACAGATAACTGGCCTGACAGAAGAACCCGAGTTCTGCAAATCGATTCTCCCATCTCTACTATACCCTCAATAGTCTAGTTGTGTAGATTTATTGTAGTTCTCATTTTGTTCTTTTTATTCTCTTTGTACTCTACTATGTATATATTTTATAAATCAAATTCTAATTCTATAGTCCCAAATTACTTTGTTCTATTTGCTGAAAACTTGAATACATTTTTCATTAAAATCTCACTTAGTCTTTAAACTTAGCCAAAGTTTCATGTTATTATTGCATTGATTTCATCATCTAAAAAAGTTTGGTAATGTGAAAGATCCTTTGATACTTTACTCCAGGCAATATATGTACATTTAACATTTTTAGTTTACAGTAAGTAATATCTCTCTCCAATATAAGGGTATATATCAGTATCATTTTCAGTTTGTGTCGTCGCTATCATCAGCAAATATTGTTAGATCCATGAAGTATTGCTAAATACTAAATTTTGGTTCTTACAAAAAAAAAATATTATTTGCAGGAAAAAGCAAATACTATAAAATAACAGATCCATAAATACGGTAAATACATGTACTGAATAGTTGACAGCTGATAGCCATTCTGAAATTGTGAGGGGATCAAAGACTTTGTAGAATTATCTTTTTTTAAACAACCTTTTCATGGGTGATACAGTGGGTACGGAAAGTATTCAGACCCCTTTAAATTTTTCACTCTTTGTTTCATTGCAGCCATTTGGTAAATGCAAAAAAGTTCATTTTTTCTCATTAATGTATACTCTGCACCCCATCTTGACTGATAAAAACCTGAAATGTAGAAATTTTTTCAAATTTATTAAAAAAGAAAAACTGAAATATCACATGGTCATAAGTATTCAGGCCCTTTGCTCAGACACTCATATTTAAGGCACATGTTGTCCATTTCCTTGTGATCCTTCTTGAGATGGTTCTACTCCTTCATTGAAGTCCAACTGTGTTTAATTAATCTGATAGGACTTGATTTGTAAAGGCACACACCTGTCTATATAAGACCTCACAGCTCACAGTGCATGTCACACCAAATGAGAATCATGAGGTCAAAGGAACTGGCCAAGGAGCTCAGAGACAGAATTGCGGCAAGGCATAGATCTGGCCAAGGTTACAAAAGAATTTTTGCAGCACTCAAGCTTCCTAAGAGCACAGTGGCCTCCATAATCCTTAAATGGAAGAAGTTTGGGACCACCAGAAGTCTTCTTAGACCTGGCCGTCCAGCCAAACTGAGCAATCGTATGAGAAGAGCCTTGGTGAGGGAGGTAAAGAATAACCCCAAGATCACTGTGGCTGAGCTCCACAGATGCAGTAGGGAGATAGGAGAAAGTTTCACAAAGTCAACTATCACTGCAGCTCTCCACCAGTCGGGACTTTATGGCAGAGTGGCCCGATGGAAGCCTCTGCTCAGTGCCAGACATATGAAAGCTCACATAGAGTTTGCTAACAGAACACATGAAGGACTCCCAGACTATGAGAAATAAGATGGTGGGACAACGCTGTAACAATATCTTGTCAAACTCTATTACTACTATTCACAAGGGAATTTCAGCTCTCAAATTGTAAATGGCTAACTCAGAGGACTATGCGAGAAAAAAAAAATCTGCTGTATTCTGGAATTAATTAATTTTTCTGAAGTAAATCAATAAATTACTAAGATGACTTCCCAATTATTTCAAAATCTAACAGAGGGTAAAATTGTTATTGATGCATATAGAATCTTTAAACCATACCTCCCAACTTTTGAAGATGGGAAAGAGGAACAAAGGTTGCCGCGGCATATTTTAGGCCACGCCCCCACACCAACCACACCCATTAGAGCACTGGTGATCACACTGACTGGTACTGAGGGCACAGTGACTGGTACTGTGGGCACACTGGTACTGAGTAAAGGAAAGAACAGAGAGAGAAAAGAAAACAGAGAAAGGAGAGAGAAAGAAAGAGGGGAAAGCAAGAAAGAACAGAGAGAAAGTAGAGAGAGAAGAAATAAACAAAGAAAGGGGAAAGAAAGAACAGAGATGGAGAAAGAAAGAGGGGAAAGAAAGAACAGAGAGGGAGGGAGAAAGAAAGAACAGAGAGAGAAAAAAGAAAGATGGGAAAGAAAGAAAGAGAGAAAGAAAGAATAGAGAAAGAGGGGACAGAAAAAAAAGAGGGAAAGAAAGAACATAGAGGGAGAGAGAAAGAAAGAACAGAGAGAGAAAGAAAGACAGATGGGAAAGAAAGAACAGAGAAAGAAAGACAGAACAGAGAGAAAGAAAGAACAGAGAGGGAGAGAGAAAGAGGGGAAAGAACAGAGAAAGAAAGAACAGAGAGAAAAAGAAAGAAAGAATAGAGAGAGAAAGAAAGAGGGGAAAGAAAGAACAGAGAGAAAGAAAGAGAAAGAACAGAGAGAAGAAAAAAAGAACAGAGAAAGAAAGAGGAGAAAGAACAGAGAGAAAGAAAGAAAGAAGAGGGAAAGAAAGAACAGAGAGATAGAGAAAAAGAAACAGAGAGAAAGAAAGAGGGGACAGAAAAAAAGAAAGAGGGTAAAGAAACAACAGAGAGAGAGAAAGAAGGGAAAGAGAACAAAGAGAGAAAGAAAGAACAGAGAGATAGAGAGAAATATGGGAAAGAAAGAACAGAGAGAGAGAAAGAACAGAGAGAAAGAAAGAGGAAAGAAAGAGAGAGAGAGAAAGAGGGAAGAAAGAACAGAGAGAGAAAGAAAAAGAACAGAGAGAAAGAAAGATGGGAAAGAAAGAACAGAGAGAGAGAGAGAAAGAAAGAACAGAGAGAAAGAGGGGAAAGAAAGAAAGAACAGAGAGAAAGAAAGGGGAAAGAAAGAACAGAGAGAGAGAGAAAGAAAGAAACAGAGAGAAAAAAACAGAAAGAGGGGACAGAAAAAAAAAGGTAAAGAAAAACAACAGGAGGGAAAGAGAAAAGGAAAGAAAGGAACAGAGAGAGGAAGAAAGAGAAAGAAAGAACAGAGAGAGAAAGAAAGAGGGGAAAGAAAGAGAAAGAAAAAGAACAGAAAGGGAAAGAAAGAACAGAGAGAAAGAAAGAGGGAAAGAAAGAGAAAGAAAAAGAACAGAAGGAAGAAAGAACAGAGAGAAAGAAAGAGGGAAAGAAAGAACAAAGAAAGAGGGGAAAGAAAAAGAGAAAAGAAAGGGGAAAGAAAGAACAGAGAGAGAGAAAGAAAGAGGGGAAAGAAAGAACAGAGAGAAAGAAAGGGGAAAGAGAGAAAGAAAAAAAGAACAGAGAAAGGAAGAAAGAAAGAGGGGAAAGAACAGACAGATAGAAAAAGAAAGAGGGGAAAGAAAGAACAGAGATAGAGAAAAATAAAAACAGAGAAAGAAAGAAAGAAGAAAGAACAGAGATAGAAAGAAAGGAAAGAAAGAACAGAGAGAAAGAACATGGAAGGAAAGAAAGAAAGAACGAGAGAGAGAGAAAGAAACAGAGAAAGAAATAAAGATTCTATAAAGATACTATAGCAGCCCGGCTCCCATTGTAGTGCCCACCTGAGCCTACCGGTGCAGGACATATCATGATCCGCTCACATGGCCGACATCCCCGATTCCAAGGCGAGGACACGGTGATGGATCTGAAGCATTCCCTGCAGTGCCTCCATGGTTCCGTCACAATCTCCTCCCGAAATTACCTCATTTCCGGTCATCTTCCAGCACGTCACTTCTGGTGGAACATCACGTGCGAATTTTAAAGTGCTCCTCGGGGCTCCGGCATGTACTCCTGTGTCCACGGGAAAAGCTCCCGGCCGGGACAGCGGGGCAGACTCACAAAATCGGGAGTGTCCCGCTGAATTCAGGACGGTTGGGAGGTATGAATGCTCCCCACCATACACCTTGTACACGCACGGCTCTGCACACCTCATACAAACACGGTTCCGCTTTGTATGCCTCGTACACACACGGCTGAGCTCCGTCCACCTCACACACACAAGGCTCCACTCAGTATACATGAGGCTCCACTCCGTACACCTTGTACACACGCAGCCACGCTTTGTACACATACGACTCCCTCTGTAAACCTTGTACACATGCGGCTTTGCAGCATACACCTCGTACACACGCAGTTCTGCTCCGTACATCTCGTACACACGCGGCTCCGTTGCATACACACAAGGCTCCACTCCATAAACACGTCTCTGCTCCGCTCTGTACACACACGGCTTAAGCACGGAACCCTGTGTGTACGGAGCTGAGCGGCTCAGCTCCGTACACTTCACACTCACAGGGCTCCGTTTTGTACACACACACAGCACTGCTACATCCACCTCGTTCACATGGCTCCACTCCGTAAAACCTCGTACACGCGCGGCTCAGCTCAGTAAACCTCGTACACTCTACAGCACTGCTACATCCACCTTGTACATGCGCGGCTCCGCTCCGTGCACCTCGTACACGCGCGGCTCTGCTCCATGCACCTCGTACACGTGCGCTCCGCTCTGCACCTCGTACACGCGCGGCTTAGGCTACTTTCACACTTGCATTTTTTTGCGCAGCGCATCGTGCGCTATCGGACGCATGCGCAATGTTCCCCTATCTTTAACATGGCGGGCGCAGGGTCTAGCGTTTGCACGCGTTCATCTGCGTTTGGCGTGCGCTGCGCATTTTCAGGTGTGCGCCCATAGTGCTAGACGCTATATGTTGCTTTTTTTTTCCCGCCCAACCGCTTTAAAAAAACGCGTGCGCACGTGTGTGCATGCTATGCGCAAAAAATAACATTGCAGTCTATGGGTGTGCTGGCGTGCGCATGGCTTTGTGTTCGTCAGCACTTTTGCGCGCACAAGATTTTGGAGTAAATAATGTCTAAACACTTGCTTAAACAACCCCCTACACAAGCAACATTGTGAGGAGTGTAGATAAAAAGGTGATAGAGACAGATGATAGAAGAACTAGAGACGATATAGAGACAGATGATAGAGGATAAGAGACAGATGATAGAGACAATGATAGAGACAGAGATTGATAAACAGATGATAGAGACAGAGTGATAAGACAGATGATAGAGACAGAGTTGATACAGATGATAGAGACAGAGATGATAGAGTACAGATGATAGAGACGAGTTGATACAGATGATAGAGACAGAGATGATAGAGACAGATCATAGAGACAGAGTTGAGACAGATGATAGAGACAGAGTTGATAGAAATGTGACACGTAGACAACCCATGTGCCGAAAAAAACGCAAACGCATGCAAAAACGTTGAAATCGCATACAAACGCTGCGTTTTTTGGTCGTAATGCGCACGCTGATGCGACTAAATATCGCAGCATTTATAAGCGTTTGCATGTTTTTTTTAATGCGTTTCATGTGCGCACAATGCGCTGCGCAAAAAAACGTAGGTGTGAAAGTAGCCTTAGCTCCGTGCACCTCGTACACGCGCGGCTCCGCTCCATTCAACTCGTACACACACGGCTCCGCTACATCCAACTCGTACACACACGGCTCTGCTCCGTCCACCTCGTACACACACGGCTCTGCTCTGTACACCTCGTACACTACATCACTGCTACAACCACCTCGTACACAAACGGCTCCACTCCGTACACCTCGTACACACACGGCTCCGCTCCGTACACCTCATACACATGGCTCTGCTCCGTACACCTCGTACACACAAAGCTCCGCTCCGTACACCTCGTACACCCCGGCTCCGCTCCGTACACCTACGGCTCTGGTCCGTACACCTCGTACACACACGGCTCCGCTCCGTATACCTCGTACACACACAGCTCCGCTCCGTACACCTCATACACACGGCTCCGCACACCTCGTACACACACGGCTCCGCTCCGTACACCTTGTACACACACGGCTCCGCTCTGAACACCTCGTACACGGCTCCGCACACCTCGTACACACACGGCTCCACTCTGTACACCTCGTACACACACAGCTCCGCTCCGTACACCTCGTACACGGCTCCGCACACCTCATACACACACGGCTCCGCTCCGTACACCTCGTACACACACGGTTTCCGCTCCGTACACACACGACTCTGCTACATCCATCTTGTACACACTACAGCACTGCTACATCCACACTGTAAACCCGAGTCCCGACCCCCACACACACTTACCCTCATCCAACACATAACAACCATCATAGCAGAGTCCTGCACACAATGAGGACACTGATCATGTGACCCCTGACTCCTCCCCTCTGACCTCATCACAGGTCCTGTGGGCACAGAAGACTACAGCAATAGCAGCGTCATTGCTAGCTGCTGTGAGGCTGAGCTGTAAAGGCAGGGAGGGCAGGAAGGGGTGCATGGGGGGGCATGGCGGCTCATTTCACTGCAGGACACATAGTGTCCTCAGCGGGACGGGGGTTCAGAATCGGGACTGTCCCGCTCAATCCGGGACGGTTGGGAGGTATGTTTAAACCAAATCATCTACCTAGAGATCTTCAAGAGATACAGTGGCGATAATAAGTATTTGACACATTGCTGAAGGTTTCCCACCTACAAAGAATGGAGAGGGCTGTAATTTTTCTCGAAGGTACACTTCAACTGTGACAGACATAATCTAAAAATAGAAAAACAGAAAATCACATTGCATGATTTTTACATAACTAATTTGCATTTTATTACATGAAATAAGTATGTGACACAATAGAAAAACAGAACTTAATGTTTGGTACAGAAACCTTTGTTTGCAATTACAGAGGTCAGACGTTTCCTGTAAGTCTTCACCAAGTGTGCACACACTGCAGGAGGAATTTTGGCCACTCCTCCACACAGATCTTCTTTCAGGTTTGGGGCTGTCACTGGCCAACATTGAGTTTCAGCTCCTTCCAAAGATTTTCTATTGGAATCAGATCCGGAGACTGGCAAGGCCACTCCAGGACCTTGAAATGTATCTTTCAGAGCCACTCCTTAGTTTCTCTGGCTGTGTGTTTTGGGTCATTGTCATGCTGGAAGACCCAGCCATGATCCTTCTTCAATGCTCTTCCTGAGCCAAGAGCTAAAATCTCTCTATACATGACCCCTCCATCCTCCTTTCAATACAATGTCGTCGTTACGTCCCCTTTGTAGAAAAGATCCCTCAAAGTATTATGTTTCCATCACCATTCTTTCCAGTACGGACGGTAGTCTTGGGGTTGTACTCATCTTTCTTCATCCTTCAAACACGGCGAGTGGAGTTGATACCAAAAAGTTCGATTTTGGTCTCATCTGTTCACATGACCTTCTCCCATGCTTCCTCTGGATCATCCAGGTGGTCATTTGTGAATTTCAAACAGGCCTGAACATGTTCTGGCATGAGCAGGGGGAACTTGCGTGACCTGTAGGATTTTATTCCTTGAAGGCATAGTGTGTTACTAACGGTAATGTTTGAGACTATGGTCCCAGTTCTCTTCAGGTCATTGACCAGGTCCTCGAGTGTTGTTCTGGGCTGATTCCTGGCCTTTCTCAGAATAATCCTTACCCCACGAGGCAAGATCTTGCATAGAGCCCTAGACCGAGGACGATTGAAAGTCATCTTGTGTTTCTTCCATTTTCTAAAAATTGTGCCAACAGTTGTTGCCTTCACACCAAGCTGCTTGACTATTGTCCTGTAGTCCATCCCAGCCTTGTGCAGGTCTACAATTTTGTGCCTGGTGTCCTTACACAGCTCTTTGGTCTTGGCCACGGTGAAGAGGTTGGAGTGTGATTGATTGTGTGGACAGGTGTCTTTTATACAGGTAACAAGTTCAAACAGGTGCAATTAATACAAGTAATGAGTGTAGAGTAGGAGGGATTCTTAAAGAAAAACTAACAAATCTGTGAAAGCCATTATTCTTTCTGATTGGTAGGTGAGCAAATACTCATTTCATGCAATAAAAAGCAATTTAATTGTTTAAAAATTATAAAATGTGATTGTCTGGTTTTTATTTTTAGATTCTGTCTCTCACAGTTGACGTGTACCTACGATAAAAATTACAGACCTCTCCATTATTTGTAGGTGAGAAAACTTGCAAATCGGCAGTGTATATTTGTCACCTTTAAATCTTCTCAACACAGAATAAATTATTGTCCCTTACTCAGAACTCAGTCTGTTGTGAATGGGTTTGAGATGAGTTCTGAGCAGAGGCTCCCTCTGGTGGTTACAAGCGTTACTAGTGAAGATTGTGAGGACTGGGAATCAGGTGTTACTGACTGGTCTTATATAAGGGAGTCATTTTCCCATCAGGGTTGCCGGTGATCAATTGTTCTGGTCTGAATCCTTCATTCCAGTTTCCCTTGTAGCCTGCTGTGTCGTGTCTGCATCTCCTGCTACCAGATAAGATTTTTTCTTCTTTTGTGTTATTGCTATATTTTTGCATTTTGTCTTGCACTTCTTTGGGGCCTTCTGGGTCCCCTCCGGGGCTTCTGCCCTCTCAGTTTTGTTCAGCCACTGAGTTTTGTTCTTTTGCTTTTTCCAGTTTTTTCAGTGGCTGCTGTTTTGATTTTGTTACACCAGAGAGCTAATTTAGGTGGTAGAGGTCGTGTGATCTCAGGTGATTTTGAAATTAGTAGAGTTGGTGTTTTTCAGGGTTTTCTGGGATTGCAGTAAGTACCCTTCCTGTCCATTTCTTTTTAGATAGTTTGGGCCCCAGCGTTTGCTCATTCTATTTTCTTTCTGTGTCAGTATTTCCTCTTGTCTAACCGCCATTACATGTTTGGGGGCTTTCTATTATCTTTGGGGTTCTGCTCCGGGGCAGATAGCTTTCCTATTTCTATCTTTAGGTGTAGTTAGTTTCTCAGGCTGTGACGAGGCGTCTAGGACCAACGTAGGAACGCTCCACGGCTGCCTCTAGTTGTTGTGGTTAGTCAGGGTACTGCAATCCCATAGATTCCAACTGCTCTGGTGTATTGCCTTTTTTTTACCTGCACTCCTCAGCTACCGAAACATAACAGTAACAGTATCACCGGCCAATAGAAAATTGTATGGTACTCACAGAAGGGAAAAAATATTGTGATAGAAAAAAAGGTTGTCAGAGTTGTCAGAGATATTTTTCTGTTTGTTGCATTTTTTTTTTTTTCCCCTCTGTATCTCTGGGTGCTGGGGAGGATCTTTTCTCCCAATGGAGTTTGCACAGTTGTCTGGCCGTGTGGATCAGCTTGCCACTGAGGTTCAGAGTATTGCTGCATATCTTGCTAGGTTGCCTGTTGTGGAACCTAGGATCCCCATGCCAGATTTGTTTTTAGGGGATCGAGCTAAGTTTCAGAATTTCAAAAATAATTGTAAATTGTTTTTTGCCTTAAAATCTAAGTCCTCAGGAAACGCAGCGCAGCAGGTTCAAATTATCATCTCTCTCCTGCGCGGCGATCCTCAGGATTGGGCTTTTTCCCTGATACCTGGGGATCCTGTTTTGAGTGATGTTGATGCGTTTTTTCAGGCTTTGGGGTTATTGTACGATGAGCCTAATGTCACTGATCAAGCTGAAAAAGCCTTGTTGGCATTAAATCAGGGCTTGATGACGCTGAGTTATACTGTCAGAGATTCCGTAGGTGGGCAGTCCTGACCAAATGGAATGACGACGCTTTGGCGGCCCTTTTCCGGAAGGGTCTGTCAGATAATGTAAAGGATGTTATGGTGGGATTCCCTGTCCCCTCTGGTCTCAATGATTCTATGTCATTAGCGATTCAAATTGACAGACGTTTGCGTGAGCGGAGAAGTATGCGTGGAATGGTGTTGCCTTGTGAACCAGCTCCTGAAACCATGCAGTGTGATAGAGTGGTGTCTGGGGCACAGCGTCATGAGTTTCGAAAGCGCAATGGGTTATGTTTCTACTGTGGTGATGCCTCTCATGCTATTTCAGTCTGCCCTAAGCGGGGAAGACGTTTTGCACGCTCAGTTGTCTTGGGTAGTGTTCAGACTAAGTTTTTATTAAGTGTCACTCTGATATGCTCTCTGTCCTCATTTTCTGCTCAGGCTTTCGTTGATTCTGGAGCAGCTATTAACCTGATGGATTATGATTTTGCTAAACATTGTGGGTTCCCCTTGATACCCCTACAGAAGTCTATTCCCCTACTGGGGATCGATTCTACCCCTTTGGCTGAGAATAAACCCCAGTTTTCTACTCAGGTGATAATGAGGGTTGAACCTGATCACCAGGAGTGCTGCAAATTTTTGGTTCTATATAATCTGCATGACATTATCGTGCTGGGTTTCCCTTGGTTGCAGTCTCATAATCCTGTTTTGGATTGGAAGTCTGTGTCTGTGGCCAGTTGGGGCTGCCAATGTGTTAATACCAACACTCCTGTTTTTTCTGCCTCCCCCCAGGCTCAGGATGTTCCTGACTTTTTGTTTGATTTTGCTGATGTGTTTAGCGAAAGTAAATCTGCATCCTTGCCTCCCCATAGGAGCTATGACTGCGCTATTGAATTAGTGCCGGGTAGTAAATTCCCTAAAGGTCGCCTTTTTAACTTGTCTGTACCTGAACATGACGCTATGCGGTCTTATATCAAGGAATCTTTGGAGAAGGGTCATATCAGACCATCCTCTTCACCCTTAGGTGCCGGTTTTTTCTTTGTGGCCAAAAAAGATGGTTCATTAAGGCCGTGTATTGATTATCGTCTCTTGAACAATATTACTGTGAAATATCAATACCCGTTACCCTTGATTTCTGACCTGTTTTCCAGGGTGAAAAACGCTACTTGGTTTACCAAGCTTGACCTCAGGGGGGCGTATAACCTTATTCGCATTAAGCACGGGGATGAATGGAAGACGGCATTCAATACCCCTGAAGGGCATTTTGAGTACCTAGTGATGCCCTTTGGGCTCACTAATGCTCCTTCCGTCTTCCAGTCCTTCATGAATGACATTTTCAGGGATTTTGTGGACAAATTTCTGATTGTTTATTTGGATGATATCTTGATTTTTTCTAATGACTGGGACTCTCATGTGAAACATGTTCGAACTGTGTTCCAGATTTTGAGAGAGAATGCTCTGTATGTGAAGGGATCAAAGTGTCTTTTTGGTGTACAGAGGATCTCATTTCTGGGATTCATTTTGTCCCCATCTGTTATTGAAATGGACCCGGTCAAGGTTCAAGCCATCTGTGATTGGGTCCAACCTACTTCATTAAAGGCTCTTCAGAGATTTTTGGGTTTTGCCAATTTTTATCGTAAATTTATTGGTAATTTCTCGGTTATTGTTAAACCATTAACTGATTTGACCAGAAAGGGTTCTGATGTGGTGAATTGGCCTCCTGAGGCAGTCTCTGCATTTCAGGAACTTAAGCAGAGATTCACTTCTGCTCCTGTTCTACGGCAGCCTGATGTTTCTCTGCCATTTCAGGTGGAGGTTGATGCCTCTGAAATTGGGGCAGGTGCCGTTTTGTCCCAAAAAGATCCAGAGACCTCTAAAAGTAACCCTTGTGCCTTTTTCTCTCGAAAATTTTCTCCTACTGAACGTAATTATGACGTGGGTAATCGGGAGTTATTGGCCATGAAGTGGGCTTTTGAAGAGTGGAGACATTGGCTGGAGGGAGCCAAACATCAGGTGGTGGTCCTTACGGACCATAAGAATCTGGTCTATCTGGAATCTGCCAAGCGACTCAATCCTAGACAGGCCAGGTGGGCCTTGTTTTTCACACGTTTTAATTTTGTGGTTTCCTTTCTTCCTGGCACTAAGAATGTTAAGGCGGATGCCCTCTCGAGGAGTTTCCTTGCGGACTCTCCTGAGTTATCTGATCCTTCTGTTATTTTGAAAGAGGGTGTAGTTCTTTCCGCCATCTCGCCCAATTTGAGACTTGCTCTGGAGGGGTGTCAGGAGGATAGGCCCGAGCGCTGCCCTGTTGGAAAATTGTTTGTCCCGGACCAATGGAAAAAGAGTGTGATGTCTGAGATTCATTGTTCCGCATTGGCTGGGCATCCCGGAATTTTTGGTACCAGAGACTTGGTTAGTCGGTCCTTTTGGTGGCCTACCTTGTCTCGTGATGTCAGGGAATTTGTGCAGTCCTGCGGGACTTGCTCTCGCTCCAAGCCTTGCTCTCGCTCTAGTGGTTTGTTGATGCCATTGCCTGTGCCCAAGAGACCATGGACCCATATCTCTATGGATTTCATTTCCGATCTTCCTGTTTCTCAGAGAATGACCACCATCTGGGTAATTTGTGATAGGTTTTCCAAAATGATACATCTTGTGCCATTACCTAAGTTGCCTTCCTCCTCTGAATTGGTGCCGTTGTTCCTTCAGCACGTGGTTCGTTTACACGGCATTCCTGAGAACATTGTGTCTGACAGAGGAGTCCAGTTTGTTTCCAAATTTTGGAGGACTTTTTGTTCTAAACTGGGTGTTCAATTGTCTTTCTCCTCGGCATTTCATCCTCAGACCAATGGTCAAACTGAGAGAACAAACCAGACATTGGAGACTTATCTTAGATGCTTTGTGTCTGCTGATCAGGATGACTGGGTCTCTTTTTTGCCTTTGGCTGAGTTTGCTCTTAATAATAGGGCTAGCTCTGCCACTTTGATGTCTCCGTTTTTCTGTAATTCTGGGTTTCACCCTCGATTTTCTTCAGGACAGACGGAGGCTTCTGTCTGTCCAGGTGTTGACTCTGTTGTGGAGCGTATGCAACAGATTTGGGACCAGGTAGTGGAGAGGTTGTCCCTCTCTCAGGAGAAGGCCCAGCGGTTTGCTAACCGGCATAGGACTGATGGTCCTCGGTTTAAAGTGGGGGACTTGGTCTGGTTGTCCTCAAAGAATATTCCTATGAGAGTAGCATCTCCTAAATTTAAGCCTAGGTTCATTGGACCTTATAAGATCATGGAGATTATTAATCCTGTTTCTTTTCGTTTGCTTCTTCCAGGGACATTTAAGATCCATAATGTGTTCCACAAGTCCTTGTTGAAGAGGTTTGTTGAGCCAGTGGTTCCTGCTGCTGTGCCTCCTGACCCTGTTTTGGTTGAGGGCAATCTGGAGTATGTGGTTGAGAAAATATTGGATTCTCGTTTTTCTAGACGGAAACTCCAGTATTTGGTTAAATGGAGAGGTTATGGTCAGGAAGACAATTCTTGGGTGTTTGCTTCGGACATCCATGCTAGGAGACTTATCCGTGCGTATCATAGAACTCATCCTGACCGACCTGGTTGCTCAAATGAGGGTTCGGTGACCCCTCCTCAAGGGGGGGGTACTGTTGTGAATGGGTTTGAGATGAGTTCTGAGCAGAGGCTCCCTCTGGTGGTTACAAGCGGTACTAGTGAAGATTGTGAGGACTGGGAATCAGGTGTTACTGACTGGTCTTATATAAGGGAGTCATTTTCCCATCAGGGTTGCCGGTGATCAATTGTTCTGGTCTGAATCCTTCATTCCAGTTTCCCTTGTAGCCTGCTGTGTCGTGTCTGCATCTCCTGCTACCAGATAAGATTTTTTCTTCTTTTGTGTTATTGCTATATTTTTGCATTTTGTCTTGCACTTCTTTGGGGGCCTTCTGGGTCCCCTCCGGGGGCTTCTGCCCTCTCAGTTTTGTTCAGCCACTGAGTTTTGTTCTTTTGCTTTTTCCAGTTTTTTCAGTGGCTGCTGTTTTGATTTTGTTACACCAGAGAGCTAATTTAGGTGGTAGAGGTCGTGTGATCTCAGGTGATTTTGAAATTAGTAGAGTTGGTGTTTTTCAGGGTTTTCTGGGATTGCAGTAAGTACCCTTCCTGTCCTTTTCTTTTTAGATAGTTTGGGCCCCAGCGTTTGCTCATTCTATTTTCTTTCTGTGTCAGTATTTCCTCTTGTCTAACCGCCATTACATGTTTGGGGGCTTTCTATTATCTTTGGGGTTCTGCTCCGGGGCAGATAGCTTTCCTATTTCTATCTTTAGGTGTAGTTAGTTTCTCAGGCTGTGACGAGGCGTCTAGGACCAACGTAGGAACGCTCCACGGCTGCCTCTAGTTGTTGTGGTTAGTCAGGGTACTGCAATCCCATAGATTCCAACTGCTCTGGTGTATGGCCTTTTTTTTACCTGCACTCCTCAGCTACCGAAACATAACATCAGTCTCCCTACTACGTACAACTCGATTTCTCGCTTCAAAGATGTATGCAAGACGACAATATCAGCAAGGAAAACCTTCCGAAATATTACAAAAGAACGTATTCAAGCTGGTATCAAGTATCAATGGACACAATCGGTGACTTGTCAGGTTCATCAGGGTACTAAGAAATTCTTGATTTTTTTTCTCCAGATGAAAGTACACAACTATTAAGAAATCTCAACATTCAAACAAAACTAAGAAAATAAACTTCCTTTTTCCTCTGTGGATTACAGTTACTGGAACTTTTATGGATCTACCATAACATTCTTTCTTCACCGCCTATTTATTCCTATTGGATTACAATTTAATCTTCTCTTACTAACGGACTCTAATTGAAGCTTTTTCCTTTCTGGCCTCAGAATTCATCTTTCCTTCTCCACCTTCCCCCCACCTTTCGAGTCGGAATATAACTTTTCGACCCAGGCAAGAGTACTTGTGACTCAAGATAAAGAAAATTTGTCATGAATTTTTCTATACAGACATGTTTTTTTTTAACTTTACAGGAGTTGTCCACTACTAGGACAACCCCTTCTTGATCTAAATGTTTGGCCCCGATAAAATAATAAAGCCTATACTGACCTCCCGTGCCGGAGCTGTACCAGAGGTGTCAGCACTCATGGTCCTGGAGTTTTTGTGTGGTTGTTATGACACGTGGTGCCCAACGCCCAATCAGAGGTGTCCATGTCCCCGCCTTTTGTCAAATTGAACATTAAGAGGAAGTCCAGGCTGCAAATAATCTTTGACTACCTCTTTATGTTCAATCTGACAGAAGGCGGAGTGTTATGATTTGGTAGCTGAGGAGAGCAGGCAAAAACGGCAATACACCAGAGAGGTTGGAATCTACTGGATTGCAGTACCCTGACTAACCACCACAACTAAAGGCAGCCGTGGAGCGTTCCTACGTTGGTCCTAGATGCCTCGTCACAGCCTGAGAGGTTAACTACACCTAAAGATAGAAAGAGGAAAGCTATCTGCCCGGAGCAGATCCCCAAAGAACATAGAAAGCCCCCAAACATGTAATGGCGGTTAGACAAGAGGAAATACAGACACAGACAGAAAATAGTATGAGCAAACGTTGGGGCCCAATCTTCCTAGAAAGAAAAGGATAGGAAGGACACTTACTACAATCCAAAAAACCCTAAAAAAATACCAACTCTACTAATTGCAAAAACACCTGAGATCACACGACCTCTACCACCTAAATTAGTTCTCTGGTGTAACAAAACTAAGCCGCAGCCACTGAAAAAACTGGAAAAGGCAAATGAACAAATAACAGTGGCTCAGATAAACTGAGAGGAGCACAAGCCCCTGGAGGGGACCTGGCTGACCTCCACAGAAGTGCAGGGAAAAATGCAAAAAGCAAGCACAAAAATAAAAGCAGAAAATATCTTATCTGTTAGCAGAAGATGCAGGCAAGACTCAGCAAGCTTCCAAGTGAACCAGGAACCACAGTTGAGACAAGAACAATTGATCACCGGCAACCTTGATGGGAGGGAACCTCCATTATATAAGACCAGTCTGTAACTCCTGATTGCCAATCTTCACAATCTTCATTGAATGGTTCAGTACTGTTTGTAACCACCAGAGGGAGCTTCTGCTCAGAATTCATTTCTAACACATTCACAACAGCGGAGATAGTGACGCCGGGCTCACGTGTCATAATTACAACACAAGAGTCCCGGTGAGAGCGAGTGCTGACACCGTGGGAACGGTGGCGACATGGAGGTGAGTATGTTAAATATTAATTATTGGTTATGGATTTATTCTACACTCAATTCTGTACTGAGTACATTGACTTTCAGCTGACATTACAGATGCTATTTCTGTATGGTAAAGTGGCAACTCCATATACAGAGATCACATGATCTAAGGGACATATATAATGGCTACACGAAGGGAGGGGGGCTCTTGCTCTCTCGCTCTCTCTACAGACACATGTGACAAGGACTATGATGAATGAACAGCTGCCATGTAACCACGTGTTGCTTCCCTGCTATGCTGCTGACAAGGCCAGAATGTCATTTTAACCATTCAGGACACCAAGGAAAGAAGTGTACAAGCTTTGCTATGGACAAATGGACAATCTCTTCGTAACTATTTCACTCATTTTATGTTTTCCTGCAATGATGTTTTTTTGATGGACAATAAACCATTACATTTTTTTATAAGAAACATTCTGACATTTTCTTTAGAGTATCGCATCTGGTAACAAGTCCTGGAAAAATATATGAAATTAAGCATTTTAACATTTTGGAGAGCCAGCCAGTCACACTTGATTTTTAGAGTGTGAATTTCTGAAAACTTGCAAGGGGAGGAGGAATAGAAGCAAAAGGACGTCAGATGTGCAAGTAGTCAAAGAAATCACACTACGATATTTCAGGATCAGAAAAGAACCTATGAATGAGGACTAAGAGTTGACTACAGGAATCAGACGTGCTGATCACAAGAGGCCATTGTCCAAGAAAGGAGCTACAAGCTGAGATATTTCAAGGTAAGAAATATGGATGTCATTACTTCTTTTTCTAAGCAAAGTAGACTGAAATTTATGTCTGTAGATCAGTCTAATTTAGAAGTTTTATGGCTCAGCTTATATGCAGAATGTGAAATGGAAAATCTAAAGTTAGAATCTAAGCTGGTGTCCTTTAATAGAGAAAGAGAGAAATTGAAAAATATTTTACAGTTAGTTGACGTATTTCACAAGTTTGTATTAGAAAAATCTAAAAATGACTGTGTAGAAATAGTGTCAGATGATACTAGTGATGTTCCCGAGATTGACTGTAATGAGGAAACTGAGCAAGATGTGGGACATGTGTCTGTAATGGCTACTCAAGGTGACCTTGTCTCTGATGACGTAAAAAAAGATGGTGGAAATGTGGGAGGAGACTTCAGAACTAATGTAGGAGGGAACATGGGAGGAGACTTCAGAACTGATGCAGATGACGTACGAGGGACGGATGTACAAAGGCCACCAAAAATAGAAGACAATTCAGAGGCCCAACTCCAAATTAAAGTTAGGAAAAAATTGTTAAAATTATGCAAAATCATTCCTGCATATGATAACAAAATCCATGTATGCAGAAATTCTGAAATTTTTGAAAGCTTTGTTGATAAGCTTGATTTAAGTAATGATGAGAAAAATCAATTATTTAAATTGTGGCTTCCTGCAACCTTTTCAAGACGCTTAACATTAAAATTGACTTTTGATAATGACTTACATGGAGATCTAGATGATAAAGACAGATTGAAAATTCTGATTTTCTGTGCATTAAATGAAAATTGTCCAGATATTGATATTCTTCAAAAATTAAGGATTGGTTGGAAATAATGTACTTTTACATTCATGTCCATATTTGAAAGGTTGTACAAAACTCTCATTAAAAATGTCAAAACACAATCAATGATAAAGTATTTTGTGGACAAATTTGGATTCCTAAATTCTGTATCTCGTGTTATTGCGTCACAAAAAGATACTTTATTTGAATGTGCGCAATCCCTTGATTTTGCTAGAAAACATGAGAATCGTGATAGGAAAATAAATCAAACAGATAGAGTAAGATCTTTTCAAAAGCCAGTGTCAAAATCTCCTAAACTGAGTCATCCCTGTAATCAAATCTATGACATACGAAGAAAATTACATATTTGTTATAAACCTTACGAAATGATCCAAGGATCCACTTTGCAAAAAGAGTTGAAAATTCAAAGTTCAGACCTCTCTGTAAAAAGTCAAATGGCGGACACTGAAAGACAGGAACAGGTGTCTTCTCAAAATGACTTAATTGAGTCTTCAGTTTACAGCTCATTATCGGAGCTGCTCAAACAATCATTAAAAAAAGGAATGATAAACAGAGCTTTTCAGAACATCTTTGACAAAGAAATAAGATTTGGTTTAGGAATTGACTGAAAATGAAATTATATGTTGTGTAAAAGTGATATACAATATATTATTCAGTTATTTGTAATTATTTTATAAATATAATTCTGTAGTTCTACAGCTTTTGTACCGTGTTTCCCCGAAAGTAAGACAGTGTCTTACTTTCTTTTTATCCCCAAAAGCCCCACTATGTCTTACTTTCGGGGTATGTCTTATATTGAAAAAAAATTACCTGTATCTAACCCAGTGTGATACAGTACCACCTGCTGTATTTAATCCAGTGTGACACCTGCTGATACCCACTGGGTTACATACAGCAGATGATACCCCAGTATGCCAGTGTATATGTTTTACTGATGTATGATTAATACTGTGTAGGGAATCTACCACCAGAAAAACTCACCTGAGTTTTTCTGCAGCCGCCTTCCGTCACGGGCTCCGGCTCCCTGCAGCCGCTGGTCCCGCCGCGCTGCGTCGCTCCGTTCGCCCGCAGTCCCGGGCTGAAGTTCTCGCGCGCTCTATTTAAATTTCTTCTTCGGTCCCGAAACGTCATCACGTTGGTCACTCACGTGACCGGAGGCCGCAGTGATAGACAGTTCTCTCCGGCCTTCGGTCACGTGAGTGACCAACGTGATGACGTTTCGGGACCGAAGAAGAAATTTAAATAGAGCGCGCGAGAACTTCAGCCCGGGACTGCGGGCGAACGGAGCGACGGAGGACGGCGGGACCAGCGGCTGCAGGGAGCCGGAGCCCGTGGCGGAAGGTGGCTGCAGAAAAACTCAGGTGAGTTTTTCTGGTGGTAGATGGCAGACGCGGCGACGTATGGAGAGGGGGACGGTGCGGACGTGGGCAGGAAGCGGCGCGCAGCTAGATGAGAGGGAGGCGGCAATACCCCCGTGTTTCCCCGAAAGTAAGACATATGTCTTACTTTCGGGGTACGGCTTATATTAGCCGACCCCTCTGAAACTCCCGATACGTCTTACAATCGGGGGTGTCTTACTATCGGGGAAACACGGTAGATATATATATATTCATACAGTATACAGTATACTTGTATAAGTAGAGATTGTATAACTGTATATCTATATCTATAGTGATATAATTAAAATAAACTACAGAAAATATTTAGAATTACATTAAAGCCAATGCATATATATGTATAAGACATTGCAATTGTTTTGTTTTTGTATATGATATTAACCTTATCTCTTATTTATCCTTAGAATTTTCACTTCAAAGTAGGATTTAATCGGGAAAAATTCACTTACATGGATTTATTCCTTTATTTACACAGGAATTTGTAATAACTGCATGTTTTTATATATTTAACACTTAAAAGGAAATAATATGTAACTAACTGAATCTAAATTTAGTTTTTGTGTGTTGCTAACATTTTGAAGTTATTTATTTGCATGGCAATATGTTCTTACTGCATGACAGTCAAAGTATGTGACATTTAAACTGTTCTAATAATAAGGATACCATATACCCCTATTTCAGTGGTTGTTGTAACTTAAAGCGTTTGTAGCCTCAGTGAGCTCAGCCTTTGCAAGTCAAAGAATTTTTTTTTTAGGCCTCTTAAGGTACAGGGTTCGGATACAATTGCAAACCCTTGTATGAAGTATACATTCTTCTATCTATAGAATGGTTTACAAAGTTTTTGTTTTCTGTATTTGGGGAATATTCAAAGAAATATTAAAATAGTAAATTTAGTAGTTTACAATGCGCATTGATAATTAGGATACAATTATTTGGGTTAATATTACATGTATTCCTACCTTTTTGAATGAGGAATCTGTGGTGTGAACTTATCCGTGTCACAGTCTGAGTGACAGATGACAGATGCGTGTTGTGAATAGGCTGGAAATGAGTTCTGAGCAGAAGCTCCCTCTGGTGGTTACAAACGGTACTGGACTGTCCAGTGAAGATTGTGAGGATTGGGAATCAGGTGTTACTGACTGGTCTTATATAAGGGAGTCGCCTTCCCATTAGGGTTGCCGGTGATCAATTGTTCTGGTCTCAATCCTTGATTCCTGTTTCCTTGGTAGCCTGCTGTGTCGTGTCTGAATCTCCTGCTTACAGATAAGACATTTTCTTCTTTTTGTGCTTGTTTTTTGCATTTTGTCCTGCACTTCTGTGGGGGCCTTCAGGGTCCCCTCTGGCGGCTTTTGCCCTCTCAGTTCAGTTCAGCCACTTATGTTTGTACATTTGCTTTTTCCAGTTTTTTCAGTGGCTGCTGTTTTGATTTTGGTTACACCAGAGAACTAATTTAGGTGGTAGAGGTCGTGTGATCTCAGGTGTTTTTGAAATTAGTAGAGTTGGTGCTTTTCAGGGTTTTTTGGGATTGCAGTAAGTGCCCTTCCTATCCTTTTCTATTTAGTAAGTTTGGGCCCCAACGTTTGCTCATACTATTTTCTGTCTGTGTCAGTATTTCTTCTTGTCTAACCGCCATTACATGTTTGGGGCTTTCTATGTTCTTTGGGGATCTGCTCCGGGGCAGATAGCTTTCCTCTTTCTATCTTTAGGTGTAGTTAGTTTCTCAGGCTGTGACGAGGCATCTAGGACCAACGTAGGAACGCTCCACGGCTGCCTCTAGTTGTGGTGGTTAGTCAGGGTACTGCAATCTCATAGTTTCCAACTGCTCTGGTGTATTGCCTTTTTTACCTGTACTCCTCAGCTACCCAAACATAACAGTATCACCGGCCTAACAAATTGAAAATTATATTGTACTCACAGAAGGGAAAAAAATATTGTTAAAGAAAAAAGTTGTCAGAGATATTTTTTTTTCCCTCTCTATCTCTGGGTGCTGGGGAGGATTTTTTTTTTATCTCTCAATGGAGTTTGCACAGTTGTCTGGCTGTGTGGATCAGCTTGCCACTGAAGTTCGGAGTATTGCTACCTATCTTGCTAGGTTGCCTGTTGTGGAACCTAGGATTCCCATGCCAGATTTGTTTTTAGGGGATCGAGCTAAGTTTCTGAATTTCAAAAATAACTGTAAATTGTTTTTTGCCTTAAAATCTAAGTCCTCAGGGAACGCAGCGCAGCAGGTTCAAATTGTCATCTCTCTCCTGCGCGGCGATCTTCAGGATTGGGCTTTTTCCCTGACACCTGGGGATCCTGTTTTGAGTGATGTTGATGCATTTTTTCAGGCTTTGGGGTTATTGTACGATGAGCCTAACATCACTGATCAAGCTGAAAAAACTTTGTTGGCATTAAATCAGGGGCTTGAGGACGCTGAGTTATACTGTCAGAGATTCCGTAGGTGGGCAGTCCTGACCAAATGGAATGACGACGCTTTGGAAGCTCTTTTTCGGAAGGGTCTGTCAGATAATGTAAAGGATGTTATGGTGGGATTCCCTGTTCCCTCTGGTCTCAATGATTCTATGTCATTAGCGATTCAAATTGACAGACGTTTGCGTGAGCGGAAAGGTATGCGTGGAATAATGTTACCTTGTGAACCTGCTTCTGAATCCATGCAGTGTGATAGAGTGGTTTCTGGGGCACAGCGTCATGATTTCGAAAGCGCAATGGGTTATGTTTCTACTGTGGTGATGCCTCTCATGCTATTTCAGTCTGCCCTAAGCGGGGAAGACGTTTTGCACGCTCAGTTGTCTTGGGTAGTGTTCAGACTAAGTTTTTATTAACTGTTACCCTGATATGCTCTCTGTCCTCATTTTCTGCTCAGGCTTTGTTGATTCTGGAGCAGCTATTAACCTGATGGATTTTGATTTTGCTAAACGTTGTGGGTTTCCCTTGATACCCCTACGGAAGTCTATTCCCCTACTGGGGATCGATTCTACCCCTTTGGCTGAGAATAAACCTCAGTTCTCTACTCAGGTGATAATGAGGGTAGAACCTGATCATCAGCAGAGTTGCAAATTTTTGGTTCTGTATAATCTACATGACATTATCGTACTGGGTTTCCCTTGGTTACAGTCTCATAATCCTGTTTTGGATTGGAAATCTGTGTCTGTTACCAGTTGGGGCTGCCAATGTGTTAATACCAACACTCCTGTTTTTTCTGCCTCCCCCCAGGCTCAGGATGTTCCTGACTTTTTGATTGATTTTTCTGATGTGTTTAGCGAAAGTAAATCTGCATCCTTGCCTCCCCATAGGAGCTATGACTGCGCTATTGAATTAGTGCCTGGTAGTAAATTCCCTAAAGGTCGCCTTTTTAACTTGTCTGTACCTGAACATGACGCTATGCGGTCTTATATCAAGGAGTCATTGGAGAAGGGTCATATCAGACCATCCTCTTCACCCTTAGGTGCCGGTTTTTTCTTTGTGGCCAAAAAGGATGGTTCATTAAGGCCGTGTATTGATTATCGTCTCTTGAACAATATTACTGTGAAATATCAATATCCGTTACCCTTGATCTCTGATCTGTTTTCCAGGGTGAAAAACGCTACTTGGTTTACCAAGCTTGACCTCAGGGGGGCATATAACCTTATTCGCATTAAGCACGGGGATGAATGGAAGACGGCATTTAATACCCCTGAAGGGCATTTTGAGTACCTTGTGATGCCCTTTGGGCTCACTAATGCTCCTTCCGTCTTCCAGTCCTTCATGAATGACATTTTCAGGGATTTTGTGGATAAATTTCTGATTGTTTATTTGGATGATATCTTGATTTTTTCCAATGACTGAGACTCTCATGTAAAACATGTTCGGACTGTGTTCCAGATTTTGAGAGAGAATGCTCTGTATGTGAAGGGATCAAAGTGTCTTTTTGGCGTTCAGAGGATCTCATTTCTGGGATTCATTTTGTCCCCATCTGTTATTGAAATGGACCCGGTCAAAGTTCAGGCCATCTGTGATTGGGTCCAACCTACTTCATTAAAGGCTCTTCAAAGATTCTTGGGTTTTGCCAATTTTTATCGTAAATTTATTGGTAATTTCTCGGTTATTGTTAAACCATTAACTGATTTGACCAAAAGGGTTCTGATGTGGTGAATTGGCCTCCTGAGGCAGTCTCTGCATTTCAGGAACTTAAGCAGAGATTCACTTCTGCTCCTGTTCCACGGCAGCCTGATGTTTCTCTACCATTTCAGGTGGAGGTTGATGCCTCTGAAATTGGGGCAGGTGCCGTTTTGTCCCAAAGAGATCCAGAAACCTCTAAAAGTAACCCTTGTGCCTTTTTCTCTCGAAAATTTTCTCCTACTGATCGTAATTATGACGTGGGTAATCGGGAGTTATTGGCCATGAAGTGGGCTTTTGAAGAGTGGAGACATTGGCTGGAGGGAGCCAAACATCAGGTGGTGATCCTTACGGACCATAAGAATCTAGTTTATCTGGAATCTGCCAAGCGACTTAATCCTAGACAGGCCAGGTGGGCCTTGTTTTTCACACGTTTTAATTTTGTGGTTTCATTTCTTCCTGGCACTAAGAATGTTAAGGCGGATGCCCTCTCGAGGAGTTTCCTGGCAGACTCTCCTGAGTTATCTGATCCTTCTGTTATTTTGAAAGAGGTGTAGTTCTTTCCGCCATCTCGCCCAATTTGAGACTGGCTCTGGAGGGGTGTCAGGAGGATAAGCCCGAGCGCTGCCCTGTTGGGAAATTGTTTGTCCCGGACCAGTGGAAAAAGAGTGTATGTCTGAGATTCATTGTTCCGCGTTGGCCAGTCATCCCGGAATTTTTGGTACCAGAGACTTGGTTAGTCGGTCCTTTTGGTGGCCTACCTTGTCTCGTGATGTCAGGGAGTTTGTGCAGTCCTGCGGGACTTGCTCTCGCTCCAAGCCTTGCTCTCATTCTAGTGGTTTGTTGATGCCATTGCCTGTGCCCAAGAGACCATGGACCCATATCTCTATGGATTTCATTTCCGACCTCCCTGTTTCTCAGAGAATGACCGTCATCTGGGTGATTTGCGATAGGTTTTCCAAGATGATACATCTTGTGCCATTACCTAAGTTGCCTTCCTCCTCTGAATTGGTGCCTTTGTTCCTTCAGCACGTGGTTCGTTTACACGGCATTCCTGAGAACATTGTGTCTGACAGAGGAGTCCAGTTTGTTTCCAGATTTTGGAGGACCTTTTGTTCTAAACTTGGTGTTCAATTGTCTTTCTCCTCGGCGTTTCATCCTCAGACCAATGGTCAAACTGAGAGAACAAACCAGACATTGGAGACTTATCTAAGATGCTTTGTGTCTGCTGATCAGGATGACTGGGTCTCTTTTTTGCCTTTGGCTGAGTTTGCTCTTAATAATAGGGCTAGCTCTGCCACTTTGATGTCTCCATTTTTCTGTAATTCTGGGTTTCACCCTCGATTTTCTTCAGGACAGATGGAGGCTTCTGTCTGTCCAGGTGTTGACTCTGTTGTGGAGCGTATGCAACAGATTTGGGACCAGGTAGTGGAGAGGTTGTCCCTCTCTCAGGAGAGGGCCCAGCGGTTTGCTAACCGGCATAGGACTGATGGTCCTCGGTTTAAAGTGGGGGACTTGGTCTGGTTGTCCTCAAGAAATATTCCTATGAGAGTGGCATCTCCTAAATTTAAGCCTAGGTTCATTGAACCTTATAAGATCATGGAGATTCTTAATCCTGTTTCTTTTTGTTTGCTTCTTCCAGGGACATTTAAGATCCATAACGTGTTCCACAAGTCCTTGTTGAAGAGGTTTGTTGAGCCAGTGGTTCCTACTACTGTGCCTCCTGACCCTGTTTTGGTTGAGGGCAATCTGGAGTATGTGGTTGAGAAAATATTGAATTCTCGTTTTTCTAGACGGAAACTCCAGTATTTGGTTAAATGGAGAGGTTATGGTCAGGAAGACAATTCTTGGGTGTTTGCTTCGGACATCCATGCTAGGAGACTCATCCGTGCGTATCATAGAACTCATCCTGACCGACCTGGTTGCTCAAATGAGGGTTCGGTGACCCCTCCTCAAGGGGGGGTACTGTTGTGAATAGGCTGGAAATGAGTTCTGAGCAGAAGCTCCCTCTGGTGGTTACAAACGGTACTGGACTGTCCAGTGAAGATTGTGAGGATTGGGAATCAGGTGTTACTGACTGGTCTTATATAAGGGAGTCGCCTTCCATCAGGGTTGCCGGTGATCAATTGTTCTGGTCTCAATCCTTGATTCCTGTTTCCTTGGTAGCCTGCTTTGTCATGTCTGAATCTCCTGCTTACAGATAAAACATTTTCTTCTTTTTGTTTTTGTGCTTGTTTTTTGCATTTTGTCCTGCACTTCTGTGGGGGCCTTCAGGGTCCCCTCTGGGGGCTTTTGCCCTCTCAGTTCAGTTCAGCCACTGATGTTTGTACATTTGCTTTTTCCAGTTTTTTCAGTGGCTGCTGTTTTGATTTTGGTTACACCAGAGAACTAATTTAGGTGGTAGAGGTCGTGTGATCTCAGGTGTTTTTGAAATTAGTAGAGTTGGTGCTTTTCAGGGTTTTTTGGGATTGCAGTAAGTGCCCTTCCTATCCTTTTCTATTTAGTAAGTTTGGGCCCCAACGTTTGCTCATACTATTTTCTGTCTGTGTCAGTATTTCTTCTTGTCTAACCGCCATTACATGTTTGGGGGCTTTCTATGTTCTTTGGGGATCTGCTCCGGGGCAGATAGCTTTCCTCTTTATATCTTTAGGTGTAGTTAGTTTCTCAGGCTGTGACGAGGCGTCTAGGACCAACGTAGGAACGCTCCACGGCTGCCTCTAGTTGTGGTGGTTAGTCAGGGTACTGCAATCTCATAGTTTTCAACTGCTCTGGTGTATTGCCTTTTTTACCTGTACTCCTCAGCTACCCAAACATAACAGATGGTGTATGAGCAGCTGCTAAGAGTGAATATAACCTAAGAGTATGTGATGTGTGAAAGGAGAGGTTTCAAAATTCATGGTATGCGAGAAAAACAACAACTTGTTTTTAAAAGAAATAATACAAATCAGTTCAATTAGAATATTAAGATACATAATGAAATATTATCTACTCAACATATATTCCTTTAGTAATTATTTTTTTAGTTAATAGTAGATAAGTGTAATCACACATCAAAATGGTTTATCAAGGAAATCTACATCTAGATTTTTTTTTTTTTCTTTTCCCAAAGGATAATTTTATGATATGTTATTTTTAATGGTTACGTAGATGGTACACATCTTCAGACAAATATATGGTATAAAGCTAAAATAGAAGTTACATAAATAATTTATAAAACAATTTTTTTTTTTCATTTTGGTTTTGATAAATCAATTATTTCACAAAATAATATTTTTTGGTATTAAGGGGGAAATGTGTTTTGATCTTGAATACATCATCACATTTCATCAATACCTCTTCTTCACACATTTTAAAGAATATAAAAAGGTACAATGGTATAACTACTATAGGAAATAACATTAAGTATTATAAAGAGTCATTTCTTTACACTAAGAAGGGGATTACATGCAAAGTTGCATAATATGAATATTTTGGTAACACAAGGTCATGACAAATATGAAATCATCCAGATAATGGAAATATTAAGGGTATGTGTTAGAACATAACTACTCAGCATTTGTCATAAATATATAAAGGCCTTATTTTTCATTTTTATTCTTATTTTTATTTTTCATTTTTATTCTTCCTTTATCTCTATTTTTTGATTCTTAATTTTATTTTTTATCTCAATCAATCAAGAAACATCAATATTTAATAAAGTAATGTCTAGTACAAGAATATTGCTTCATTAAATATAGTGAAGATATTGGTTCATTAGAAGAAAATGTTCTAATTCTGAGTAAATGCAATAATTCTTTCATTTATTCATTCACTCATATTCACATTTTGGTTCATGGCTATACATTCTTACCTATTATTGGTCTAATGAATATATTCCATTAATAAAGTTTTAGTAATAAAGATGGAAACACTTGTTACATGAAAAACACACTGACACCTATGGGTTGAAAAGGTAATTACACCTATGACATAAAAATGTTATATCTCAAGAAGATTATGGTTAATAATGCATTATCATTTATGATTGTTTTACTACACAAACATGAACTCCATATTACTATTCTGATAATAATTCTATGGATATTACTGATTGCTATGGTAGCTGTGATATTATAGGTTAGGAAAATTACCAGATTTGGTATAGAATAGGGAATGAAGACTTCAAGCAAGATATTGGAATTACGTTAATAAAGACTTTTCATATTTCTAAATTCAAGTAAATTTAAAAAGTTGCAAGAAGAAAAAGCCGAAGTTCCAGAAGGTAAAAAGGCTATATGATGTCTGAGTAATAATAGACTGTCAATTACAATTCATTTCATCACTGACAGCCACAACTGCAGTATCCACCACTGACAACAACTGCAGTATCCACCACTGACAGCCCACGACTGCAGTATTCACCACTGACAGCCACGACTGCAGTATCCACCACTGACAGCCACGATCGCATTATCCACCACTGACAGCCACGATCGCAGTATCTAAACTGACAACCAATGGCAGAGGACGATGATCCTGTGATGCTAATATGAACTGTGTTATCAGTTTTTATCACGCTCCAGTGGTTTCCTATCACCTATGAAGCTTCAATGAAAGCTGGTGAACAATAAGTTGTCAGGAAGCTACAACCCTGACATGTGTCCTGTGTATTAGGACTAAGGACTGGTTATGGTGCTATCTTTAGCAAGGAAGAGTCATTTTAACCCTTGCTTTGCTGACCAAAGACGTCGCACCTGTTCCAAGACCATTGCGGATGGCATGGAGGATTCCAGAAATATCCAAGGCGAGCCAATGTAAGTCCAGGTCTTAAAGGTGACACTGCTCAGATATTAAAGCTTCATTTCATCAATGGACTTTGTTTTCTTATCAACATTTGAATTTATGGACTTTGATGGACACATGACACACGGCCTCCACAATATCTGCATGTTATTTCAAAGGAATTATCGTATAAAGACTGTGTTTTCAAAGAATCAAGAACAAGACGTCAAGATGAAGACCAGATGACATCAGATGATGATGACTGGACCGGAGATGCTTCGATTTAGGTTTAGGAAAGTATAATATATATATTTTATATGAATATTGGTCACGGCTTACCATAACATGAATTCGCATAATTATGTTATTGAGTGTATGTAACAATAATCTGATATTATTATTATGGAAATTAAATTATTTTGCCAAAGAAGAAGAAAAGAAGAAAAAAGATCTGATTATCCTAAAGATGAACTTCTCTACTTTGAGGGTTCCAATTAATGTCTGTCACCCTCAAAAGGGGGAATTGTTAAATATTAATTATTGGTTATGGATTTATTCTACACTCAATTCTGTACTGAGTACATTGACTTTCAGCTGACATTACAGATGCTATTTCTGTATGGTAAAGTGGCAACTCCATATACAGAGATCACATGATCTAAGGGACATATATATAATGACTACACAAAGGGAGGGGGGCTCTTGCTCTCTCGCTCTCTCTACAGACACATGTGACAAGGACTATGATGAATGAACATCCAGCTGCCATGTAACCACGTGTTGCTTCCCTGCTATGCTGCTGACAAGGCCAGAATGTCATTTTACCATTCAGGACACCAAGGAAAGAAGTGTACAAGCTTTGCTATGGACAAATGGACAATCTCTTCGTAACTATTTCACTCATTTTATGTTTTCCTGCAATGATGTTTTTTTGATGGACAGTCCAATAAACCATTAATTTTTTTATAAGAAACATTCTGACATTTTCTTTAGAGTATCGCATCTGGTAACAAGTCCTGGAAAAATATATGAAATTAAGCATTTTTAACAGAGTATAAGCTTTTTTATTTTATCAGGGCAAGCATGAGGCATGACAAGGAGTTCTCCAAGTAATGGACAACTTCTTTCATCTACAAGAGATTGCTATAATATTCATTGTTAAATTACCAATAACAAAACTCAGAAGTGTGCACTTGTCTTTTTGCACCTGTTTTTGTGTACCCTCCGTACACCTTTCCTTTTACCTTCTCCCTTTTTTCCTCTTATAAAGATGTCTTTTATCCTTTCTGTTCCCTTCTTCCTAGTTCCAATCCTTCTTCAGGCTAAAAGTATGGCAAATAAAACCTTTTGTGTTTAGTGTACACGCTTCTCTTTAAAAAAAAATGCAAATAATTTGCAGAAAAATGAAATTTTCGAGGAAGATTGTTATTGCGAAGTTTGGTGTAAACACATGCAGATAAAAAACAGCAGAAAAAATGCAGCATTTCACTGTCTGAAAATACGACCTTATAGATGTGCTTGGAAAAATGGCACTTAAAAAGAACTACTGCTCATCTTGTAAAAAAGAAGGCTGCTACAACTATGAGAATAAAGAAAAAAATGTAGAGCCCCAACTGTCCTAGATACAATGAACAGATTTGGGACTACACTCTGCAGTCTCAGGCATCTGCTGAATGTCCCTCTCGCAGCCACCGCCCTTCTACTGTAAGGAGGAAGACCGGTCTGCAGGTGCTGCATCACGATGGGTCCGGAACTGCTGAGGCTGCTTCCCATGTTGCCCGGGGGAAAGAATAGGGAACAGGACAGGCTCCATGACCCGGAAAGAGGGGACGTGACAAAGCCAGGCAGTGAGGAGAAGGTGTGCTGGGGCAGTGAGGGCAGAGGCAGGCGTGTGGCGCACTCCGCAGTATGAGAGACTGCGCGGGGCAGAACTGTGGCAGAGCTTTTGTGTACGGGCCACTGAGCCAGTGAGAGCGCTGAGCGTCTGGCTAATCAGAGTGCAGTGCTCGCGTGGAGGAGTGAGGGCCCGCTGCAGAACCCTGAGGTGCATCCCCCATTGCTGACAGACGCACAGCGGCACCCGTGTGGGACAGAGACTACTGCAGCGATCCTCAGTTTGTCTGGCACATAGAGGAAGACACACCGAGCAGAGCAGCCATTCAGGTGACGGCAGCTGCCACGAGGAACCTTGCGGAGAGCTTTAATCTTGCTTCGCAGCGTTTCCCGCTTTGATTGCGTGGGCTTATAGACAAGGGGCTCAGCTGGTAAAACAGAAGACCGCCCGCTGCCGCCAGAAGACGAATTGTTAACTTTGAACCCCATCTTAGGATCCTACACCGGCCATTGCCGGTACTACTACCCTCATCGGACTGTGGACTTAGGACCCCGACAGGAGCTAAGATAAGTGTTGTTTGAAACTTAAGCAAAACGAGTGTGACAGTCTTATTTCATTTAACCCTTGTTCCAATAGTTCTAACCTGCAATAACCTGCTTACACTACCAGGGTAGATTGAAATAAATAAGCAACTAAGGGGTGTGAGCAAAAAATTTGCACGCTGCACAATTTGTCTCCCTTTTGCTTATAGAAAAGTTAGAAGGTATCAACATTACCCCGTTCCTAAGAGCAATAGGGCAGAATGATGTATGCACTCGCCAACCTTAGAGGATCTATTCATTGGACCAAGAGGAAAACACACGATCTCTTGTGCCTAAACATCATACACACACGGCTCCGCTCAGTACACATTGTACCCACTTGGTTCCGCTCCGTACACATCCTACACATTTGGCTCCGCTCCATACCTTGTACACACACGGCTCCGCTCTGTACACCTTGTACACACAGCTCTTCTCCGTACACCTCATACACACACAGCTCTGATCCGTACACCTCATACACACACGCTCTGCTCCGTACACATTGTACTCACTTGGTTCCGCTCCGTACACGTCCTACACATTTGGCTCCGCTCCGTACACCTCATACACACACGCTCCGCTCCGTACGCCTCGTACACAAACGGCTCCGCTCCGTACATCTTGTACATATATGGCTCTGCTCCATACACACACAGCACTGCTCCGTACACCTCGTACAGACACGACTCTGCTCCGTACACCCCGTACACATATGGCTCTGCTCCGTACACACACGGCTCCGCTCTGTAGCCTTCATACACATACGGCTCTGCTCCGTACACCTCGTACACATATGGCTCTGCTCCGTACACCCCGTACACACATGACTCTGCTCTGTACACCTCGTGCACACACGGCTCCGCTCCGTACACACACGGCTCCGCTCTGTAGCCCTCATACACATACGGCTCTGCTCTGTATACCTCGTACACATATGGCTCTGCTCCGTACACCCCGTACACACACGGCTCCGCTCCGTACACCTCGTACACACACGGCTACGCTCCGTAGCCCTCATACACACACGGCTCCGCTCCGTACACTTCATACACACACGGCTCTGCTCCATACACCCCGTACACACGGCTCTGCTCTGTACACCTCGTACACACACGGCTCCGCTCCGTACACCTCGTACACACACGGCTCCGCTCTGCAGCCCTCATACACACACAGCTCCGCTCTGTACACCTCATACACACGGCTCTGCTCCATACACCTCATACACACACGGCTCTGCTCCATACACCTCATACACACACGGCTCCGCTCTGTACACCTCATACACACACGGCTCTGCTCCATACAACCCCGTACACATGGCTCTGCTCTGTACACCTCGTACACACACGGCTCCGCTCTGTAACCCTCATACACACACGGCTCCGCTCTGTACACCTCATACACACACAGCTCTGCTCCATACACCTCATACATACACGGCTCCGCTCAGTACACCTCGTACACACACGGCTCTGCTCCATACACCTCATACACACATGGCTCCGCTCCATACATCTCATACACACATGGCTCCGCTCCATACACCTCATACACACACGGCTCTGCTCCATACACCCCGTACACACACGGCTCCGCTCTGTAGCCCTCATACACACACAGCTCTGCTCTGTACACCTCATACACACACGGCTCTGCTCCATGCACCCCGTACACACATGGCTCCGCTTAGTACACCTTGTACACATACGGCTCCGCTCTGTAGCCCTCAGACACACACAGCTCCGCTCCGTACACCTCGTACACACATGGCTCCGCTCCGTACTCCTCGTACACACACGGCTCCGCTCTGTAGCCCTCATACACACACGGCTCCGCTCTGTACACCTCATACACACACGGCTCTGCTCCATACACCTCGTACACACATGGCTCCGCTTAGTACACCTTGTACACATACGGCTCCGCTCTGTAGCCCTCAAACACACACGCTCCGCTCCGTACACCTCGTACACACATGGCTCCGCTCCGTACTCCTCGTACAACACGGCTCCGCTCTGTAGCCTCATACACACACGGCTCCGCTCTGTACACCTCGTAACACACGGCTCTGCTCCGTACGCCTCATACACACACGGCTCTGCTCCATACACCTCATACACACACGGCTCCGCTCAGTACACCTCGTACACACACGGCTCTGCTCCATACACCTCATACACACATGGCTCCGCTCCATACACCTCATACACACATGGCTCCGCTCCATACACCTCATACACACACGGCTCTGCTCCATGCACCCCGTACACACATGGCTCCGCTTAGTACACCTTGTACACATACGGCTCCGCTCTGTAGCCCTCAAACACACACAGATCTGCTCTGTACACATAATATGGCTCTGTTCCAAGCTTGCTTTATATAGTGTCATGGCATCTCTTGACTCCTCCCTCCATGTGACTGATCACATGACTGTGACATCATCCCAGGTCCTGTGTAATATATGTGGTGTGCGGCTCTGCAGGTGGAGGTAGGTGCTGGAGATTCCCCATTACTGGGCGGGGGCAGGGGCAGTAACCCCTTCTGTACCCAGCTTATTTTTGGAGTCTTTCCATCTTCTGCCATATAGCTGGATTACAGCTTGGTTGAGGTTCCGGTTGCCCTCATCCTTTTGTCCCCTTGGATTTGGCTTTCTCTGTATATAAGGTTACTAAACCCTAGCGGACCCTAATACTTAGATTGTATATGAATCCAGTATTGTTACTGCTTTTGTAAATGAGGGAGAAAGCAGTAAATATGAAGGTTAATAAATGAATAGTTTATCTTTAGGGTAAGTTCATACAGCGGAATATTCCCACTGATTCCTGTATGTTCAGTGCAAATCCACGTCCCATTGCACTTAATGACCTATTTTGCCCATAATGTTTTAAGGTTGAAGGTACAGTCATGGCCAAAAGTTTTGAGAATGACACAAATATTAATTTTTACAAAGTCTACTGCTTCACTTTTTCTAATGGCAATTTGCATATACTCCAGAATATTATAAAGAGTGATCAGCTTAACAGCAATTACTTGCAAAGTCAATATTTGGCTAGAAAATGAACTTTATCCCCCAAAACACATTTCAACATCATTGCAGCCCTGCCTTAAAAGGACCAGCTAACCTCTTTTCAGTGATTGCTCCATTAACACAGGTGTGGGTGTTGATAGGACATGGCTGGAGATCAATCTGTCATGATTAAGTAAGAATGACACCACTGGACACTTTAAAAGGAGGCTGGTGCTTGGCATCATTGCTTCTCTTCTGTTAACCATGGTTATCTCTAAAGAAACACGTGCAGTCATCATTGCAATGCACAAAAATGGCCTAACAGGGAAGAGTATCGCAGCTAGAAAGATTGCACCTCAGTCAACAATCTATCGCATCATCAAGAACTTCAAGGAGAGAGGTTCCATTGTTGCCAAAAAGGCTCCAGGGCGCCCAAGAAAGACCAGCAAGCGCCAGGACCGTCTCTTAAAAGTGTTTCAGCTGCGGGATTGGGCTACCAGCAGTGCAGAGCTTGCTCAGGAATGGCAGCAGGCAGGTGTGAGTGCATCTGCACGCACTGTGAGGCGGAGACTCTTGGAGCAAGGCCTGGTCTCAAGGAGGGCAGCAAAGAAGCCACTTCTCTCCAGAAAAAACATCATGGACAGACTGATATTCTGCAAAAGGTACAGGCAGTGGACTGCTGAGGACTGGGGTAAAGTTATTTTCTCTGATGAATCCCCTTTTCGATTGTTTGGGACATCAGGAAAACGCCTCATTCGGAGAAGACAAGGTGAGCGCTACCACCAGTCTTGTCTCCTGCCAACTGTTAAGCATCCTGAAACCATTCATGTGTGGGGTTGCTTCTCAGCCAAGGGAATCGGCTCTCTCACAGTCTTGCCTAAAAACACAGCCATGAATAAAGAATGGTACCAGAATGTCCTCCAAGAGCAACTTCTCCCAACCCTCCAAGAGCAGTTTGGCGATCAACAATGCCTTTTCCAGCATGATGGAGCACCTTGCCATAAAGCAAAGGTGATAACTAAATGGCTCAGGGAACAAAACATAGATATTTTGGGTCCATGGCCTGGAAACTCCCCAGATCTTAATCCCATTGAGAACTTGTGGTCAATCATCAAGAGACGGTTGGACAAACAAAAACCTAAAAATTCTGACAAAATGAAAGCATTGATTGTGCAAGAATGGACTGCTATCAGTCAGGATTTGGTCCAGAAGTTGATTGAGAGCATGCCAGGGAGAATTGCAGAGGTCCTGAAGAAGAAGGGTCAACACTGCAAATATTGACTTGCTGCATTAACTCATTCTAACTGTCAATATAAGCTTTTGTTACTCATATGTTTGCAATTATTATATTTCTGTCTGTGATAAAAACATCTGTCAAACACACATAAAAACCAGAGGGCAGCAGATCATGTGAAAATATAATATTTGTGTCATTCTCAAAACTTTTGGCCATGACTGTAGACTTAGGTCAATGGAGTTCAACCTGTAGCCTAACGCATTGATCCAGAGGAAGGCAAAACCCCCATGGGGCAGACACTAATGGCCATAATAGGGGAAAAATTCCATTCCGACTGCACATACGGCAATCAGACTAGCTCCCAGGATCCACGTCCCATCACAGAATATTTATCAAGAATGGCGTCCAGGCCCTCCTTGTGCTTTGCTGGGAATCAAACATTGCAGCATCATGTTACAGTAGAGAATCCATAGTTTCACTGTTCTTACAGTAAAGAATCTGCGTCTGTGATTATGACTAAACCTTCTTTCCTCCAGACGTAGAGGATGCCCCCGTGTCCCCGTCACAGGTCTAAGAGTAAAAAGATCATTAGAAAGGTCTTTGTACTGTCCCCTCATATATTTATACATTGTAATAAGATCATCCCTAAGCCTTCGTTTTTGAAATCCAAATAACCCTAAGTTTAATAACTTTTCCTCACATTGCAGTCCACCAATTCCCTTAACCCTAGCATGCGTGACATCACAAATCTACACTTTTACATAATGGGGGCCTTTTAGGCCCCCGTGCAAATCATATGGAGAAACTCACATAAATAACTTTTACAAGTTTATTTCAAAGTTGCAAAATAAGATATGAATAATTATAATTTTTTGCAGAAAACACCCCAAAATTTTTTTAAAAAAAAATTTCAAACAAGATATGAAAAACACAATGGTATATAAATCTAGAGTAAACTAGCTGCAGCTACATATTTTTCTAACTTTTCTTTTCAATTTTATAGGTCTTCCAAACTATTTTCACGTTATCTTTTCTGAAGAATGTTCCTTACAGACATTGCTTGTGTGTGACACACTGTAAGGGTATGTGCACACGTTGCAGATTAGCCTGCAGAATTTTCTGCAGAGAATCTGCATCTGTCGGCAGAAAACGTTGTGCGAAATGTTTGTGGATTTCATGCAGAATTGATGCGGATTTGTTGCGGATTGTAATGCATTTTTGCTGTGCGGATTTGTTAGGTGGTGTTGTGAATGAATCCGGTGTGTGAACTTTCTTCCTCGTGCTCCTTCGAGAGAGAGAGCGAGAGTGAGAGAGACTGACTAAAAACGCTGCTGTGGATCCGCATAAAAGAATTGTCATGCTGCGGAAAAGAAAAAACGCTGCAAATCTGCTTGGATTTTTCCGCAGCATGTGCACAGCAATTCTTCATTTCACAATGAATTACATTGGCTGTACACTACACTGCGGATTTGATGCAATTCCACACGTCAAAAAACGCTGCAGAAATGCATCTAAATCTGCAACGTGTGCACATACCCTAAGGGTAAAGTGCCCCCTTCCTCCTCTCATCCTCAGCATCTCTTACCTTTTATACTTTCTTTTAGGTGTTGTACAATTCTCTGGATTTTTGTGGCTCACAAGCTCTACCCTTTGCAAGCTTCTTATAGAAACAAAGAGACTGAAAATGAGTCAGACATCCTTGTTCTGAATGTTTTGGAAATGAATTCTGAGCAGAAGCTCCCTCTGGTGGTTACAAACAGTACTGAACCATTCAATGAGGATTGGCAATCAGGATTCACAGACTGGCTTGATATAAGGGAGGTTCCCTCCCATCATGGTTGCCGGTGATCAATTGTTCTTGTCTCAACTGTGGTTCCTGGTTCACTTGGAAGCTTGCTGAGTCTTGCCTCTTCTTCTGCTTTCAGATAAGATATTTTCTGTTTTTTGTGCTTACCATTTGCATATTTCTCTGCATTTCTGTGAGGTTAGCCAGGTCCCCCCCCGGGGGGCTTGGGCTCCTCTCAGTTCCGCTGGAGCCACTGTTATTTGTTCATTTGCCTTTTCCAGTTTTTTCAGTGGCTGCGGCTTAGTTTTGTTACACCAGAGAACTGATTTAGGTGGTAGAGGTCGTGTGATCTCAGGTGTTTTTGCAATCAGTAGCGTTGGCATTTTTTAGGTTTTTTTTTTGGATTGCAGTGAGTATCCTTTCTATCCTTTTCTGTCTAGGCAGATTGGGCCCCAGCGTTTGCTCATACTATTTTCTGTCTGTGTCTGTATTTCCTCTTGTCTAACCGCCATTACATGTTTGGGGGCTTCCTATGTTCTTTGGGGAACTGCTCCGGGGCAGATAGCTTTCCTCTTTCTATCTTTAGGTGTAGTTAATCTCTCAGGCTGTGACGAGGCGTCTAGGACCAAAGTAGGAACGCTCCACGGCTGCCTTTAGTTTGTGTGGTTAGTCAGGGTACTGCAATCCAATAGATTCCAACCTCTCTGGTGTATTGCCGTTTTTGCCTGCTCTCCTCAGCTACCGAAACATAACAGTATCACCGGCCAAACTGAAAATTGTATGGTACTCACAGAAGGGAAAAATATTTTGGAAGGAAAGAAGTTGTCAGAGTTGTCAGAGATTTTTTTTTTCTGTTTATTGCATTTTTTCCCTTTTATTCTCTGGGTGCTGAGGAGGATTTTTTTTTCTCTCAATGGAGCTTGCACAGCTGTCTGGCCGTGTGGATCAGCTTGCCACTGAGGTTCGGAGTATTGCTGCCTATCTTGCTGGGTTGCCGGTTGTGGAACCTAGGATTCCCATGCCAGATTTGTTTTTGGGAGATCGGGCCAAATTTCTGAATTTCAAAAATAACTGTAAGTTGTTTTTTGCCTTAAAACCTAAGTCCTCAGGAAACACAGCACAGCAGGTTCAAATTGTCATCTCTCTCCTGCGCGGCGATCCTCAGGATTGGGCTTTTTCCCTGACACCTGGGGACCCTGTTTTGAGTGATGTTGATGCATTTTTTCTGGCTCTGGGGTTATTGTATGATGAGCCTAATGTCACTGATCAAGCTGAAAGAACCTTGTTGGCATTAAATCAGGGGCTTGAGGACGCTGAGTTGTACTGTCAGAAATTCCAAAAATGGGCAGTCCTAACCAAATGGAATGATGATGCTTTGGCAGCCCTTTTTCGGAAGGGGCTGTCAGAGAATGTAAAGGATGTTATGGTGGGTTTCCCTGCTCCCTCTGGTCTCAATGATTCTATGTCATTAGCGATTCAAATTGACAGACGTTTGCGTGAGCGTAGAGGTATGTGTGAAATAGTGTTGCCTTGTGAGCCAGCTTCTGAACCCATGCAGTGTGATAGAGTGGCTTCTGGGGCACAGCGTCATGAGTTTCGAAAACGCAATGGGTTATGTTTCTATTGTGGTGGCGCCTCTCATGCTATTTCTGTCTGCCCTAAGCAGGGAAGACGTTTTGCACGCTCAGTTGTCTTGGGTAGTGTTCAGACTAAATTTCTGTTGACTGTTACCCTGATTTGCTCCCTGTCCACATTTTCTGCTCAGGCTTTTGTTGATTCTGGAGCAGCTATTAACCTGATGGATTTTGACTTTGCCAAACGTTGTGGGTTTCCCATGATACCCCTACGGAAGTCTATTCCCCTACTGGGGATTGATTCTACTCCTTTGGCTGAGAATAAACCCCAGTTTTCTACTCAGGTGATAATGAAGGTTGAACCTGATCATCAGGAGAGTTGCAAATTTTTGGTACTGTATAATCTGCATGACATTGTTGTGCTGGGTTTCCCTTGGTTGCAGTCTCATAATCCTGTTTTGGATTGGAAATCTGTGTCTGTAACCAGTTGGGGCTGCCAATGTGTTAATGCCAACACTCCTGTTTTTTCTGCCTCTCCCCAGTCTCAGGATGTTCCTGACTTTTTGACTGATTTTTCTGATGTGTTTAGCGAAAGTAAATCTGCATCCTTGCCCCCCCATAGGAGCTATGACTGCGCTATTGAATTAGTGCCGGGTAGTAAATTCCCTAAAGGTCGCCTTTTTTAACTTGTCTGTACCTGAACATGACGCTATGCGGTCTTATATCAAGGAGTCATTGGAGATGGGTCATATCAGACCATCCTTTTCACCCTTGGGTGCCGGTTTTTTCTTTGTGGCCAAAAAGGATGGTTCATTAAGGCCGTGTATTGATTATCGTCTCTTGAACAAGATCACTGTGAAATATCAATATCCATTACCCTTGATTTCTGACCTGTTTTCCAGGGTGAAAAGTGCTACTTGGTTTACCAAGCTGGACCTCAAGGGGGCGTATAACCTTATTCGCATTAAGCACAGGGATGAATGGAAGACGGCGTTTAATACCCCAGAGGGGCATTTTGAGTACCTAGTGATGCCCTTTGGGCTCACTAATGCTCCTTCCGTCTTCCAGTCCTTCATGAATGACATTTTCAGGGATTTTGTGGATAAATTTATGATTGTTTATTTGGATGATATCTTGATTTTTTCCAATGACTGGGACTCTCATGTGAAACATGTTCGGACTGTGTTCCAGATTTTGAGAGATAATGCTCTGTATGTGAAGGGATCAAAGTGTCTTTTTGGCGTACAGAGGATCTCATTTCTGGGATTCATTTTGTCTCCATCTGTTATTGAAATGGACCCGGTCAAGGTTCAGGCCATCTGTGATTGGGTCCAACCTACTTCATTAAAGGCTCTTCAGAGATTCTTGGGTTTTGCCAGTTTTTATCGTAAATTTATTGGTAATTTCTCTGTTATTGTTAAACCATTGACTGATTTGACCAAAAAGGGTTCTGATGTGGTGAATTGGCCTCCTGAGGCAGTTTCTGCGTTTCAGGAACTTAAGCAGAGATTCACTTCTGCTCCTGTTCTACGGCAGCCTGATGTTTCTCTGCCATTTCAGGTGGAGGTTGATGCCTCTGAAATTAGGGCAGATGCCGTTTTGTCCCAAAGAGATCCTGAGACCTCTAAAAGTAACCTTGTGCCTTTTTCTCTCAAAAATTTTCTCCAACTGAACGTAATTATGATGTGAGTAATCGGGAGTTATTGGCCATGAAGTGGGCTTTTGAAGAGTGGAGACATTGGCTGGAGGGAGCCAAACATCAGGTGGTGGTCCTCACGGACCAAAAGAATCTGGTTTATCTGGAATCAGCCAAGCGACTTAATCCTAGACAGGCCAGGTGGGCCTTGTTTTTCACACGTTTTAATTTTGTGGTTTCCTTTCTTCCTGGCACTAAGAATGTTAAGGCGGATGCCCTCTCGAGGAGTTTCCTTGCGGACTCTCCTGAGTTATCTGATCCTGCTGTTATTTTGAAAGAGGGTGTAGTTCTTTCCGCCATCTCGCCCAATTTGAGACTGGCTCTGGAAGGGTGTCAGGAGGATAAACCCGAGCGCTGCCCTATTGGGAAATTGTTTGTCCCAGACCGGTGGAAAAAGAGTGTGATGTCTGAGAATCATTGTTCCGCGTTGGCCGGTCATCCCGGAATTTTTGGTACCAGAGACTTGGTTGGTCCTTTTGGTGGCCTACCTTGTCTCGTGATGTCAGGGAATTTGTGCAGTCCTGTGGACTTGCTCTCGCTCCAAGCCTTGCTCTCGCTCTAGTGGTTTGTTGATGCCATTGCCTGTGCCCAAGAGACCATGGATCCATATCTCTATGGATTTTATTTCTGACCTCCCTGTTTCCCAGAGAATGACCGTTATCTTGGTGATTTGTGATAGGTTTTCCAAGATGATACATCTTGTGCCATTACCTAAGTTGCCTTCCTCCTCCGAATTGGTGCCTTTGTTCCTTCAGCACGTGGTTCGGTTACACGGCATTCCTGAGAACATTGTGTCTGACAGAGGAGTCCAGTTTGTTTCCAGATTTTGGAGGACTTTTGTTCTAAACTTGGTGTTCAATTGTCTTTCTCCTCTGCTTTTCATCCTCAGACCAATGGACAAACCGAGAGAACAAACCAGACATTGGAGACTTATCTGAGATGCTTTGTGTCTGCTGATCAAGATGACTGGGTCTCTTTTTTGCCTTTGGCTGAGTTTGCTCTTAATAATAGGGCTAGCTCTGCCACTTTGATGTCTCCATTTTTCTGCAATTTTGGGTTTCACCCTCGGTTTTCTTCGGGACAGACGGAGGCTTCTGTCTGTCCGGGTGTTGACTCTGTTGTGGAGCGTAAGCAGCAGATTTGGGACCAGGTAGTGGAGAGGTTGTCCCTCTCTCAGGAGAAGGCCCAGCGGTTTGCCAACCGCATAGGACTGATGGTCCTCGGTTTAAAGTGGGGTACTTGGTCTGGTTGTCCTCAAGAAATATCCCTATGAGAGTTGCATCTCCTAAGTTTAAGCCTAGGTTCATTGGACCTTATAAGATCATGGAGATTCTTAATCCTGTTTCCTTTCGTTTACTTCTTCCAGGGACATTTAAGATCCATAACGTGTTCCACAAGTCCTTATTGAAGAGGTTTGTCGAGCCAGTGGTTCCTATGGCTGTGCCTCCTGACCCTGTTTTGGTTGAGGGCAATCTGGAGTATGTGGTTGAGAAAATATTGGATTCTCGTTTTTCTAGACGGAAACTCCAGTATTTGGTTAAGTGGAGAGGTTATGGTCAGGAGGACAATTCTTGGGTGTTTGCTTCGGACATCCATGCTAGAGACTGATCCGTGCGTATCACCGAGCTCATCCTGACCGACCTGGTTGCACAAATGAGAGTTCGGTGACCCTCCTCAAGGGGGGTACTGTTGTGAATGTTTTGGAAATGAACTCTGAGCAGAAGCTCCCTCTGGTGGTTACAAACAGTACTGAACCATTCAATGAGGATTGGCAATCAGGATTCACAGACTGGCTTGATATAAGGGAGGTTCCCTCCCATCATGGTTGCCGGTGATCAATTGTTCTTGTCTCAACTGTGGTTCCTGGTTCACTTGGAAGCTTGCTGAGTCTTGCCTCTTCTTCTGCTTTCAGATAAGATATTTTCTGTTTTTGTGCTTACCATTTGCATATTTCTCTGCATTTCTGTGAGGTTAGCCAGGTCCCCCCCCGGGGGCTTGGGCTCCTCTCAGTTCCGCTGGAGCCACTGTTATTTGTTCATTTGCCTTTTCCAGTTTTTTCAGTGGCTGCGGCTTAGTTTTGTTACACCAGAGAACTGATTTAGGTGGTAGAGGTCGTGTGATCTCAGGTGTTTTTGCAATCAGTAGCGTTGGCATTTTTTAGGTTTTTTTTTGGATTGCAGTGAGTATCCTTTCTATCCTTTTCTGTCTAGGCAGATTGGGCCCCAGCGTTTGCTCATACTATTTTCTGTCTGTGTCTGTATTTCCTCTTGTCTAACCGCCATTACATGTTTGGGGGCTTCCTATGTTCTTTGGGGAACTGCTCCGGGGCAGATAGCTTTCCTCTTTCTATCTTTAGGTGTAGTTAATCTCTCAGGCTGTGACGAGGCGTCTAGGACCAAAGTAGGAACGCTCCACGGCTGCCTTTAGTTGTGGTGGTTAGTCAGGGTACTGCAATCCAATAGATTCCAACCTCTCTGGTGTATTGCCGTTTTTGCCTGCTCTCCTCAGCTACCGAAACATAACAGTATCACCGGCCAAACTGAAAATTGTATGGTACTCACAGAAGGGAAAAATATTTTGGAAGGAAAGAAGTTGTCAGAGTTGTCAGAGATTTTTTTTTTTCTGTTTATTGCATTTTTTCCCTTTTATTCTCTGGGTGCTGAGGAGGATTTTTTTTTCTCTCAATGGAGCTTGCACAGCTGTCTGGCCGTGTGGATCAGCTTGCCACTGAGGTTCGGAGTATTGCTGCCTATCTTGCTGGGTTGCCGGTTGTGGAACCTAGGATTCCCATGCCAGATTTGTTTTTGGGAGATCGGGCCAAATTTCTGAATTTCAAAAATAACTGTAAGTTGTTTTTTGCCTTAAAACCTAAGTCCTCAGGAAACACAGCACAGCAGGTTCAAATTGTCATCTCTCTCCTGCGCGGCGATCCTCAGGATTGGGCTTTTTCCCTGACACCTGGGGACCCTGTTTTGAGTGATGTTGATGCATTTTTTCTGGCTCTGGGGTTATTGTATGATGAGCCTAATGTCACTGATCAAGCTGAAAGAACCTTGTTGGCATTAAATCAGGGGCTTGAGGACGCTGAGTTGTACTGTCAGAAATTCCGAAAATGGGCAGTCCTAACCAAATGGAATGATGATGCTTTGGCAGCCCTTTTTCGGAAGGGGCTGTCAGAGAATGTAAAGGATGTTATGGTGGGTTTCCCTGCTCCCTCTGGTCTCAATGATTCTATGTCATTAGCGATTCAAATTGACAGACGTTTGCGTGAGCGTAGAGGTATGTGTGGAATAGTGTTGCCTTGTGAGCCAGCTTCTGAACCCATGCAGTGTGATAGAGTGGCTTCTGGGGCACAGCGTCATGAGTTTCGAAAACGCAATGGGTTATGTTTCTATTGTGGTGGCGCCTCTCATGCTATTTCTGTCTGCCCTAAGCAGGGAAGACGTTTTGCACGCTCAGTTGTCTTGGGTAGTGTTCAGACTAAATTTCTGTTGACTGTTACCCTGATTTGCTCCCTGTCCACATTTTCTGCTCAGGCTTTTGTTGATTCTGGAGCAGCTATTAACCTGATGGATTTTGACTTTGCCAAACGTTGTGGGTTTCCCATGATACCCCTACGGAAGTCTATTCCCCTACTGGGGATTGATTCTACCCCTTTGGCTGAGAATAAACCCCAGTTTTCTACTCAGGTGATAATGAAGGTTGAACCTGATCATCAGGAGAGTTGCAAATTTTTGGTACTGTATAATCTGCATGACATTGTTGTGCTGGGTTTCCCTTGGTTGCAGTCTCATAATCCTGTTTTGGATTGGAAATCTGTGTCTGTAACCAGTTGGGGCTGCCAATGTGTTAATGCCAACACTCCTGTTTTTTCTGCCTCTCCCCAGTCTCAGGATGTTCCTGACTTTTTGACTGATTTTTCTGATGTGTTTAGCGAAAGTAAATCTGCATCCTTGCCCCCCCATAGGAGCTATGACTGCGCTATTGAATTAGTGCCGGGTAGTAAATTCCCTAAAGGTCGCCTTTTTAACTTGTCTGTACCTGAACATGACGCTATGCGGTCTTATATCAAGGAGTCATTGGAGATGGGTCATATCAGACCATCCTTTTCACCCTTGGGTGCCGGTTTTTTCTTTGTGGCCAAAAAGGATGGTTCATTAAGGCCGTGTATTGATTATCGTCTCTTGAACAAGATCACTGTGAAATATCAATATCCATTACCCTTGATTTCTGACCTGTTTTCCAGGGTGAAAAGTGCTACTTAGTTTACCAAGCTGGACCTCAAGGGGGCGTATAACCTTATTCGCATTAAGCACAGGGATGAATGGAAGACGGCGTTTATTACCCCAGAGGGGCATTTTGAGTACCTAGTGATGCCCTTTGGGCTCACTAATGCTCCTTCCGTCTTCCAGTCCTTCATGAATGACATTTTCAGGGATTTTGTGGATAAATTTATGATTGTTTATTTGGATGATATCTTGATTTTTTCCAATGACTGGGACTCTCATGTGAAACATGTTCGGACTGTGTTCCAGATTTTGAGAGATAATGCTCTGTATGTGAAGGGATCAAAGTGTCTTTTTGGCGTACAGAGGATCTCATTTCTGGGATTCATTTTGTCTCCATCTGTTATTGAAATGGACCCGGTCAAGGTTCAGGCCATCTGTGATTGGGTCCAACCTACTTCATTAAAGGCTCTTCAGAGATTCTTGGGTTTTGCCAGTTTTTATCGTAAATTTATTGGTAATTTCTCTGTTATTGTTAAACCATTGACTGATTTGACCAAAAAGGGTTCTGATGTGGTGAATTGGCCTCCTGAGGCAGTTTCTGCGTTTCAGGAACTTAAGCAGAGATTCACTTCTGCTCCTGTTCTACGGCAGCCTGATGTTTCTCTGCCATTTCAGGTGGAGGTTGATGCCTCTGAAATTAGGGCAGATGCCGTTTTGTCCCAAAGAGATCCTGAGACCTCTAAAAGTAACCTTGTGCCTTTTTCTCTCAAAAATTTTCTCCAACTGAACGTAATTATGATGTGAGTAATCGGGAGTTATTGGCCATGAAGTGGGCTTTTGAAGAGTGGAGACATTGGCTGGAGGGAGCCAAACATCAGGTGGTGGTCCTCACGGACCAAAAGAATCTGGTTTATCTGGAATCAGCCAAGCGACTTAATCCTAGACAGGCCAGGTGGGCCTTGTTTTTCACACGTTTTAATTTTGTGGTTTCCTTTCTTCCTGGCACTAAGAATGTTAAGGCGGATGCCCTCTCGAGGAGTTTCCTTGCGGACTCTCCTGAGTTATCTGATCCTGCTGTTATTTTGAAAGAGGGTGTAGTTCTTTCCGCCATCTCGCCCAATTTGAGACTGGCTCTGGAAGGGTGTCAGGAGGATAAACCCGAGCGCTGCCCTATTGGGAAATTGTTTGTCCCAGACCGGTGGAAAAAGAGTGTGATGTCTGAGAATCATTGTTCCGCGTTGGCCGGTCATCCCGGAATTTTTGGTACCAGAGACTTGGTCGGTCCTTTTGGTGGCCTACCTTGTCTCGTGATGTCAGGGAATTTGTGCAGTCCTGTGGGACTTGCTCTCGCTCCAAGCCTTGCTCTCGCTCTAGTGGTTTGTTGATGCCATTGCCTGTGCCCAAGAGACCATGGATCCATATCTCTATGGATTTTATTTCTGACCTCCCTGTTTCCCAGAGAATGACCGTTATCTTGGTGATTTGTGATAGGTTTTCCAAGATGATACATCTTGTGCCATTACCTAAGTTGCCTTCCTCCTCCGAATTGGTGCCTTTGTTCCTTCAGCACGTGGTTCGGTTACACGGCATTCCTGAGAACATTGTGTCTGACAGAGGAGTCCAGTTTGTTTCCAGATTTTGGAGGACTTTTTGTTCTAAACTTGGTGTTCAATTGTCTTTCTCCTCTGCTTTTCATCCTCAGACCAATGGACAAACCGAGAGAACAAACCAGACATTGGAGACTTATCTGAGATGCTTTGTGTCTGCTGATCAAGATGACTGGGTCTCTTTTTTGCCTTTGGCTGAGTTTGCTCTTAATAATAGGGCTAGCTCTGCCACTTTGATGTCTCCATTTTTCTGCAATTTTGGGTTTCACCCTCGGTTTTCTTCGGGACAGACGGAGGCTTCTGTCTGTCCGGGTGTTGACTCTGTTGTGGAGCGTAAGCAGCAGATTTGGGACCAGGTAGTGGAGAGGTTGTCCCTCTCTCAGGAGAAGGCCCAGCGGTTTGCCAACCAGCATAGGACTGATGGTCCTCGGTTTAAAGTGGGGTACTTGGTCTGGTTGTCCTCAAGAAATATCCCTATGAGAGTTGCATCTCCTAAGTTTAAGCCTAGGTTCATTGGACCTTATAAGATCATGGAGATTCTTAATCCTGTTTCCTTTCGTTTACTTCTTCCAGGGACATTTAAGATCCATAACGTGTTCCACAAGTCCTTATTGAAGAGGTTTGTCGAGCCAGTGGTTCCTATGGCTGTGCCTCCTGACCCTGTTTTGGTTGAGGGCAATCTGGAGTATGTGGTTGAGAAAATATTGGATTCTCGTTTTTCTAGACGGAAACTCCAGTATTTGGTTAAGTGGAGAGGTTATGGTCAGGAGGACAATTCTTGGGTGTTTGCTTCGGACATCCATGCTAAGAGACTGATCCGTGCGTATCACCGAGCTCATCCTGACCGACCTGGTTGCACAAATGAGAGTTCGGTGACCCCTCCTCAAGGGGGGGTACTGTTGTGAATGTTTTGGAAATGAACTCTGAGCAGAAGCTCCCTCTGGTGGTTACAAACAGTACTGAACCATTCAATGAGGATTGGCAATCAGGATTCACAGACTGGCTTGATATAAGGGAGGTTCCCTCCCATCATGGTTGCCGGTGATCAATTGTTCTTGTCTCAACTGTGGTTCCTGGTTCACTTGGAAGCTTGCTGAGTCTTGCCTCTTCTTCTGCTTTCAGATAAGATATTTTCTGTTTTTGTGCTTACCATTTGCATATTTCTCTGCATTTCTGTGAGGTTAGCCAGGTCCCCCCCCGGGGGGCTTGGGCTCCTCTCAGTTCCGCTGGAGCCACTGTTATTTGTTCATTTGCCTTTTCCAGTTTTTTCAGTGGCTGCGGCTTAGTTTTGTTACACCAGAGAACTGATTTAGGTGGTAGAGGTCGTGTGATCTCAGGTGTTTTTGCAATCAGTAGCGTTGGCATTTTTAGGGTTTTTTTTTGGATTGCAGTGAGTATCCTTTCTATCCTTTTCTGTCTAGGCAGATTGGGCCCCAGCGTTTGCTCATACTATTTTCTGTCTGTGTCTGTATTTCCTCTTGTCTAACCGCCATTACATGTTTGGGGGCTTCCTATGTTCTTTGGGGATCTGCTCCGGGGCAGATAGCTTTCCTCTTTCTATCTTTAGGTGTAGTTAATCTCTCAGGCAGTGACGAGGCATCTAGGACCAACGTAGGAACACTCCACGGCTGCCTTTAGTTGTGGTGGTTAGTCAGGGTACTGCAATCCAATAGATTCCAACCTCTCTGGTGTATTGCCGTTTTTGCCTGCTCTCCTCAGCTACCGAAACATAACACATCCTCCCAACATCATATCATCACAGGTCCTTCAGCAATTAGCTCACAGTGTATACTGTCCTCAGTACGCTCTACACAGCTCATTACTGTGTTCAGAAGAACCTGAGATGATGTCATGGCCTTATCACTCCCTCCCAAAATCATATGACATCCACACCCCGGCCCCTCCACCAGCAACCCTGACTACAAATAAAGTAACTTGAGACACAAACACTTCTGAGTACATGATAAAAATAGCAGGGGCCTAAAAGGCCCCTGTTCCGTACAGATGTGGTTTTTAGGCTCCAGATATGCATTGTAGGGTTAAATAGGTATTCCAATCTCAAAGATGCTTTCCCATTATGTACAAATGAGCCAGCAGTACAAGCTCCATCTACATTATATCCGGCTTGTCTACAATACAAGTCTCCATTCCCTATACCTCAATGCAATTGACTACATGATATATTTGGCTTATGCTCCCCAATTTATATCCAGGTAGTTAAAGTCTCCCATAATAATGACTTCTCCCTGATTCGCTGTATCATCAGTTTGCTTTATGAAGGTATTTTCTGTCACTTCCATTATATTTGGAGACTTGTATCTAAACCCTATCATTATTTTATTATTCTTTTTCCTTCCCCTTATCTCCACCCACAGGAACTCTACATTTTCTTTAGCTTCACATATACAGTGGGGAAAATAAGTATTTGATACACTGATGATTTTGCAAGTTTTCCCACCTACAAAGAATGGACAGGACTGTAATTTTTATCGTAGGTACACTTCACCTGTGAGAGACAGAATCTACAAATAAAAAACAGAAAATCCCATTGTATGATTTTTTATATAATTAAGCTGTTTATTATTGCATGAAATAAGTATTTGATCACCTAACAACCAGCAAGAATTCTGGCTTTCACAGACCTCTTAGTGTTTCTTTAAGACGCCCTCCTACTCTGCACTCATTACCTGTATTAAATGCACCGATTTGAAATTGTTACCTGTAAAAAAGACACCTGTCCACTGACATAACCAATCACACTCCAACCTCTCCATCATGGCCAAGACCAAAAAGCTGTCTAAGGACACCAGGGACAAAATTGTAGACCTGCACAAGGCTGCGATGGGCTACTGGACAATAGGCAAGCTTGATAAGAAGGCAACAACTGTTGGAGCAATTATTGGAAAATGGAAGAAACACAAGATGACTGTCAATCTTCCTCAGTCTTGGGCTCCATGCAAGATTTTGACTCCTGGGGTAAGGATAAGTCTAAGAAGGGTCAGGATTCAGTCAAGAACTACACAGGAGGACCTGGTCAATGATCTGAATAGAGCTGGGACCACAGTCTCAAACATTATCGTTCGTAACACACTACGTCGTCATGGATTAAAATCCTGCAGGACACACAAGGTCCCCCAGCACATGTCCAGACCTGTTTGAAGTTCACCAATAACCAACTGGATGATCCAGAGGAGGAATGGGAGAAGGTAATGTGATCAGATGAGACCAAAATACAACTTTTTGGTATCAATCCCACTCGCCGTATTTGGAGGAAGAAGTATCAGTACAACCCTAAGAACACCGTCCCAACCGTGAAGCATGGTGGGGGAAACATCATACTTTGGGGTTCTTTTCTGCAAAGGGGACAGGATGACTTTACTGTATTGAACGAAGGATGGAAGGAGTCATGTATCGCGAGATTTTGGCCAATAACCTCCTTCCCTCAGTTAAAGCATTGAAGATGGGTCGTGGCTGTGTCTTCTAGCATGACAACGACTTGAAACACACAGCAAGGGCAACTAAGGAGTGGCTTCGTAAGAAGCATTTCAAGGTCCTGGAGTGGCCTAGCCAGTCTCCAGCCCTGAATCCAGTAGAAAATCTTTGGAGGGAGCTGAACCTCAATTTGCACAGTGATAGCTCGGAAACCTGAAAGATGTGGAGAAGGTCTGTATGGAGGAGTGGGCCAAAATCCCTGCTGCAGTGTGTGCAAACTTGTTCAAAAACTACAGGAAACGTCTGAACTCTGTAATTGCAAACAAAGGTTTCTGTACCAAATATTATGTTCTGTTTTTCTATTGTATCAAATACTTATTTAATTCAATAAAATGCAGATTAATTATGTAAAAATCATACAATGTGATTTTGTGGATTTTTTTTTAAGATTCTGTCTCTCACAGTTGAAGTGTACCTTACTGTAAAAATTACTGACCTTTCCATTCATTGTAGGAGCTAAAACTTGCAAAATCGGCTGTGTATCAAATACTTATTTTCCCCACTGTATTATCATGTAGGATGAGCTTTAGGGAATATTTTACATATAAATAAACCTCTCTCCTTCTCTTATTTGTATGGTCATTCCTGAACAGACTATAGCCCTGTTAAATAACAGCCCAGTCATAGGGTTTGTCCAGCCATGTCTCTGTTATTTCCACAATATCAAATAATTTTCTCCAACAATATTAGATCTGATTCATCAATTATGCACTTAATGTATTTCTCTGTACCTCTATTCATCCTTAGTGTACTTAATGTCCTAACCCTTCCCCTTATGCCATGCCCAATTTCATTACTTATGTCCAGGTCACTATCTGCAGTATCTTCCCATTCTATATAGAATTGCCCTCCTCCAGTCTGTAGTTTAAACATTCTTTCCCTAGCACAGCAGCCTCCTTCCTATTAAGGATCAGCCCATCTCTATCTTAGAGCCTGTAGCCAACTGAGAATTTGGCCCAGTTTTCCATAAACCCCAAACTCTCCTTCCAACACAAATTCCTGAGCCACTTATTCACCTTCCTAATCTCTCGCCACCACTCTGGTGAGGCACGTGGTACAGGCAGTATTTCAGATAATACTATCTTCAAGGTCCTTGCCTTAAACTTTCTGCCTAATTCTCTGGAATGATTTTTAAGGACCTTTCGTCTACCTCTAACTTCATCATTGGTGCCAACCTGCACCATGACCTCTAGGTGGTCCCCAACCCATCCATACTCAAGCGCCAGGAAGACAACACAACGTTCGGCGATCCATCTTTGTGACAGATTGCACTATCTGTTCCCTTAGTAATGGAATCCACTACTACCAGCACTTGTCGGGCCTGCCCTGCGCTCATATTGCCCCCTTAATATAGACACTCCCTCGACTTTCAAATGACATATCTTGCTGCAGCAGTGCTACTCTATTGACACTTAGGATTAGCCTCCCTGGCACTCTTCCTTCAACCATGCCTTCTAACTATTACCCAGCTAGCTGCCTCACTGTCCTGCAACTCCATGCTACCATCCACTCCCACATTGACCCTAGTGAGTGTCTGTTCAGTGAACAGAAAATTTCTTTCCATATTGTTTATGGATCTCAGTATTGCAAGCTGCTCATTTAGATCCAGTATCTGGGCTACCAAATGTAAAATGTGCACACATTTTGCCAGAGTCGGACACAAACAGAAGAGGGCCCCTGTGCAAGAACAGTATATGGACTCTTTGCAGACTAGTAAAGGGTTTGTGACAGAAGTTTAATGCAGCATTGTAGGTGGAAGTGACTCCCTTACCTCCTAGGCCCCTGTGTGGCACGGTTGCACCAATGGTATGTCCACTCGTGCATCAGAAAGCACCCTCAAACAGCTCATCAAGAACTGTATACATGCAACAAAATGTACACTGAATGGTATTGTCAAAAGTGGAGCACATTTTTCTAATTGGGATGGCACAAATGGATGATTATGAACTGTAAACACAAAATTTGTACAAGCCTCTCCATTCTAAACTCCCAGAATCCAAAGTCACTAAAGGCACGCCTAAGCCAAACCACACTTAGAACAAATCACTTGCAAGCTCGTTCACTCGCTATTTCAGATGCTTTAAATATCGTTTTCTCTTAGCTGCAATTCACTGCAATAGTTGCAAATATTTTTTTCTGTATTTTACACCATGTTCCAAATTATTATGCAAATGAATGATATTTTTCTCTGATTTTCCTAAGTGGTTGGTGCAAATGACAGTCAGTCTAATAAAAGTCATCACCCGTTAGAGTATACATCGAATTTTATTGAAGAAACCTCCCAATGATAATAGTATTATCTCCAAAATGAATAAAAACTCAAAATGCACTGTTCTAAATTATTAGGCACAGTAGAATTTCTGAACATTTGATCTGTTTTTAAAGAACTGAAAATGCTCATTTGTGGAATTTTCAGCATTAGGAGGTCACATTCACTGAACAAAAAAGCTATTTAACTCCAAAACATCCTAACAGGCCAAGTTACATGTTAACATAGGAACCCTTCTTTGATATCACCTTCACAATTATTGCATCTTTTGAACTTGTGAGTTTTTGGAGAGTTTCTGCTTGCATTTCTTTGCATGAAGCCTCCCAGAGCTGCTGTTTTGATGTGAACTGCCTCCCACCATCATAAATCTTTTGCTTGATGATATTCCAAAGGTTCTCTATAGGGTTGAGGTCAGGGGAAGATGGTGGCCACACCATGAGTTTATCTCCTTTTATGCCTATAGCAGCCAATGACTCAGAGGTATTCTTTGCAGCATAAGATGGTGAATTGTCATGCATGAAGATGATTTTGCTCCTGAAGGCACGTTTCTGCTTTTTATACCATGGAAGAAATTTGTCAGTCAGAAACTCTATATACTTTGCAGAGGTCATTTTCACACCTTCAGGAACCTTAAAGGGCTCTACCAGCTCTTTCCCCATGATTCAGGCCCAAAACATGACTCCTCCACCTCCTTGCTGACGTCAGCCTTGTTGGGACATGGTGGCCATCCACCAACCATCCACTACTCCATCCATCTGGACCATCCAGGGTTGCTCAACACTCATCAGTAAACAAGACTGTTTGAAAATTAGTCTTCATGTATGTCTGGGCCCACTGCAACCGTTTCTGCTTGTGAGCACTGTTTAGGGGTGGCTGAATAGTAGGTTTATGCACCACAGTAAGCATTTGAAGGATCCTACACCTTGAGGTTCAAGGGACTCCAGAGGCACCAGCAGCTTCAAATATCTGTTTGCTGGTTTGTAATGGCTTTTTAGCAGCTGCTCTCTTAATCTGATGAATTTGCCTGGCAGAAACCTTCCTCATTCTGCCTTTATCAGCACGAACACATCTGTGCTCATAATCAGCCACAAATCTCTTAACAGTACGATGATCACACTTAAGTTTTCGGGTAATATCTAATGTTTTCATCCCTTGACCAAGGCATTGCACTATTTGATGCTTTTCCTTTTTCTTTCCCATGTTACTTGAAAACTATGGCCTGCTTAATAGTGTGGAACATCCAGCTTTCCTTTTATTGGGCTCACATGGCAAACTAATTATCACAGGTATCTGAGATTCATTTCAGTAATCCAAAGAACCCTATAAATTTTATAAATTGGGTTTCATTTATAAAAAAAAAACAAAAAAAACGCTATGACACTTAAAACCGATTTGCATAATAGTTTGGAACATGGTGTAATGGTTGAGTTATGCTACATTAGCATTTTATGGCACAATACAGTATTATGCAAAAATTGAAGGCACATGTGAAAAAAATGCGGCAAAGAAGGAACGCTTTCAATAATTGTTATTAGTTTACATTATCATGTAACAAAATGCCGAGTAAACAAAAAAGAAATCTAAATCATTGATGTGACCACCATTTGCCTTAAAAACAGCAGCAAAATATGAATTCTTCTTCTTCTACGTACACGTACTCAAAATTTTTTAAGGAACTCTGCAAGGAGGTTGTTCCAAACATCTTTGAGAACTAACTACAGATCTTCTGTAGATGTCAGTGTAACAAGGTGTCATGGGGTGGTAGTCATGACCGAGTTCATTTAAAGCAACAGTCCACAAGCACCCCGGCCAACCTTGCACATGAAAAAGGAACAGATGCAATCCCAGTCAGTTACCTTCTTTTCACACTCACTGCAGCCGCTGGTGACGAAGATCCAGGAAAACAACACAGGCAGTGTTCTGATCCAACAGGGAAAACTTTACTTTACTAGAAAACAGTGCGTCCTGCTCTGTCACTAAATCTGCTTGAGCCAGTCCAGCATCTCCAGTTCCCATAGGGGGTTAAGGGCCACAAAATTTATTCAGTGGTCGCTCACACTGTCCCAGTGTTCTGCTCTGCTGCCCAGTAGTCCCTGGCAGCCTGTATTCCCCAGCCGGAAATCCTTTCTGTCCCAGACGGGGACACACTTCCTGCCCAGACAGGCAATCCTCCCGGGCTCTCTCACAGAAGCAGGAACTTCCTACCTCTTCAGCATGCTGACCACAGACAATATCAAACAATATCTACACAATTAATAACAAAATATAATAACAAAAAATAATTGTGTAGATATTTTTTGATATTGTCCATGTGGATGTGATTCTCAATTACCTGGGTGCTTTGCATGCATGCACGTTGCGCTGATTTATGTGAATATTTGCCCAGTATTGGCATTCATGCTTTACTAACTACAATTAAGATGATTGCTGCATGCAAGCATGTTGCGTTGACGTATGTGTATATTTGTCCAGTATTGGCATCTATGCTCTGTTGCCCACAACAAAGATGGCCGCTTTAACACCTTGCGCATGCGCTGTTTATACCTACACCCTGCTCTGCTTACTTCCGCCTACCGTCTGCCGATTGGTCACATGGGGCCCGTGTGTACCGACATCAGCGGATGTAACGCTTTGCTTACAGGCATGGTGGGTTACAGCTGCCGGCACTTATTCTTCTTTATGGCTTCTATAAATAGCTACTCCTTCTTCCCCATGGGACGTCCCTGAGGAAGGTATTTACCGAAACGCGCGTTGGGGTTGGCAGGGGACGGTGCGGTATCTTCTACATCTATATCTGGTATGTCCACTACTCTTTGTATGCACAATATGGCGGTGATATTTGAACAATGTTTGTGATGCAAGTGATTGATTTCGTGTGCATTGTATTAATTTGGGATAAAACATTTACACTTGTGTCCATATGGTTTTCCCCTATTACTGTGCTAGTGACAATTGTGGCCATATAATTACTACACAGATATATACCTACCTTGTTCCCTGCCTCGTTTTATGCGGTTTTGTACTTGTCACTTTTTAGTCTACCCCTTTTTTCTGCTGATCTCCTTGTCTTGTTATATCATTGATTAATGAATAAAATTTTGCATTTATTATATGGACGTTTTCACTGCAGTTTTTTGTGTGGTTGTCTAGATATACGCAGTGTGTCCTACACTGTCCTATTACACTAGCTATTTAAATGAAAATGATATATTTTTTGATATTATTGAATAATTATGGTACACTTAAATAGCTAGCTTGGTGTGTTTTCCTCTTGCATACTCTTCAGCATGCTGGACTGGCCCCTTTTGTTAACCTCTTCTATCCCTAATTTTAACATACAGTATTGTAACATTTCCAGGGGATATAGCTCTAGGATCGCTGTCTGGGTAGACAGAATGGCACGAAAACAGTTCATTCAGACAGCAGTTCTGGTGAAAACTGGCCGCAACCAGCTTTATTAAAGTCCACAGCAAACAGATAAAAATAAATCATAAACAGAAAACCTGGGCTTGTCTAGCCACTAATTACACATATATCGATTGCCCTGTCTAACCGGGTCCCGGCTCTACCAGTCTGGCCCAAAACAACACATATGATATATGTTACCAGTATGGAGTTTCACAGATACTCCTCCTTGCGTCTGAAGGCACATCCAACGTCCAGACTTGAGAGAGATCCACTCCTATTCAGCCGCTATTCGCACGGATTCTCACTGAGACTACTCCTGTGTCCGGGGTACCTCCTGCACCCAGACTGAGATAGCTCACACTCCTGGAGACGCTTCTTGTGCCGGGACACCTTCCTGTGTCCAGGCTAAGCTAGCTCCCAATCCTGGAGACTGCTTCCTTGTGCCGGGACACCTCCCTGTGTCCAGACTAAAGACAGCTCCCAATCCTGGAGACTGCTTCCTTGTGCCGGGACACCTCCCTGTGTCCAGGCTAAAGACAGCTCTCAATCCTGGAGACTGCTTCCTTGTGCCGGGACACCTCCCTGTGTCCAGGCTAAAGACAGCTCTCAGACTGTGTTTGCAGACACCTACTTCTGGTCTCCTAATTAACACCTGAGTGATTTCAGGCCTGAGCTGCAAGTGTGTAATGAATGTAAGGTGTAGTGACCTTTCTCTACCACTAGGTTTACAAAGCCACACATTTCCCTTATACCTAGGTGAAATGTACACCCCATTCAACACATATTCCTTCACTGTCTCACATATCCCCTCCCTCTTCTCCAGACCGGAGGGCTGGCCATCCAGACCGGAGGGCTGGTTAACAATCCAACAGAGACAGTGAACTCTGGACCAGTCATGGCCCTCATCAGCTTCATCTTCATCTGAAGCATCGGCACTACCCTGTACCCTCCCAGGCCTATACTCTCTGCGGGCCTCGGGTATCCTGCACGGTTTCATCTTGACCTTAGGGCCGGGCTTAGCTTCGATATAGTGCCTGGCCAGAGAAGTACGACCCGGCACAATCAGAACACTTCTGCTGACTCTTCTTCATAAACTCACGTACCTCCCGTCCCTGGTACACTGACCATGTGTCACCAACTATCACAGGAGGTAAAGGGGGTTTTTCACCTTTCTCTAATTCCCCCTGAACTTTCTTTAGCACCTCTACTTTCTCATTCTCATTCTCACTTTCAGGGGTATACAATTCATTCTCACCCACATCCTGCTCACTGTCAGGGCCACACAATTCATTTTCATTCACATCTTGATCTGGAACCTTAGTTAACATATCATCCACAACATTAACTGCACCATCTGGTCCCTCAAGTATGTGACTATGTGACAACCCCAGCACTATACTTCTATATAGTTCAGGTACTAGGAGCTGACTCACGACCTCTCCCTGGACTTCAGTGTTTATGGCAACATGAAGAAACCTCTCCTCAGAGCCAGGCTCCTGGGAAACCTCATTCAGAACATCTATATCTTCCTGGGCCGTTTTAAGAGAGGGTCTCGCCACTGCTTACTCTCAAAATTGTCACAGGAACACAGGTAAGTCAGGGACATCTTTCCCGAGAACCACCATCCTCGTCTCCCAACACCACCTGCAAAGGAATTTCATCACTATCACAGTCATCATTATTATCAACATCATTATCATGACTATGATCAGTATTATCATCACTATCATGATAATCATCATTATCATTATCAGGATCAGCATCAGCATTATCATGGTCATCATCATTATCATGATCATCATCATCATCATCATCATCATTATCATTATCATCATCACATAAGTTTAACGGCCCACTAGCATTGTGTTCCGCCCCTCGGGACTGGCACCCTCAGTAGAGCTTCATCACACTGTCCATCAGAAACATTTCTCCCCAGAGATCCTCAGATCGGGGAAAGTCTCCATGGATGCACACCACACTCAGGTGCTTATCAGGGATGAAGTCCCTATCAATCAGGCTGTCACATACGGAAGTCACTGGACTCTCTGAGTCCAGAGGGCCTGTGCTGGGCAGTCATTTACAACCACCGGGGACACCTGTGTCCAGTCCCTCGGCTGAGGTGGACACACACACAGGCTCTGCGCAGAGAGAGAGGGATCTGCCAACATCACAATACATAGGCTCCCCCTCTATTGGACAGCTGGCTGCTAATTTCACGACATCTCCAACACTGTCCATCACACTCTCCCACCCACATGTCCCAACAGCTGGAAACGCTCTTACCCGCGAGAGTTCAGCGTCCGGGAACTCTGAAGTGACGACCTCTCAGACGCTGGTCACGGAGACAGTCTCTTTGCTGGCGAAGGCCTTCTCATCAGGCTGACCAACGATTGGCCGTCCTGGTGGTCTCCTTGTCCGACCTCTGGCTGTACCTCAGGAGGACATGCTCGGTGTAGCGATCCACTATCACCTCCTCCAACCATGCCGACACGACGGCCGACGTCAGGCTCCAACCGCTTCTTTACTGCAGGCAACGCAGGTGCCTTTACAACATTACTCAGGTACTAGGTGCTGAGAGGTTTTTCTAGTGCTGCCATCTCCTCAAGAAACAACCGGTTAGCCTCCTGCTGCTGCTGCCGCCAGCTCTGCATGCTCTGCCGGACCTGCTGTATGCTCTGCAGGTCCTGGACCAGGTGCTTAATGAGCTCCTCCATACTGCCGGATTTATTTGTCTTGACCACGGCAGTCTTATGTTGCACACCAACTTGCGCCATTTGTTCAAACCGCGACTCCATGCTGTCATCCATGCTGTCAGACTTCTCTGTCTTAACAACGGCAGTCTTCACTCAAGACATACACACTCTACAGTCTTTTCCATAGAAAAATTCAGCTCTGCTGTGCAGACACTTTTTTTTTTTTTTTCTTTGCAAAGTCTATTAGGGCTACTGTCTCTTTAAGACTGCTCCACAGACTTTTCTTTTGCTGCTGCACATTCCACAGTCATTTTCACAACAAGTTCAGTTTTGCTGTGCATACATTTTCTCTCTGCAGACCCTATCAGGGCCACTGTCTCTCCAAGACTGCTCCAAACAGACGTTTCTGCTGACACACTTTTTTTTTTCTCTGCTGCTATTTCAACAGACTTCACCTTTATTGCTGTCTCTAAGCCTCTGTGCTGCATGCACACTCCAGCACTAACTGTATCAGCCACTGCGCTGCCCCAGCATTCTCCCCAATTGTAACATTTCCAGGGGATATAGCTCTAGGATCGCTGTCTGGGTAGACAGAATGGCACGAAAACAGTTCATTCAGACAGCAGTTCTGGTGAAAACTGGCCGCAACCAGCTTTATTAAAGTCCACAGCAAACAGATAAAAATAAATCATAAACAGAAAACCTGGGCTTGTCTAGCCACTAATTACACATATATCGATTGCCCTGTCTAACCGGGTCCCGGCTCTACCAGTCTGGCCCAAAACAACACATATGATATATGTTACCAGTATGGAGTTTCACAGATACTCCTCCTTGCGTCTGAAGGCACATCCAACGTCCAGACTTGAGAGAGATCCACTCCTATTCAGCCGCTATTCGCACGGATTCTCACTGAGACTACTCCTGTGTCCGGGGTACCTCCTGCACCCAGACTGAGATAGCTCACACTCCTGGAGACGCTTCTTGTGCCGGGACACCTTCCTGTGTCCAGGCTAAGCTAGCTCCCAATCCTGGAGACTGCTTCCTTGTGCCGGGACACCTCCCTGTGTCCAGACTAAAGACAGCTCCCAATCCTGGAGACTGCTTCCTTGTGCCGGGACACCTCCCTGTGTCCAGGCTAAAGACAGCTCTCAATCCTGGAGACTGCTTCCTTGTGCCGGGACACCTCCCTGTGTCCAGGCTAAAGACAGCTCTCAGACTGTGTTTGCAGACACCTACTTCTGGTCTCCTAATTAACACCTGAGTGATTTCAGGCCTGAGCTGCAAGTGTGTAATGAATGTAAGGTGTAGTGACCTTTCTCTACCACTAGGTTTACAAAGCCACACATTTCCCTTATACCTAGGTGAAATGTACACCCCATTCAACACATATTCCTTCACTGTCTCACAGTATATACAGTACACAGACATGGAGTAAAGGAACATCACACATTGCACTAATAACACAGTGATATATAGACAAACCCTCAGGGCACCGCACGGGGCACTTATTACCAGGCGTATAGGAGAGAGGGGGCAACTAAGGGTCCCCGCCATCTCCTTACAACAGCTTGTCAAATCTTTCGGTATCTCCATGTAACCACAGATAGATTAGATGACGTTGAGATCAGAGCTCTGTAGAGACCATATCATCACTTCCAGGACTTCTTGTTCTTCGTTATGCTCAAAATATTAATTATGGTTGTATGTTTAGTGTCATTGGCCTACTGCAGAATAAATTTGGAGTCTTTCAGACACCTCCCTGATAGTGTATAGATGATAGTCTATAGATTACAGTCATCATTGGCCGCAGCATCTAAGGAGTTGAACTCCTAGCTTTTGAGCCTCTGCAGTTGGTGTGATGTAATGAGGTCTCAAGTTACAAACTGCCTCAGTCCCTTTTTTTTGAGTGTCAGTTTTGGAATGGATAAAGGGGTTTTCCAACCATTGATTAATGATTACTAGGAGCCAATTAATCACTACAGCAAGAATCCCATATCTTCTTACTACACAACCAGAGGAGTGGTGGCTGCACAGGTACAAGGGGCTGACAGGAACAGATAAGTGCTGTACTTAGCTCTCTCCCACAGTTCCCCAGAAACGAGCCACCAGTACATATGAGAGAATCCAACATCAACTTGTTACCCTTTAGCATCTCCACTAATTGCAATATTATACAGGATCCTTTATAATTTTACATCTTCTCCCCATTCAGATCCCTACAATATTGGATCACCACAGTGGAGATCTTCTATATTAGAGACTTTTCAAAATTGACCCATCAAGGTTGGATATGGACAAGGACAAGATGGCCGAGAGGATATTACAACTCACTCTAGAGATCCTCTTCCGGCTAACTGGAGAGGTGAGAGATTATGATGACGTCACATTACACCATTTTTATCTATGAGAATAACAGATGGACAGAACTGGAGAGGTGAGGACTCTGGAAATGTCTGAAGTGAGATTTATTAATGTGTCTCTCCATAACCAGGATTACACAGTAGTGAAGAAGACCTCTAGTGAGGTTCCATTGATACATGAGGGCATCAATGACCAGAAGATCCTAGAACTTACCTACAAGATGATAGAGCTGCTGACTGGAGAGGTGACACTGCTGGGAATGCTGGGACATTATACAGTAACGCTATGAAGGGATCGGGGGGATGACGATATCGTTGTATGTGTCAGGTTCCTATAAGGTGTCAAGATGTCACTGTCTATCTGTCCATGGAGGAGTGGGAGTATTTAGAAGGACACAAAGATCTGTACAAGGACGTCATGATGGAGGTTCCCCAGCCCCTCACATCACCAGGTAATAGACAGGAGTAGTATAGGAGGGGTACCTTTCGTCAAACTCAATCTGACAGGTCGTCACGCCCCCTATCATTTAATCCGTCTCCCTGTGATTTGATCTGGCTGGGAAATGTGGGCTGTTGAATCTGGGAATTTCAATCAAAGTGATTCATGAATTTATTCGTCTCTATTTATATTTTATCCATCTCCTTGTGGATTTGATCAGTCTGTGGGGAAAGGTGTATCAAGGCGAATCTTGATTTTATAAGGCTCTTTTTTTTGTGGTGGAACTTTTAAGTCCATTAGTAAATGTATGTAAAGGGATTTTCTAGCAGAGACTGTAGTACAGACTAAAGGGAGTTTATTCTATAGTATTATCCAGTATATAAGGAGTTTTAGTGAATTAAAGAGCGAATCTTGATTTTATAAGGCTCTTTTTTGTGGGGGAACTTTTAAGTCCATTAGTAAATGTATGTAAAGGGATAGGGATTTTCTAGCAGAGACTGTAGTACAGACTAAAGGGAGTTTATTCTATAGTATTATCCAGTATATAAGGAGTTTTAGTGAATTAAAGAGCCCAGTATATAAGTTTTTACCATAGAGAATTAAAGATATGTTACCTATTAGCAGAAGTGTAGCAGGTGACGTGTAAGTACAATTGAGTGAAGGTCGATGCTATTTAGCTATGGTAATTCACTTGATAGAAAGTACACATAGTAATTAGCCCTGTATTGTGTATAGCCAGCCATAGTCCGGGCATGCCAGGACAAGTCCTTTGATCAGTCTATTGTGTGGTGAAAGGTGTATCAGCTCTTTTTGTGGGGGATCTTTTTTACCATCTTTTCAGTTAGCCATTAAAAGGTATCAACCATTTGCTCCTTCACAGATTTATTTTGCATTATATTTTTTTATTTTGCTTAAGGATCATGTACAGAGGAGTTTTTATGGTTTAATACTGATAGACATATTAAACTTTATTCATTTTCCTTCACCCATTGTAATATTACACATAAGGGCATCCAAGTCCACCCTATCAAAGTCGTTTTTGCTCCTTCACAGATTTATTTTGCATTATATTTTTTATTTTGCTTAAGGATCATGTACAGAGGAGTTTTTATGGTTTATACTGATAGACATATTGTGAACTGCCATATAGGCATAAGGGCATCCAAGTCCACCCTATCAAAGTCGTTTTTGCTCCTTCACAGATTTATTTTGCATTATATTTTTTATTTTGCTTAAGGATCAGTACAGAGGAGTTTTTATGGTTTAATACTGATAGACATATTGTGAACTGCCATATAGGGTCCATGTGAGACACCATATTTTTCAAATATTAGTTGTGCGTTCGCTACCACTGTCAACCATATCAGCTCTCATGATGCTACCTATTCTGATCAGCTTATCATATCAACCCATGAAGCCTCTTTTAACCCCTTCACAACATATGACATATAGGGTCGAGGCTATTTAGATATGGTAATTCACTTGATAGAAAGTACACATAGTAATTAGCCCTGTATTGTGTATAGCCAGCCATAGTCTATTGTGTGGGGAACATGTTCCAAGCTAAAAAATGTAAAAAGTACACGCAGTAGTGACCGCAGACAGTGCTATACGTGTCTTGGATTTGGCTGCCTTGATAATAATAAGACCCACAATTCTTGTTCAGGAAAGTCACAAATGTGATTTTGAACAGAATTCAACAAAAACCGGGTACAAACTTTTTAGCATGCGTTTTTGACCACCATTCAACAAAAATCGGGTACAAACTTTTTAGCATAGCGGTGTTTCTGACTCTCAGCTGATATTTTAAACGGTTGCCATACGAATATTGTAGCAAATCAAGCTGTATTAAATTGATTACTAACACGATTCCAGCAACTTGATGACAAATTCAGAGCAAATTCGTTATTTCGGGACGGGTCCCGGCCTATTTTGACACATGTTCCACTTTACTCTGATTCAGCGCGATATATTCAATGCGATATTTGTAAAGCTAGGTTATTTTAAAGATTCCAGCAACTTGATGGCAATTTCAGAGCAAATTTGTTATTTCGGAACGTTTACCGGGCTATTTTGGCACATGCCCACTCCTACGCAGCGATTTTAACCACCATGCATCAAAAATCGGGTACATGCTTTTTAGCATAGCGGTGTTTCTGACTCTCAGATGCTATTTTAATAGTTACCATACGAATATTGTAGCGCATCTAGATGTATTAAATTGATTACTAACACGATTCCGGCAACTTGATGACAAATTCACAACAAATTCGCTATTTTGGGAGAGGACTAGGCCTATTTTTTAACGATGCTAACCTCCTCTCGTTATTTTGGGAAAGGTCTAGGCCTATTTTTTAACGCTGCTAACCCCTCAGAATATGAAAGACAGGCAGCACTTTTTCAAGAAAACTGTCGCTGTGGTGCTTTTCTCCGTTGAATCATTTTTAAACACTCATGCACCCACAGCACACTTATGGTGTACCCGCACCGCTGCAGCTAGTGCTTTTTAGCTAAAAAGGCATGATATAACTGCCCGCAGGTGATGTTTGTGACCTTATTTGCATCATTTTCATTATAGCACGACGGACAGCCGTGGAAAAAACAACCCTGAAATTCAAAAACTATGTGCTGGCCGTTAACACACGCATAGTCATCTAGAAAATATTGAGCGAGTTGCTTCACAAACCCTCTGAAGGCATGCTGAATGCCAACGTTCCCGCTATGAGCTACATACATGACACACTGTATAGCCTGGGATGCGTAGCGTTCTTGTTGCACAGGCCTATTTTTAAAGATGCTGTGACCCCTCAGATATAAAAGACAGGCATGTTGGGAGGTGTCCCAGCCTATTTTGGCACATGCCCACTCCTATGCATCGATATTGAGCACAGTTCAACAAAAATCAGGTACAAAGTTTTTAGCATAGCTGTGTTTCTGACTCTCAGGCCATGCCAGAAGCACTCTGTGCCATGTACTCTAACCCATAATATGCGATTTTGACCAGCATTCAACAAAAAATTGGGTGCAAACTTTTTAGCATAACTGTGTTTCTGCCCCCATGCCGTACCAGAAAGACCTTTTTGGGACAGGCCCCCCCCATGAAAAAATTTTGACCACATTTAACAAAAAACGGGACAAAAATTTTTAACATACCTGTGTTTCGGGGGGCCCCAGGGCCCGCCAGAACAAAAAGTCCCCCTACTCTAACCCATAAAAAATTTTTTTTTGATCACATTCCCAAAAAAAAATTGGGGGCAAAATTTTTTTGCATACCTGTTTTCCCGTAGCGATCCCCGGGGGGCCCCACAGATCCCCCTATATGATTTTTAAAGTAGGGGGCAAAAATTAACACGGTCTTGGAAAAACCCATTTTATGATGGTGGTTTATCCCAATCATTTTTTTTAAAATTTCACCCACTCATGAAAAAACCCCCACACCTTTTTTGTTACCCGCATTTGCTGCGCTACGCTTTTTAGCTAAAAAGGGATGATTAACGCCCAGGTGATGTTTTTTGACCCTTTTTTTCATCTTTTCTTTTAGCACGACGGGCAGCCGTGGGAAAAAAAAAACCCAAATTCAAAAACAGTGCTGGTATTTTAAAACACCACGGGGGGTCTAGAAAAAATTAGGGGGGTTAAATTCACAAACCCCCTTTAAAGGGAGCTGAAAAAACCCCAAATTTTCCCGGGGGTTCGCTACAACAAACCCCCGTTTAAACCGGGGAAAAGCTAGCGTTTTTTTTTGCCCCCCTTTCCCATTTTTTTAAAAAGCTATCCCCCTCGTTTTTAAAAAACAGGCCCGGGTTTGGGGGTGTCTTTTAACAAAAAAAACGGGGGGGCAAAAATTTTTACATAAATGTGGCCCAAAATTTTGGGACCTGCTCACCCTAGGGGGCGATATTGGGCACCGATCAACAAAAAAACAGGGACAAAATTTTTTCAACTAGTTTTTTGACTCTCATGCCATGCCAAAAAGGCAATTTTTGGGGACGGGCCACACTTACAAAAAAAATTTTTACCAGCAATTCAACAAAAAAAAAAGGGAAAAAAATTTTTAAATACCTTTTCCCCCGGCCCTCAAACCATAAAACCCGAAACACCCTTTCCAGTACTCTACCCCTAAATTTTAAATTTGGGGGGTTTTGGAAAAAAAAATCTTGTTTTCTCAGGATTA
>JARQOD010000003.1:38765434-38883206 GCA_033576555.1 Oophaga sylvatica | reverse complement strand
CCAACTGTTACATCGGGAAGACAGAAAGGGAACCAAATCGGCAAGCTGAATGCTCAATTGCTTGCAGGCTGACAGATGTGTCCAAGCAATGAGAATATTTATTTGATAGCAATAATTTGAAACATTTGTTATAAAATTAAACATATTTTTACTACTTTTGAGAAGGAATCAAAATTGGCATATAACTAGGAAAAGATATGTTTCCTGCTCAGTGAAAACTTTTGCTGTTTTGCTGAGCAGACGCTGGCCAAAATCTATCCAGTCAACACAAAAGTCAACATTCTCCAGTTTGGGCCTCCACTACTGCTATAACAAGTAGCCAAAACTGAAGCATACTAAACTGGCACCGCCTTTTAACCCCTTCTCAAATCCGGTGTATATGTACGGCGCATGTTGAAAGTGTGTGTATGGAGCAAGCTCACGTAGTGAGCCCTTCCCATACCAGGCAGTTAATGGCTGTGTATTACAGGCATGACCTGTCCCTAACAATCATGGGTAGAGCAGTGCTCTGCACGCGATTGTTAACTTGTTAAATGCCGCTGTCAATATCTGACTTGCGCATGTCATTAACTCCACCCATTACATGATCGCGGGTCGCCGATGGTTGTCATGACAGCCAGGTGACAGAAGATGACCTCCGTGCCTGTCATTACAGAGATTATTTGAAACCCTGCCTGTTGCCGGGCTTCAAAGGAGACAAAGATCTCTGCTGTATGGAGCGATGCACCACGGAGAGAGGGATCCGCCCTTCAGGGACAGGAAACCTACAGATAAAAGGGGGGTACCTATCCCTCGCATCAGTTGGTTTACAGAGCATAGAAGGACCTCCAGGTTAATAACAACAATTATATATCTTTATCATACTGCTTATCAGAAAAGCACACCGTGTCTATACATAACTCACACCACAAACAGTGAAAGCGTGCTCACCCACATATGACGGGAGGGAATAAACGGGTGTTGTCATGGGCTATGAGAAATCCCGTTACTGGTAAGTAACTATGTCTTTCTCAGAGCCCATGATAGTACCATGGATAGAATCACAGAGAGCTGTAACTTAGGGAGGGACCACAGCCTGAAGAACCCTTCTTCCAAAGGTTAGGTCAGAAGAAGGGGCTAGGTCCAGCCGATAGTGCTTAAAAAAGATAGAAGGTGATGAACAAGAGGCAGCCCTACAGATTTGCTCTATTGGTACCTCCAACCTTTCTGCCCAGGAAGTTGCCACCGCTCTTGTACAATGAGCTCCCAGACCTTCCGGGGCAGTATTTCCAGTAGATGAGTAGGCCAAAGCTATTGCATCTTTTATCCATCTCGCCAAGGTACTTTTGGAGGCCTTGAGTCCCTTCCTAGGCCCCTGAAAGCATACAAACAGAGATCCTTCCCTCCTACACCCTTGGTTAGACTCTAGGTACTGAACCAAACATCTTCTAACATCTAAGGTATGGAACTTTTCTTCCTCTATATTCTTAGGGTTAGAACCAAAATAAGGAAGGACTACCTCTTGAGATCTGTGGAATTGAGATGCTACTGTGTAGCCTAGCTGCGCTTGGTGCCACATGTTACCCTGGAGGATGCATGAAAGGTAATTCACAAACACCCGATATTCATTCACACTTCACATTTCCCAGGTGCCACCAGTGGGAGCCCTTTAGAGTACGCAGATATATAAAGGTGTGGAGAGACGCAGCAGTAGCTTAGATCTCCTCAGAACAGCAGGAGGCTGAGATCAGATTACACTAGTCTGTGTCAGAGCGTGCTGCAGAGCAGACGAGCTAGTTACCTCAGACGACTGAGAGGGAACACTAGCTAGAAAGAAAGACTTTTCTGAAAGCCTGAGGACTTCAGCAAACACTCAGCTTATATCGTGGAGTCCAGTGTAGTGGAAAGGATTACCACTTAGTCTGGTCAAAGTTGAGTTCACTGAGAGACCCCCAGTGAGCGTTTCAGAAAGTAAGCGTGCCGACGCTTGGAGAGCGGTGAAGAGAAGAAAGCTGACATCTACTGCTGCTTGTGCTTATGTTAAAGGTGTGAGTAGGACGACAGGCAAGTGGAAGAAAAGGGAAAGAGAGTGACTGAGGATGAATAGCAATGATGGCTTACCTCCACTCTGCACAACCGGACACCGGGTCCGAGCTTGCTAGTACCTTCACGGCTAGTAGGAGAAACCGGAGACCCTGCTGGACTTCAGGTCACAGAGGGGCCCAACAGTGCTGATACGTAACCGGGGTCAGGAAGAACAGGAGTCTGGTCAGCGCAACCATATAGAGACTTAGTTCTGTCCAAAAGAAGGCTCCACCACAAGATCAGCCGAGCGTAGCAAAGAGAACGGAGTTAAACTTTGTTTCATGCAAGTTAGAATCTCACACACATATAGACGTAAGGAGGCCCTACACCTACTCAGTGGATCACTGGACATGCATCCTCCACCCTGACGGCCTCCCGGGACGTGCCTGAATCTACACCAGTAAAGGCACAGAAAGAGACTGTCTTGTGTGTGTCTGCATTATTGCTCCTGCACCTCTGCACCGCCATACACCCTGAGGGATCAGTCTTACCTGTGGGAGACTTAACACCTTGCTGTCCAGTAACAACCCCTCAGAGGATCTACCCTGCAGCGCTGGTCACCCTGATCAGAAACCACAGGTGGCATCACGAACATTTCTACAATCCCCTCTAAATATTCCCCTGCGCTACCCGTGACATCCCCATTGAAGTTAACGGGCTCAGTGCCGAGTACCCCACAGGCCCTGGTAGTGAGTGACTCATCTTTGGCGTCACGAACAGGATACGAAGCTTACTATATGTGAGTCCTGTGTGCCTAAATGACTGTTTTTGTGCAAAAAGACTGTGTGCAGTTTTTGTGATTTTTGGCGCCATTTTCCGCCATTTTGCCGCCATATTCGCGCCCTGAGGCGCTTGTGAAGAAGGAGGGCGTGCATTCGTGGGCGTGCCCCCCCTGTGGCGCGAAAGAGATGTCCGCCTACCCTAAATGTGACTGCCCTAACCGGACACGCCCATCAGCAAGGGAAGTCCGCCTCCTGATCCCAAAGGGAGTGAAGAGGAGGAAAAGGAAACCCCGCCCCTGTACCAAAGAACGGGACCCCCGCATGAAGAAGGGACGGGTGATCGGAAAAAGATGGCTGCCGGTGGTGAGCTGTCACGGGAGGGAACGAAGGAGCTCACCCTCCCCAGCGATGAAGTGGAGCAAAGCTGTCGGGCTCTAAAGCTGAGGCTGCAGCAGAGCCAACCGCTCCCTGCCCAGAGCGCGCGACTAACACCCGTGCCATCACCTGAGCTAGTGGCTGAAATCTGGCCGGAGGCTGATCCTGGAAGAGCTGTACCTGACCCCAATGAGGACGCGGCGGGAGGAGAGGAGGCTGCGGAGGCCTTGCCCGGACCGGAACGCCAGCTAGGCCCGGAACCAGACACCGTACCTGGAGCAGAGGAGGATCCCGACATCGAAGCTGCCACCACAGCGGAGGCACCCGGCTCCACGGAGGAGCCCACAGAGGAACGTCTTCTCACGCCACCTGCACTAGATCCGTGCCTGCCACCAGCATCGCCGGAGGAAGACAGGCCCTGCGGCCTGGAGAACCGGGACGAGCCGGCTCTTGCACCTGTATGTGCTGAGCGCCGCCTGTCCCAGCAGCGGAAGTGGCAGATGAGAGGTACTGTGCAGGGGCAGCGGCGGCTGGGGGCTAGACATGATCCGATGGTGGAGTCGATGATCCTGGTGCTAGGCACTGGGCCCATGAATAGGAATGTTCCTGTGCTGGCACCGCCACCAGGTGTCGCCCAAGCTAAGTAAATGTCTAACCTGGACAAGGTTTCAGTACTGTATATAGTTGATGAAGTATTGCTGCACCTGGACAGGTGCCTGCTGTATTTGAATGTTTGCATAGTATGATGCATAGTATACCCCAGTTGGGTAATGAGTAGTAACGTAATTCATGATAGAAATGTGATTCTGTTATGATTCTCTTTTGATATGGACTGGTGCTGAGGACTCTTGCAGCACAAAGACTCTCTTTGTAAATAGTTTTACGTAAGCCGTGTCTACCTCTGAAGCAAAACCCGTATGGTGTGGCCTTGAGTGAGGTTTGCAGCAAAGAAGTCCTGCAGCCCACCCAGGACCACCGTGGGAGGTTTGGTACGGGTCCTCCACAAGAATCCTGTATTTATTGTGTGAAAGTATTTGATATTTTCTATTTGCTAATTTGTAGACATTGTAACGTTTGAAGTGCCTTACCTCCCGCAAGGGATGAGTTATGTTATTGTTATGTATAAAAATTGTTTTCTTTTTCAGCCCGGGAGTGCTGATATTAACTAGGGGGGATGTGTAGCCCAGCTGCGCTTAGTGCCACATGTTACCCTGGAGGATGCATGAAAGGTAATTCACAAACACCCGATATTCATTCACACTCCACATTTCCCAGGTGCCACCAGAGGGAGCCCTTTAGAGTACGCAGATATATAAGGGTGTGGAGAGACGCAGCAGTAGCTTAGATCTCCTCAGAACAGCAGGAGGCTGAGATCAGATTACACTAGTCTGTGTCAGAGCGTGCTGCAGAGCAGACGAGCTAGTTACCTCAGACGACTGAGAGGGAACACAAGCTAGAAAGAAAGACTTATCTGAAAGCCTGAGGACTTCAGCAAACACTCAGCTTATATCGTGGAGTCCAGTGTAGTGGAAAGGATTACCACTTAGTCTGGTCAAAGTTGAGTTCACTGAGAGACCCCCAGTGAGCGTTTCAGAAAGTAAGCGTGCCGACGCTTGGAGAGCGGTGAAGAGAAGAAAGCTGACATCTACTGCTGCTTGTGCTTATGTTAAAGGTGTGAGTAGGACGACAGGCAAGTGGAAGAAAAGGGAAAGAGAGTGACTGAGGATGAATAGCAATGATGGCTTACCTCCACTCTGCACAACCGGACACCGGGTCCGAGCTTGCTAGTACCTTCACGGCTAGTAGGAGAAACCGGAGACCCTGCTGGACTTCAGGTCACAGAGGGGCCCAACAGTGCTGATACGTAACCGGGGTCAGGAAGAACAGGAGTCTGGTCAGCGCAACCATATAGAGACTTAGTTCTGTCCAAAAGAAGGCTCCACCACAAGATCAGCCGGGCGTAGCAAAGAGAACGGAGTTAAACTTTGTTTCATGCAAGTTAGAAACTCACAAACATATAGACGTAAGGAGGCCCTACACCTACTCAGTGGATCACTGGACATGCATCCTCCACCCTGACGGCCTCCCGGGACTTGCCTGAATCTACACCAGTAAAGGTACAGAAAGAGACTGTCTTGTGTGTGTCTGCATTATTGCTCCTGCACCTCTGCACCGCCATACACCCTGAGGGATCAGTCTTACCTGTGGGAGACTTAACACCTTGCTGCCCAGTAACAACCCCTCAGAGGATCTACCCTGCAGCGCTGGTCACCCTGATCAGAAACCACAGGTGGCGTCACGAACATTTCTACAATCCCCTGTAAATATTCCCTTTTAGTGAGCGCCCAGGGCAACGGACCGAGCTGCGCTACCCGTGACATCCCCATTGAAGTTAACGGGCTCGGTGTCGAGTACCCCACAGGCCCTGGTAGTGAGCGACTCACTACCTTGGGTAAGAAAAGATGTGTATCTTCGTACCGTGTTAGCCAGTAGATAGAAAAATATTTAGACTTGAGAGTCCTCAGTGGTTGATACCTTTTAATGGCTAACTGAAAAGATGGTAACAAATTGCAAGCTTTCGAGACTACTCAGGTCTCTTCATCAGGCAAAGACTAAAACAAAAACTGAAGAATCACATATTTATACACAAGAGGACATAGGAATAATGCAATAGGTAAGACATGTGACGTGAAGCAGAACTGTCATTATGGCAGAGGGATGAACATAAATATTGGAACAGTTCATAGATAAGGAGTGAGAGTTTTATTGCCCTCTGATTGGGGTCTGGTATTGTGTTTTGATGCCCCCAGGTCAGAGAAGCAGATTCCTTAATTGATGTACACAGACATGAATCCATGTGACACGTTCATTCCAGCACTAAGAGTGTCAAAGGTCATCATAAGTTTATATTCCCAAATCTTTCTATCTTTCTCAGATTTGAAGTTAGCTTTTAATACCAGTAATTCCATATCCATCATGCTATGACCGGGCATACAAAAGTGTTTGGCCACAGGTAGATCCATTCTTTTTTCTCTTATTGTGTGGCGATGAGAATTCATCCTTGTTCTCAGTTTTTGCCGGTCTCCCCCACATACAGACCCCCAGTTGGACATTTCGTACAAATAATTAGGTACACCACATTAGATGTGATGCAGCTGAAAGTACCTGGGATCTTGTAGTCCTGATGGGAGTTGGGGATCTTTATCTTGTCCGTGGTCATTATAGATGGACAGGTTTTGCACTTCTTCTGTTTGCAAGGAAAGGTTCCTGCAGCTGTTGGGGAGGACAGGGAGCTTCTGACAATGATGTTTCTTAGATTTGGGGGCTGCCTAAAACATAGTAGTGGGGGGTCTGGAAATATGGATTGTAATCGGGCATCTTTTTGTAGTAAAGTGGTAAGGGACCTATTGCTGCTACATTGCAGATACAATCGTATATGTTCCAACTCTATGGATAGAGATGAACACCTTATTCGCCTCAGAAAGACCTTTTGAACCAGGGCTACCATCCAAGAACAATTGAGAACCAAATTACAAGAGCCACCAGAATATCAAGGAATCACCTGCTATATTACAAAGCTAAAGAAGAAAATAACCGGGTGCCTCTAGTGGTCACCTACAATCCAAATCTGGAGATGCTAAGGGGAGCTGCACGGAAACTACAACCTTTACTACAAAAAGATGCCCGATTACAATCCATATTTCCAGACCCCCCACTACTATGTTTTAGGCAGCCCCCAAATCTAAGAAACATCATTGTCAGAAGCTCCCTGTCCTCCCCAACAGCTGCAGGAACCTTTCCTTGCAAACAGAAGAAGTGCAAAACCTGTCCATCTATAATGACCACGGACAAGATAAAGATCCCCAACTCCCATCAGGACTACAAGATCCCAGGTACTTTCAGCTGCATCACATCTAATGTGGTGTACCTAATTATTTGTACGAAATGTCCAACTGGGGGTCTGTATGTGGGGGAGACCGGGCAAAAACTGAGAACAAGGATGAATTCTCATCGCCACACAATAAGAGAAAAAAGAATGGATCTACCTGTGGCCAAACACTTTTGTATGCCCGGTCATAGCATGATGGATATGGAATTACTGGTATTAAAAGCTAACTTCAAATCTGAGAAAGATAGAAAGATTTGGGAATATAAACTTATGATGACCTTTGACACTCTTAGTGCTGGAATGAACGTGTCACATGGATTCATGTCTGTGTACATCAATTAAGGAATCTGCTTCTCTGACCTGGGGGCATCAAAACACAATACCAGACCCCAATCAGAGGGCAATAAAACTCTCACTCCTTATCTATGAACTGTTCCAATATTTATGTTCATCCCTCTGCCATAATGACAGTTCTGCTTCACGTCACATGTCTTACCTATTGCATTATTCCTATGTCCTCTTGTGTATAAATATGTGATTCTTCAGTTTTTGTTTTAGTCTTTGCCTGATGAAGAGACCTGAGTAGTCTCGAAAGCTTGCAATTTGTTACCATTTTTTCAGTTAGCCATTAAAAGGTATCAACCACTGAGGACTCTCAAGTCTAAATATTTTTCTACCTTGGGTAAGTAAGCAGATTAGGTTTTAAAATAATCCTATCTAGGATTTTAGTGAAGCGAGAGTCTGCAGATAAGGCCTGTATGTCGCTTACCCTCCTGGCTGATGTTAACCCCTCTCTGACATTAGACGTACTATCCCGTCCATAAAACCCGTGCCATTCTGCCCATGGACGGGATAGTACGTCATAGGCGATCAGCTGCGCTCCTGAGGGGAGCACAGCTAATCGCCGCCGGGTGTCAGCTGATTATCACAGCTGACACCCGTGACTGTGTGTCAGAAGCGGTCACGGACCGCTCCCGGCACATTAGCCCTAGCACACCGCGATCAAACATGATCGCGGTTACTGGGGGCACAGGGGAGGATCGCGCAGGGTGGGGGCTCCCTGCGCGCCCCCCTGAGACCCTCAGACCAGCGCGATGTGATCGCGCTGTTCTGAGGGCTTCCTCCCTCCCAGGACCCGGATCCAAGATGGCGCCGGGGTCCTGGAGGGAGGCGGCTTCCTCAGTGCCTGCTAAGAGCAGGCACTGAGAAGCCTGCTGCACTGCCTGAGCGATCGCTGGTGTGACAGAGTGCTGTGCACACTGTCACACCAGCGATTTGATAAAATACAGTGATGTCCCACCCTGGGACAAAGTAAAAAAGTTAAAAAAAATAAAAATAAACGTTATAAAAAAAAATCCAAAATAAATAATAAAAAAAAAATATTCCCAATAAATTCATTTCCTCCTGTAAATAAAAAAAACAAAACAATAAAAGTACACATATTTGGTATCGCCGCGTCTGTAACGACCCCCCCTATAAAACTGTCCCACTAGTTAACCCCTTTAGTGAACCCCTTAAAAAAAAAAAAAACGAAGCAAAAAATCAATGCTTTATCATCATACCGACGAACAAAAAGTGGAATAACGCGCGATCAAAAAGACCGATATAAATAAACATGGTACCGCTGAAAACGTCATCTTGTCCCGCAAAAAACGAGCCGCCAAACAGCATCATCAGCGAAAAAATAAAAAAGTTATAGCTCGCAGAATAAAGCGATGCAAAAATAATTATTTTTTATATAAAATTGTTTTTATTCTATAAAAGCGCCAAAACATAAAAAAATGATATAAATGAGGTATCGCCATAATCGTACTGACCCGAAGAATAAAACTGCTTTATCAATTTTACCACACGCAGAACGGTTATAAACGCCTCCCCCAAAAGAAATTCATGAATTGCTGATTTTTGTTCATTCTAACCTCCCAAAAATCGAAATAAAAAGCGATCAAAAAATGTCACCTGCTCAAAAATGGTACAAATAAAAACGTCAACTCGTACCGCAAAAAATAAGACCTCACATGACTCTGTGGGCCAAAATATGCAAAAATTATAGCTCTCAAAATGTGGCGATGCAAAAAACTATTTTTGCATATAAAAGCGTCTTTTAGCGTGACAGCTGCCAATCATAAAAACCTGCTATAAATAGTAAATCAAACCCCCCTTTATCACCCCCTTAGTTAGGGAAAAATAATAAAATTAAAAAAATGTATTTATTTCCATTTTCCCATTAGGGTTAGGGTTAGGGTTGCGGCTAAAGTTAGGGTTAGGGTTGGTGCTAAAGTTAGGATTAGGGTTAGGGTTGGGATTAGGGGTGTGTTAGGGTTAGGTTTGTGGTTAGGGTTGGGACTAGGGTTAGGGGTGTGTTGGGGTTAGGGTTGGAGTTAGAATTGGGGGGTTTCCGCTGTTTAGGCACATCAGGGGCTCTCCAAATGTGACATGGCGTCTGATCTCAATTCCAGCCAATTCTGCGTTGAAAAGTCAAACGGTGCTCCTTCACTCCTGAGCTCTGCCATGCGTCCAAACAGTAGTTTATCCCCACATATGGGGTATCAGCGTACTCTGGACCCCAAGAGTTATTGTGCAATTTGTCCTATTTCTTCTGTTACCCTTGGGAAAATAAAAAACTGGGGGCGAAAATATCATTTTTGTACAAAAAAAAAAAATTTTTTTGTTTTTACGGCTGTACATTATAAACTTCTGTGAAGCACTTGGGGCTTCATAGCGCTCACCACACACCTAGATAAGTTCCTTGTGGGGTATATTTTCCAAAATGGGGTCACTTGTTGGGGATTTCCACTGTTTAGGCGCATCAGGGGCTCTCCAAATGCGACATGACGCCCCCAGACCATTCCATCAAAGTCTGCAATCCAAAACGTCACTACTTCCCTTCCGAGCCCCAACGTGTACCCATACAGTAGTTTTCTCCCACATATTGGGTATCAGCGTACTCAGGACAAATTGGGCAACAACTTTTGGGGTCCAATTTCTCCTGTTACCCTTGTAAAAATAAAATATTGGGGCGAAAAAATCATTTTTGCAAAAAAAAAAAAGATTTTTTATTTTTACGGCTGTGCGTTATAAACTTCTGTGAAGCACTTCGGGGTTCAAAGTGCTCACCACACATCTAGATAAGTTCCTTGTGGGGTCTATTTTCCAAAATGGGGTCACTTGTGGGGGGTTTCCACTGTTTAGGCGCATCAGGGGCTCTCCAAATGCGACATGACGCACCCAGACCATTCCATCAAAGTCTGCAATCCAAAACATCACTACTTCCCTTCCGAGCCCTGACGTGCGCCCATACAGTAGTTTTCTCCCACATATTGGGTATCAGCGTACTCAGGACAAATTGGACAACAACTTTTGGGGTCCAATTTCTCCTGTTACCCTTGTGAAAATAAAATATTGGGGGCGAAAAAATCATTTTTGTAAAAAAAAAAAGGATTTTTTATTTTTACGGCTGTGCGTTATAAACTTCTGTGAAGCACTTCGGGGTTCAAAGTGCTCACCACACATCTAAATAAGTTCCTTGTGGGGTCTATTTGCCAAAATGGGGTCACTTGTGGGGGGTTTCCACTGTTTAGGTGCATCAGGGGCTCTCCAAATGTGACATGACGCCCCAGACCATTCCACCAAAGTCTGCAATCCAAAACGTCACTACTTCCCTTCCGAGCCCCGACGTGTGCCCATACAGTAGTTTTCGCCCACATATTGGGTATCAGTGTACTCAGGACAAATTGGACAACAACTTTTACGTTCCAATTTCTTCTGTTACCCTTGTGAAAATAAAATATTGGGGGCGAAAAAATCATTTTTTTTTAAAAAAAAAAGATTTTTTATTTTACAGCTGTACGTTATAAACTTTAGTGAAACACCTGGGGGTTCAAAGTTCTCACCACACATCTAGATAAGTTCCTTGAGGGGTCTAGTTTCCAAAATGGTGTCATTTATGGGGATTTCCACTGTTTAGGCAGATCAGGAGCTCTCCAAACACGACATGGCGTCCAGCCAATTCTGCGTTGAAAAAGTCAGATGGCGCTCCTTCCCTTCCAAACTCTGCCATGCACCCAAACAGTGGTTTACCCCCACATATGGGGTATCAGCGCACTCAGGACAAATTGCACAATAACTTTTGGAGTCTTGTTACCCTTGGAAAAATAAAAATTGGGGTGAAAAGATCATTTTTGTGGAAAAAAATATGATTTTTAAATTTTACGGCTCTACGTTATAAACTTGTGTGAAGCACTTGGGGGTTCAAATTGCTCATCAAAAATCTAGATAAGTTCCTTAGGGGGTCTAGTTTCCCAAATGGGGTCATTTGTGGGGGGTTTCCACTGTTTAGGCACATCAGGGGCTCTCCAAATGCAACATGGCATCCAAACTCAATTCCAGCCAATTTTGGTTGGAAAAAGTCAAATGGTGCTCCTTCCATTCCGAGCTCTTCCGTGCGCCCAAACAGTGGTTCCCCCCACATATGGGGTATCAGCGTACTTAGGACAAATTATACAACAACTTATGTGGTCCAATTTCTCCTGTTACCCTTGGGAAAATAAAAAATTAGTGACTAAAAGATAATTTTTGTGGGAAAAAAATAGGATTTTTTATTTTCATGCCCGGGCATTATAAACTTGTGTGAAGCACTTGGGGGTTCAAAGTGCTCACCAAAGATCTAGATAAGTTCCTTAGGGGGTCTAGTTTCCAAAATGGGGTCACTTGTGGGGGGTTTCCACTGTTTAGGCTCATCTGGGGCACTGCAAACGGAACATGACCCCATTAACGTCTGCATTCCAAAACGTTACTACTTCCTTTCCAAGCCCTGCCGTGCGCCCAAACAGTTTCCCCCCCCACATATGGGGTATCAGTGTACTCAGGACAAATTGTACAACAACTTTTGGGGTCCAATTTCCTTGGGAAAATTCAAAAATTTGGGACTAAAAAATCATTTTTGTGGAAAATTGATTTTTTTTTTTCACACCCAGGCTTTATAAACTTTTGTGAAACACTTGAGGGTTCAAAGTGCTCAAACAGATCTAGATAAGTACCTTAGGGGGTCTAGTTTCCAAAATGGTGTCACTTGTGGGGGGTTTCCACTGTTTAGGCGCATCAGGGGCTCTCCAAACGCGACATGGCATCCAATCTAAATTCCAGCCAATTTTAGTTTGAAAAAGTCAAACGTCGCTCCTTCCCTTACGAGCTCTGCCGTGTGCCCAAACAGTGGTTTTCCCCCACATATGGGGTATTGGCGTACTCAGGAGAAATTGCATAACAACCTTATCTGTCCATTTTCTCCTTTTACCCTTGTGAAAATAAAAAAAAGTTGGTAAAAGATAATTTTTGTGGCTAAAAAGTAAAATATTCATTTTTTCCTTCCACGTTGCTTTAGTTACTGTGAAGCACCTGAAGGGTTAATAAACTTCTTGAATATGGTTTTGAGTACCTTGAGGGGTGCAGTTTTTAGAATGGTGTCACTTTTGGGTATTTTCTGCCATATAGACCCCTCAAAGTGACTTCAAATGTGAGGTGGTCCCTAAAAAAAATGGCTTTGTAAATTTTGCTGTAAAAATGAGAAATCGCTGGTCAACTTTTAACACTTATAACTTCCTAACAAAAAAAAATTTTGGTTCCAAAATTGTGCTGATGTAAAGTAGACATGTGGGAAATGTTATTTCTTAACTATTTTGTGTGATATATTTCTCTGTTTTAAGGGAATAAAAATTCAAAGTTTGAAAATTGCAAAATTTTAAAAATTTTCGCCATATTTGCGTTTTTTTCAAAAATAAACGCAAGTTATATCGAAGAAATTTTACCACTAACATGAAGTACAATATGTCACGAGAAAACACTCTCAGAATCGCAAAGATCCGTTGAAGCGTTCCAGAGTTATAACCTCATAAAGAGACAGTGGTCAGAATTGTAAAAATTGGCCCGGTCATTAACGTGCAAACCACCCTTGGGGGTGAAGGGGTTAAAGCCAAAAGAAGGACTGTTTTAAGTGACAGGACCTTGAGAGGGACCGAATCCAGAGGTTCAAATAAAAGACCTGTTAGTGCTGAAAGAACTAGATTTAGATCCCATGGCGCTAATTTCTGGCTAAAGGTACTGCCACACTAAGCTATCCCGCTAGCGATCTCGTTAGCGTTGCATACTAATGAGATCGCTAGCGGGATTGTTTCTATATCGCTAAATGCGGCCACATTTAGCAATATAGTTAACGACGCTATCGCCGCTAGCGATCTTCTTAACGACTTTAGCGGTACAAAAGTACTGCTAAATCGCTAAGAAAAGGTGCCACACTCAGCGATAATACTTACCCAGCGGGAGCGCCGACGAGAAAATAGGGTCCGGAGCGATTCCAGCGACGAGCGAGATCACAGCAGGAAGCTCGTCGCTGGAAGCTGCCGCACTGAACAACATCGCTAACGGGATCGCTAAATAGTGACGTTTTTTAGCGATCCCGTTAGCGATATTGTTTAGTGTGGCATACCCTTTAGAATGGGCCTAGATCTTGGCAGAGGCTCTAATAAATTGTGCTATCCATGGATTGCCTGCTATTTCTTGATTATATAGGGCCCCTAGGGCTGCCACCTGGACTTTTAAGGTGCTGGTTGCCAGGCCTCGTTCCAACCCTTCTTCAGAAATTCCAGGATTGCCATAATTGGAACCCCATCATGGATTTTCACCTCTGAGGTGGCTAGGAATTTCCTCCAGGTTTTACCATAAGCTCTCCTGGTGACACTTTTCCTAATCTTTAGCAGGGTGGAGACCAAATTTGGTGAAAACCCTCTTATACCTCAAAAGCGCCCTTTCAAATTCCATGCTGTCAAATGTAGATTCGCTGCCTGAGGGTCCCTGAGAAAGAAGGTCCCGTAATTCCAGTAGAACTCAAGGATCGGTGATAGACATCATCCTCAGCCAGGAGAACCAAGTTCTTCTTGGTCAAAAGGGGGCTATCAGTATTATTCTCGCCTTGTCTTCCCTGATCCCGCTGGGATGAGAACGACCAGGGGAAATGCATAGGCCAGGCTCTGATTCCAGGGGATCATAAAGGCGTCTAGAGCCTGAGGGTTCCCTCTGGGATCTAGGGAGCAAAAAGACTCTTGTTGTTGGTATTGGCAAAAAAATCTATGACCGAGAGGCCCCACATTTCCACAATCTGTTCAAAAACGGACTTGGGGATGGAGTCTGGCTGTGGCGGCTGATCCCACTGGGGAACAGAACGCTATGACAGGTGCAGGCAAGTACAGACAGGCATGGCTGGTACTCTTGGCAGACAAGCCAGCACAGCTGAGACACTGGCAGACAGGCGGGTACGGCTGAGACACTGACAGACAGGCGGGCATGGCTGAGACACTGGAAGGCGGGCATGGCTGATACACTGGCCGGCCGGACACGGCTGAGACATGGGCAGGTGGGCACGGCTGAGACACGGGCAGGCGGGCACGACTGAGACACGGGCAGGCAGGCACGGCTGAGACAAAAGGGACTGGAACTGACTTGGAAGGCACAGGAACCTGTTCAGACTGGTGAAGCTGGGGATGGTTCAGGAAGGACAGAGACACAGACTGGAATGAGAGATATATGGGAACAGGTAGGGACCTGTTCAGACTGGAGGAGAAAGACCCGCAGGATGCAGAACGAAAAGTGGAACGGAACTGCAAGTTGCAGATTGCAGAGCAAAGCAGAACCGCAGGTAGGCAGAGCAAGTGCAGAGCAGAACCGCAGATAGGTGGAGCAAGTGCAGAATAGAACCGTAGGTAGGTATAGCAAGTGCAGAAGAGAACCGTAGGTAGGCGAAGCAAGTGCAGAACAGAACTGCAGGTAGGCGGAGCAAGTACAGAACAGTAGGTAGGCGGAGCAAGTGCAGAACAGAACTGCAGCTAGGAGGAGCAAGTGCAGAACAGAACCGCAGGTAGGCGGCGAGCAGAGCAGAGCCACTGGGTGCGGCGAGCAAAGCTGCTAGGTGCGGCGAGCAGTGCAGAGCTGCTGGGTGCGGCAAGCAGAGCAGAGCCGCTAGGACCGTCGAGCTGAGCAGAGCCACAGTAGACAAGGATACACACAGCAGGTGGGAAAGGCTACAGACAAGGATACAACAGACACAGAAATAGGACTGAATACATACAAGGTCAGGTACAGAAACAGGTACAAGAACCTGGCCTGGGTATTCTGCCCCAGAGTGGCGGACTAAACAAGAACCACAGGAAACAGGCACGGAAACAGATCTTGGTATACAGCCCCAGAGAAGGCGGAAAACAGGACAGGGCCTGGCAGCTCAGCAGCAAGACACTGACTGAGATAGAGTGTTGCACAGGCATGCTCCTATAGTTGGGGATGCCTTAAGTACCGGAGGTCTCTTGGCAATTGACTGGGGACACCTTAGGAAGGTGCACACTGACTCTATAAGAACCAGGAAGTGTCTGCGCCACCCCCCTATACACACAGCCAGGAAGTACGCAAAGAGCAGGCAGGAAACATGAGGTACACAGCATGGAGCCGGCAGAAGACATAACTCACAGCATGGCCCGGAGTAGTGAGTAAACTGGTGTGTAAGGCAGGTGGGGGATGGGAGGCAATGCAATGATGCTGGCAGGGTTGTAACATTATGCTCATTAGGGCCCGTGATCTGGTTCCCCTCTGATGGTTTAGATAGGTCACCGCCACCTGATTGTCCGAAAATATTCGTACATGATGACCTTACAGGGTATCCAGGAATTCTAACAGGGCATAACTCACTGCCAATAGCTCTTTTTGGTTTGAGGATACCTCGAGCTCCTGGCCTCTCCAAATCCCATGAGCAACCTTGTCACCCAGGTGAGCCCCCATCCAGTGGAGCTTGCGTCCGTGGTAATTACTCAAGACACTTGTTACCCAAGGGACCCCTTTGGCCAGATTGCTCATATCTCCCCAACAACGTAGGGAACGAATAGTGGTCAAAGACAGAGTCATGTGTCCCTCTAACTGACCTTTTAATGAGGCTTGGTTCTTTAAAATCTCCCACTGGAGGTCCCTGGTGTGTATCTCGGCCCACTGTACTGTTAGCAAACAGGCCGTAAGGGAACCTAGAAGGGACATAGCCTTCCTCAAAGTCATGGATGGGCTCTGTGAGGCTTTTGATACCTGGTCTATGATCTTCCTCCTTTTCTCTACTGGGAGGCAGCACTCTTGCTTCCGAGAGTCCAATATTAGTCCTAGAAACTCTTGTACCGTCTTTGGCTCGAGCCTTGACTTCTTCAGGTTTAGGAGCCAGACCAGATCTACTAAGGTAGTCATTACTCTGCTTAGCTGTTCTCTGCAAAGTTGAACTGAGTCGCCTATTACCAGAAAGTCATCCAAATAAGGGACTATCAAAATGTCCTGTTCTCTCAGATGCGCCATAGCCTCCGCCACTAATTTGGTAAATACCCGAGGGGCTATGGATAACGCGAAGGGAAGGGCCTTGTACTGAAGCATCTAATTTCTTTTTTATGGAGACCACTACTCTGGGGAACCTCTGAGAGTCTTTGTGTATAGGGACATGGTAGTATGTGCATCGCTGAGATCCAGAACCGTCATGAAGCAATTTGGAAACAGTATTTTGACGGTCAAGTTTATTGACTCCATCTTGAATTTTTGAGTTTTTACATAAACGTTCAACCCCCTCAAGTTTATAATTGTGTGGTATGAACCATCTGGTTTGTTTACCAAGAACAATGGAGAGTAGAATCCCTCCTTTCTCGAGGACCTTTGGTAACAAGATCCAAAACCTCGCATTCCAGGGCCTCTTGTTCCTCTGGAGAGGAAAGTAGGGGAGTAACGACAAAGTTCTGGGGAGGGAGTAAATGAAAGTCTATCCGAAGGCGTACCCTGACAAGATTTAGTATCCAGGGACTTTTTTAGATTTTTTCCCAGGCCGTAAAAAAACTGGATAGTTGCCCCCACCTGGGAAAGACCGTCACTTAGAGGACTTCCTATCACGGGAGGAAACCCTTGTCTTTCTTCTTCCCCTTATCACTTCTACTCTGATCCCTCGGGGGCCACCTACGGAAGAATTTTTTACTCCGAAAGGACCGTTTGAGCTTGGGAGTGGCCAGGTTAGGGAACCCTTTTTTCCTATCCCCTACATTCTGAAGGATGTCATCCAATGTCTCTCCAAACAAAAACTCTCCTTCACAGGGGATTGTGCATTTGAGCCCAAGTGCTCTGCAGGCTGCGTTCGAGAGAGCTGCAGACTTGGATGCTAATCTGACTGAGTCAGCTGAAGAATCCGCCAAGAAGGCTGCTGCACCCTGTATCAAGGGGATGGACTCTAGCACTTTGTTCCTGGGTACCCCATCCCAGAGCTTTTTCTCTAGCTGACCCACCTATTTCATAAGGGATTTAGGGTGCAGGTAGCCGCTATAGCGGACCTAAGATTACCCCCGATGTTTCCCATGCCCCTTTCAGAAAAGCCGCAGCCTTTTTATCTAATGGGTCTTTCAAGGTTCCCATGTCTTCAAAGGGAAGGGCAAATTTTTTAAATGCTTTGGCCTTTCGGGGCTTTATCCCATGCTAATGATGATGTATCTTTGAAGGGGTATTAACTTTTTAGGGATGGCACTGATGAATTCTTCGGGTTTTTCCCACTCTTTTTTGATCAGGGCCTATATGTTTTCATTCAGGGGAAATGCTCTCCGCTTCCTCTAGCTCAGTCCCCCAAACATTACTGTACTGTTTTTATGGGGCGAGGGTTTTTCACCCCCATAGTGGATCTTACTGCCTTAACCAGGGTTTCTACTTCCTCTAGAGGAAAACAGTGGCGCTCCCCCCATTCCATCATCCGAGGATGAGGAAGAATCTGATATATCCTTGTCATTTCCCTCAGAGCTAGAGGACTCAGACTGGGGGTACTTGGTTGTCTCTCTGACCTTATCCCCTGTGTGAGGGATCTAAAGGCACTTTTGACCTCCGATTTCATCACCGATCTCAGCTCGGAGGCGAAGTCTGGGGTTTCTTCACATAACACTTATCCAATGCAGGAATGGCATAGTCTCTTATCCCACGTGACTGGGAATTCTTTGCTACACATGGCGCAACATCTGTGCTTGGATTTTTCCAATCTCTTCCTTCCCTGAATAATGAAAGCCCTGCAAACAAATCTGGTGTGGCGGCTGCACTGCCCCCCCACTCACCCTGCAAGACCCCTTGGTCCCAGCTGTGGCGGCTTCAGGTTCCTCTGCCTGAACCGGACTGGCCGGGCCTGGACCATCTTGATCCGGATTTTTTCAAGTACGCCAAAGTGAAGGTTCCCCGTCAAGGACAGGAAACCAACTGATGCAAGGGAGAGGTACTGCACTTTTAACTGTAGGTTTCCGGTCCCTGAAGGGCAGATACCCTCTCTCCGTGATGTCATGGGGGAAGGAGAAATAAATTTATATTTACCATGTCCCACCTGTTTAGTTAGCATATCATCTGGTATGGCAGATGTAATGATGAGCTGCTGCTCATTTGGATGAGTGATATATCTGCCATACTGGTATTTATCAAATAATTAATCAAAACAATTATTATTTAAAATTCATACATGTTTGCTTTGAGCTCTAATTTCCTTTTTGGACTTACAGTTGGACGGTTTGCATGATGAGACTTTAGACAATCCTTTATTGGTAAATACAATTCCACCCAAAACACACTGTAAAATCCATTCCCTTAGGGGAATTCTTCACAGTTCTGCACCACCCGACATTTCCTCCCTTATCTCTGTCTATCACTTTACCCATGCTCTCCATTCTGGTAATAACCAAGATTAACATTCTTAATAATCCGAAATTCCCACTCCAGTCTCAAAAATGTCTTGCGTGCTGGGCTAAGTCTCTGGTGACCCACAACAATTCGATTTAATTCGCAATACCCACAGTTTTAAGCGTGCCCAAAACGCACTTCTTTAGAGTGGCCTATTGCCTCACCTCACTTATGAATCTATTCCAGTTTTGTCCTTCCAAAATATTCTTCTAAATCTAGTCCCTTGTAGCATCTGTCCACTCTCCCATTTACTTACTATAATAGCACTCTGTATTTGTACTTATACAGATACTGGTTGGTTACCGGTTCACGCAGCATTATGTGAATACCCTATTTATTATATCGATGGATGGACCATACAACACCAGCACTTTTTGCCATTTACCTTTGTGTTTCACCTATTTCCTCAAAGATTGTAAGCTTGAGAGCAGGAACCTCACTCCTCTCAGTATCTGTTGAATGTGTTACTTTGTTATGTCTTTATTGTCTGTACAAGTCCCCTCTGTAATCTAAGGTGCTGTGGAACATGTTGGTGCTAAAGAAAGAAAAAAATTATTATTATTATTGTATCCTGGACAGGGTAACCAAGATTCAGGGCAAAAAAACACAAATAACTCATTGTAGGTAATTATAATATACCGTATATACTCGTGTATAAGCCGAGGCACCTAATTTTGCCACGAAAAACTGGGAAAACTTATTGACTTGAGTATAAGCAGAGTATGCACTGTCCCCTCATCCCTATCCTGGTATTCATGGTTCCTCATCTCCATCCTTGTATGCATGGCTTCTTATCCCCAACCTGGTATGCATGGCTCCCCATCCCTGTCCTTGTCTACATGGCTCCTTATCCCATCCTTGCCTGCATGGTTACTTATTCCCATCCTTGTCTGCATGGCTCCTGATTCCCATCCTTGTCTGTATGGCTCCTTATCCCCATCCTTGTCTGCATGGCTCCTTATCCCCATCTTTGTCTCTATGGCTCCTTATTCCCATCTTTGTCACATGGCTCCTTATTCCCATCCTTGTCTGCATGGCTCCTTATTCCCATCCCTATCATTGCATGCATGGGTCCTCATCCCTATCCTTGTATGCGTGGCCCCCATGAGAAAAGCATTAAAAACAAACAAACATCCTACTTACCTTCCCTGTGCGCCCTCGCAGCATCTTGTTCCAACATCTCCTGCGGCCGGGCAATCACATGTCCCCGCTCATTAAGGAAATGAATAGTCACCTCTCTCCATGCCTATGGGAGTGGAGAGAGGTGCATAGTCATTACCTTAATGAGCGGGCACCCGCGATAGCCTGGCAACTGCTGGAAGCCGGCGGCTGCTGCTTTAACTGTGCGCTGTATAAGAGAACTGCCCTTGCACTGCCAGTGCAGTGAATATTCATTTCTCTTTAGCAGCTGGCACAGGCTTTAGCCGCAGCCGCTGGCTCCTGTCTTCTGTGACCTGCTGCTCCACCGCTCCCCCTCCCCAGCCATCTTCTGGGACAATGACTTGTGTATAAGCCGAGGGGGGCTTTTTCAGCACAAAAAAATGTGCTAAAAAACTCGGCTTATACACGAGTATAAACGGTAAACACTAATAATGAGAACAAACCTTTTCTCTCGTTACATTATAGTCCACAATTTAACAAAATAAAGAAAAATTGAATATACATTTTTGACCATATAATACGAAGGTCAAATTCTGGCTTCTGTGTTGAAAGCAGGCTGCAACATAGTAACCAGAAGGGCACCCATCTTAATCTTAATCAATATACTTTCCCCAAGCCTTTTTTCCACCAGTGATAGCAAGGACAGAAATTGGTTAAACTGCAAGGGGTTTTCTAAATGTAGGCAACACATTGCATTACTTGCAAACAAGCCTTTTAAAGTTAAAACCTTTTCTAACTATAACAATTTATGCCGTTTCAACATAAAACACTTCATTAATTGTAATACTGAAAATGTTCCATATACAGTGGGGAAAATACCGTATATACTCATGTATAAGCCGACCCGTGTATAAGCCGACCCCCCTAATTTTGCCACAAAAAACTGGGAAAACTTATTGACTCGCGTATAAGCCTAGGGTGAAAAATGATTATGCCCCCATATGATGCTCCACAGATTATGCCCCCATATGCTGCACAGATTATGCCCAATATGCTCCACAGATTATGCCCCCATATATTCCACAGATTATGCCCCCGTATGATCCACAGATTATGCCCCCATATGCTCCAGATTATGCCCCATATGTTCCACAGATTATGCCCCCATATGCTCCAGATTATGCCCCATATGTTCCACAGATTATGCCCCCATATGCTCCATATTATGCCCCCATATGTTCCACAGATTATGCCCCCATATGCTCCATATTATGCCCCCATATGCTCCAGATTATGCCCCATATGTTCCACAGTTTATGCCCCATATGCTCCATATTATGCCCCCATATGCTCCATATTATGCCCCATATGCTCCATATTATGCCCCCATATGCTCCAGATTATGCCCCATATGTTCCACAGCTTATGCCCCATATGCTCCATATTATGCCCCCATATGCTCCAGATTATGCCCCCATATGCTCCAGATTATGCCCACATATGCTGCACTATTATGCCCCATAGTATAGGCTCATATGCTGCTGCTGCTGCAAAAAAAAATGACATACTCACCTCTCATTGCTGGGGGCCAGGTGCCGGTGTCCTAAGCCGCTCGCTCAGGACCCCGGCACCTGAGATATTTACCTGTCCCTCGGTCCACCGCAGCGCACTGCTCCCTCGGTCTGACTCCTCTGTGTGTGAATGATCTGGCAGGGGGCGCGGCGCGCACTAACGACGTCATCGCGCCATCTGACCTGATCATTCACACACAGAGGAGCCAGACCGAGGACGCAGCGCGCTGCGGTGGACCGAGGGACAGGTAAATATTGCTATACTCACCCCTCCGCCGCGCGTCCCTGCAGCCTCTCCTCTTCTCCCGGCTCTCACAGCAGCGCTTCAGTCCTGCAGCGGTCACGTGCTACCGCTCATTAAAGTCATGAATATGTGCATATTCATGACTTTAATGAGCAGTGCCATGTGACTGCTGCAGGAAGGAGCCGGAGATCGTGGGAGAAGCAGGGGGGCTGCAGAGACCGCGCCGGCGGAGGGGTAAGTATGATCCGACACCCCCGCTCCACCTCCCCCGCCGACCCCCGTATATGACCCGCGTATAAGCCGAGAGGGGGACTTTCAGCCCTAAAAAATGGGCTGAAAATCTCGGCTTATACATGGGTATAAGTATTTGATACACTGATGATTTTGCAAGTTTTCCCACTTACAAAGAATGGAGAGGTCTGTAATTTTTATCTTAGGTACACTGCAACTGTAAGAGACAGAGTCTAAATATAAAAAAAAAAAGAAAATCACATTGTATGATTTTTAATAATTAAATGGCATTTTATTGCATGAAATAAGTATTTGATCACCTACCAACCAGCAAGAATTCTGGCTCTCATAGCCCTGTTAGTTTTTCTTTAAGTAACCCACCTACTCTGCACTCATTACCTCTATTAATTGCACCTGTTTGACCTCGTTAGGTGGATAAAAAACACCTATCCATGTATTCAATCACACTCCAACCTCTCTACCATGGCCAAGACCGAAGAGCTGTTTAAGGACACCAGGGACAAAATTGTAGACCTGCACAGGGCTGGGATGGGCAACAGAACAATAGTCAAGTAGCTTGGTGAGTTTGCACAATTATTAGAAAATGGAAGAAACACAAGATGACTGTCAATCTTCATGGAGTAAGGATGATTCTGAGAAAGGTCAGGAATCATCCCAGTCTACAAGGGAGGACCTGGTCAATGACCTGAAGAGAGCTGGGACCACAGTTTCAAACATTACCGCTAGTAACACACTATGCCGTCATAGCGTAAAATCCTGCAGGGAACGGAAAGGTCCCCCATGCTCACCCCAGCACATGTTCAAGCCCGTTTGAAATTCACCAATGACCATCTGGACGATGCAGAGGAGGCATGGGAGAAGGTCATGTGGTCAGATAAAACTAAAATATAACTTTTTGGTATCGACTCCACTTGCCATGTTTAGAGGACAAAGAAGGATGAGCACACCCCCAAGAACACCATCCCAACCATGAAGCATGGTAGGGGAAACATTATACTTTGGGGGGCGCTTTTCTGCAAAGGTGACAGGACAACTGCACATTATTGAAGGGAGATGGATGGGCCCTTAGTAAGAGTACTAAAGATGGGTCTTGGCTGGGGCTTCCAGCATGACAATGAACCAAAATACAAAGCCAGGGCAACTAAGGATTGGCTCCATCAGAAGCATTTCAAGGTCCTGGAGTGGCCTAGCCAGTCTCCTGACCTGAACCCAATAAAAAATCTTTGGAGGGAGCTGAAACTCAATGTTGCCCAGCGACAGCCCCGAAACCTGAAAGATGTGGAGAAGGTCTGTATGGAGGAGTGGGCCAAAATCCCTGCTGCAGTGTGTGCAAACTTGGTTAAGAACTACAGGAAATGTCTGACCTCTGTAATTGCAAACAAAGGTTTCTGTACCAAATATTATGTTCTGCTTTTTTATTGTATCAAATACTTATTTCATGCAATAAAATGCAAATTAATTATGTAAAAATCATACAATGTAATTTTCTGGATTTTTTTTAGATTCTGTCTCTCACAGTTGAAGTGTATCTACGCTAAAAAATTACAGACCTCTCCATTCTTTGTAGGTGGAAAACTTGAAAATCAGCAGTGTATCAAACACTTATTCAACACACTGTATGATATGCTGTACGTCATGCCATAAATCATACATAGGTTGCACTTCACGAAAATTAAAAGTTCACATAAGGAAACATCTAGATGACATTTCTAATATTACAGGTTTAACCACACCTTTTCTTCTATGACAAAATATTTCAGAACCTCACATCAATGTAGCATTTCCTCATTCCAGGAAATTGGAATAGAAAAGGTTAACAAACCTCCAATGGGAGGGTGCATGAGAAGACGATTATACTCACAAGAGGCATTTTGGATTTACAACCATGGAACTAGATTCCTGAATGGTTTAAAAAAGAAGAAATATTATATTTCATTATTAACATGGGTCACAAGTGTGTTTGTATTACTTGTGCTTCTAATATCTTGTCTGTTTCATATGTTTCTGTTTTTTATTCAGGACCTTTTGTATATCATGTGACAGACTTAACATCAATTGATTGGTTTCTCTTAATATATAAGCACTACGTACTGTGCAAGAAATCAAGTTCTTATTAAGATTGAAACGTGTCCTTTTTTTTCCTCTACTATGGTTTTTCTATATTGGAGTGCCATGGAATTTTAATCATCTCACAATAAAACTTGAATCTTATATCAGCATCTGGAAATAACCCCTCTCTTTTGTATCATTTTTGGATGGATTTTTAAAAAGTCATTACTTCTTTCCTATACTAATCCCCAAAACGGGATAATTTTTAGGTGTTAGGAAACCATTGGAGGTATAAAGTTTAACTCCAGTCACTGGTGTCAGCTGATGGGACTACAGTTCCCATCATCCGACGCCTGCTGCCGCTAATAACAGTGAGAGCAGGAACGGCTCCTGCGCTGTAAATAAATTAAAAAGAAAAAACCCCTGCATGGGTTCCCCTGTATTTTCTATAACCAGCCAGGCAAAACTCACAGATGGGGGCTGCAACCCTCAGCTGTCAGCATTAGCAAGGTTGGCAATCAAGAATAGAGGGGTCCCCACACCATATTTTTTAATTATTTAAATAGTTTTAAAAAACGGCATTGGGTCCCCCATTTTTGACAACCATGCTTGCTAAAGCAGACAGCTGGGAGCTGGTATTCTCAGCCTGGTAAGGGGCCATGGGTATTGCCCCCCCAGCCTAAAAATAGCAGCCTTTAGCCGGCCAGAAAAGGTGCATCTATTAGACGTGCCAATTCTGGCGCTTTGCCTAGCTCTTTCCACTTCTCCTGTAGTGGTGGCAAGTGGGGTTCATATTTATGGGGTTGATGTCACCTTTGTCTTGTCAGGTGACATCAAGCCCACGAATTACTAATGGAGAGGCGTCTACAAGACACCTATCCATTACTAATCCTATGGTTATATGGTAAATAAAGACACAGCCAGAATAAAGTCCTTTATTTCAAATAAAACAAAACACAGTTTTCCATTTTTATTTAAAAATAACAAACACAGCTATACTCACCAAACGCCTAATTTCACTGAATCCCTCATCTCCTGTAATAAACCAAAAATAAAAAAAACAACAATATCCCTCACCTCGCCGTCGTTCTGTCCCATACCGTAATCCATATCTGGGGGATAATTAGTTTTCAACCTGGACAGTGCGAACATGCAATCGTCTAGGCTGAGAACCACTGGTGAATGAGCTGCTGCGAGCGCAGCGTCAGTGACTGGCGGTGACGTCACTGATGCTGCAAAGAAATACCAAAGAAATTTTGCCACTATCATGAAGTACAATACGTCATGAAAAACATTCTCAGAATCACCAGGATCCGTTGAAGTGTTCCAGAGCTATAACCTCATAAAGTGACAGTGGTCAGAATTGCAAGAATTGACCCGGTCATTAACGTGCAAATCACCCTCTGGGTTAAAGGGGTTAAGTAAATTAGGTTACTTGCATTTTTTCAGGCATTTTTAATGCATGTTTTTAAATATGTTTTTATTAAGTTTTTGTCTCTTGTTGCTATGTTGTGATTGCTTTGGTTTTTATACTTCCTGGTATTTGGCTATGACAAAACTTTTTTACTTGTGTATTGTTCGCATCTACAGTCATGGCCAAAAGTTTTGAGAATGACACAAATATTAATTTTTAAAAAGTCTACTGCTTCACTTTTTCTAATGGCAATTTGCATATACTCCTGAATGTTATAAAGAGTGATCAGCTTAACAGCAATTACTTGCAAAGTCAATATTTGGCTAGAAAATGAACTTTATCCCCCAAAACACATTTCAACATCATTGCAGCCCTGCCTTAAAAGGACCAGCTAACCTCTTTTCAGTGATTGCTCCATTAACACAGGTGTGGGTGTTGATGAGGATATGGCTGGAGATCAATCTGTCATGATTAAGTAAGAATGACACCACTGGACACTTTAAAAGGAGGCTGGTGCTTGGCATCATTGTTTCTCTTCTGTTAACCATGGTTATCTCTAAAGAAACACGTGCAGTCATCATTGCAATGCACAAAAATGGCCTAACAGGGAAGAGTATCGCAGCTAGAAAGATTGCACCTCAGTCAACAATATATCGCATCATCAAGAACTTCAAGGAGAGAGGTTCCATTGTTGCCAAAAAGGCTTCAGGGCGCCCAAGAAAGACCAGCAAGCGCCAGGACCGTCTCTTAAAAGTGTTTCTGCTGCGCGATCGGGCTACCAGCAGTGCAGAGCTTGCTCAGGAATGGCAGCAGGCAGGTGTGAGTGCATCTGCACGCACTGTGAGGCGGAGACTCTTGGAGAAAGGCCTGGTCTCAAGGAGGGCAGCAAAGATGCCACTTCTCTCCAGAAAAAACATCATGGACAGACTGATATTCTGCAAAAGGTACAGGCAGTGGACTGCTGAGGACTGGGGTAAAGTTATTTTCTCTGATGAATCCCCTTTTCGATTGTTTGGGACATCAGGAAAACGCCTCATTCGGAGAAGACAAGGTGAGCGCTACCACCAGTCTTGTCTCATGCCAACTGTTAAGCATCCTGAAACCATTCATGTGTGGGGTTGCTTCTCAGCTAAGGGAATCGGCTCTCTCACAGTCTTGCCTAAAAACACAGCCATGAATAAAGAATGGTACCAGAATGTCCTCCAAGAGCAACTTCTCCCAACCCTCCAAGAGCAGTTTGGCCATCAACAATGCCTTTTCCAGCATGATGGAGCACCTTGCCATAAAGCAAAGGTGATAACTAATGGCTCAGGGAACAAAACATAGAGATTTTGGGTCCATGGCCTGGAAACTCCCCAGATCTTAATCCCATTGAGAACTTGTGGCAAATCATCAAGAGACGGGTGGACAAACAAAAACCTAAAAATTCTGACAAAATGAAAGCATTGATTGTACAAGGATGGACTGCTATCAGTCAGGATTTGGTCCAGAAGTTGATTGAGAGCATGCCAGGGAGAATTGCAGAGGTCCTGAAGAAGAAGGGTCAACACTGCAAATATTGACTTGCTGCATTAACTCAGTCTAACTGTCAATATAAGCTTTTGTTACTCATATGTTTGCAATTATTATATTTCTGTCTGTGATAAAAACATCTGTCAAACACACATAAAAACCAGAGGGCAGCAGATCATGTGAAAATATAATATTTGTGTCATTCTCAAAACTTTTGGCCATGACTGTAATGCAAGTCTATGTAAAAAAATCTGCACTTAATACTCAGCGCACCTTCAAGAGAAATTAACTTTGCGGACTTGAAACTCATACCGTAGGTCAGTTTACTCTTATTAGGCTGGAGTCACACACAACCACAAAAAATCGGTCCGTTTTAGACGGTCGACAATCGGATCAAAATAAAAACATCACACATCCTTCTGGCATCCGATTTTCCTTCAAAGATGCGATTTAATCGCATGTGTGTGTACCTTGTAACATCCGATTTTCATCCGACTTGCGAGATTTTCTCGCAGGCTTGCAAAACTGACATATAATGGATCCAAAAGAATAGTATTTAAATGCCAAAAGAAAGAATAGATATATACACATAGAACACATATATATATATGTATATGTCATTGTGACATATATATATACATATATTTATAATTCTTACACTTCTACATACTGTTATAGCCGCTAATTCAATTGCCGGCTTCAGTGAAATCACAGAAGCCGACATGAAATGATACATTGTTTCCACACATTTAACCATGTAATTTCATGTATTTTTATATATGTTTGAAACATACAATTACATGAGTATATGTGTGCTAAATTTCAGACATGTAGGGGTTAATTAAAGGTGGAAATTCGTTGAAAAAAAATGCGTGGGCTCCCGCTGTATTTTCTCCACCAGACAGACAAAGCAAAGCGAGTGGGGGCAGATAATAATAGCCTAGGGAGGGTACATTTTTTTTGTGCCCCCCCTGGCTACTAACATCTGCCCCAGACACCCCAGAAAGGGCAAATCTATAATTAGATTCGCCCTTTCTGGCACTTTGCCCGTCTATTCCCATTGCCCTGTAGCGGTGGCGAATGGGTTAATAAGGGGTTAAAATGACCTTGCAATTGAAAGGTCACTTTAAGCCAGGTTAATAATTGATAGCTGGCAATTAGACAACTATCAATTATTAATCCTATTGTATGAAAGAAAAATCAAACACACACAGTTTAATAAAAAAGAAGTTTAATTAAATAATCACACAGTTTTTGACCATATTTTATTTTCCTGCTAAAACCATTTCCTGTAATAAAAATAAAATAAAAAAGCAAAATTATACTTACCAATCCGATGTACAGTCAGGTCCCACGGTGTAATCCATCAGAAAGGGTTAACAGGTTACAGGTCGCAGAGAGCTAATAATGCTGTCTCAGACCTGTATTCCCCTGAATGAATAACTTCCTCTCCCAGCGAAAGTAGAGGAATAGATTCATGAATGGAGCTTAATTGATTTATTGGCAATTTAACTTTAGTGACCTGACCTAAAGGGAAAGTGGACACAATCAATTAAGCTTCATTCATGAAACACATCCTCTCCTGTCGCCAGGAGAGGAACTTATTCATTCATGAGCTTTGAGCTGAGCATGCAGGATTACTTGCACTGCTTGGCTCAAAGCTAGTTAACCCTTTGTGAAGGATTACAGCGTGGGACGTGACAGATCGGCGGAATAGGTAAGAATAATGTTGTTTTATTTCTTTTTCTTTATTTTAGGAGATCAATGGCTTCGCACGGATTAAGTGTAAAATAAAATATGGTCAAAAAAATGTGTTTTTATTTCATTAAAATTATTTATTCTTAAAGTGTGTGTGTTTTTTTATTTACTTCAATAGGATTAATAATTGATAGTTGTCTAATTGACAGCTATCAATCATTAACCTGCCTTAAGGTCACCTTTCAATTGCAAGGTGACAGTAAGGTGAGATTAACCCATTCGCCACCGCTACAGGGCAATGGGAATAGACAGGCAAAGTGCCAGAAAGGGCGAATCTAATTATAGATTTGCCCTTTCTGGGGTGTCTGGGGGCAGATGTTAGTAGCCAGGGGGGGCACAAAAAAATGCACCCTCCCTGGGCTATTATTATCTGCCCCCACTCGCTTTGCTTTGTCTGTCTGGTGGAGAAAATACAGCGGGAGCCCACGCATTTTTTTTCAACGAAATTACACCTTTAATTAACCCCTACATGTCTGAAATTTTGCACAAATACACTCATGTAATTGTATGTTTCAAACATATATAAAAATACATGAAATTACATGGTTAAATGTGTGGAAACAATGTATCATTTCATGTCGGCTTCTGTGATTTCACAAAACCCGGCAATTGAATTAGCGGCTATTACAGTATGTAGAAGTCTAGGAACTATAAATATATGTATATATACATGTCACAATGACATGTATATATATATATATATATATGTGTTCTATGTGTATATATCTATTCTTTCTAGTCTTTATTAAAGCTGTCAGTGTGATTTTACAGTATAGCCGGGGATGAATTGCCGGCTTTTCTAAAGGACACCGATGCGATTTCATCGCAAGTCACACAGTGTGGTCCGTTTGTAATCAGATTTTTCATCGCTCCCATAGACTTGCATTGGCGATAGTCGACCCACAATCGGTGACAATCGCAGCATGCTGCGATTGTACACGGACGTTTAAAACGGACCACAAAAAATCTGATACTGGGAGCTGCTCCATAGATTAACATAGGTCCGACTGCAATGCGATATTTCATCGCATTGCAGTCGTCCGATTTTGTCGCCAGTGTGACTCCGGCCTTAAAAAAAAAATGGCAAACGTTATGAAATTTATGCAAATCCCATCCTATTTGCTTTACTATGAGATGCTTTGTATTTGGTGCAGTGAAAATATGCAGGGTTAAAAACTTATCATGAGCACGCAACCTTTAAGAGTATACAGTTGTGCTAAAAAGTTTACATACCCCGGCAGAATTTTTGCTTTCTTGGCCTTTTTTCTGAGAATATGAATAACACCAAAACATTTTCTCCACTCATGGTTAGTGGTTGGGTGAAGCCATTTACTGTCAAACTACTGTGTTTTCTCTTTTTAACCCCTTCACCCCCAAGGGTGGTTTGCACGTTAATGACCGGGCCAATTTTTACAATTCTGACCACTGTCTCTTTATGAGGTTATAACTCTGGAACGCTTCAACGGATCTTCGCGATTCTGAGATTGTTTTCTCGTGACATATTGTACTTCATGTTAGTGGTAAAATTTCTTCCATATAACTTGCGTTTATTTTTGAAAAAAACACAAATATGGCGAAAATTTTGAAAATTTTGCAATTTTCAAACTTTGAATTTTTTTTCCCTTAAAACAGAGAAATATGTCACACAAAATAGTTAAGAAATAACATTTCCCACATGTCTACTTTACATCAGCACAATTTTGGAAACAAAATTTTTCTTTGTTAGGAAATTATAAGGGTTAAAAGTTGACCAGTGATTTCTCATTTTTACAACAAAATTTACAAAGCCATTTTTTTAGGGACCACCTCACATTTGAAGTCACTTTGACGGGTCTATAAAGCAGAAAATACCCAAAAGTGACACCATTCTAAAAACTGCACCCCTCAAGCTACTCAAAACTACATTCAAGAAGTTTATTAACCCTTCAGGTGCTTCACAGGAGCTGAAGCAACGTGGATGGAAAAAATTAATATTTAACTTTTTAGCCACAAAAATGATCTTTTACAAACTTTTTTTTATTTTCACAAGGGTAAAAGGAGAAAATGGGCAGATAAAGTTGTTGTGCAATTTCTCCTGAGTACGCCAATGCCCCATATGTGGGAGAAAACCACTGTTTGGGCACACGGCAGAGCTCGTAAGGGAAGGAGCGCCGTTTGACTTTTTCAAACTAAAATTGGCTGGAATTGAGACTGGACGCCATGTCGCGTTTGGAGAACCTCTGATGTGCCTAAACAGTGGAAACCCCCACAAGTGACATCATTTTGGAAACTAGACCCCTTAAGGAACTTATCTAGATCTGTTGTGAGCACTTTGAACCCCAAAGTATTTCACAAAAGTTTATAATGCCTGGGTGTGAAAAAAAAAAAAACAATTTTCCACAAAAATGATTTTTTAGTCCCAAATTTTTGATTTTTCCCAAGAATATTAGACCCCAAAACTTGTTGTACAATTTGTCCTGAGTACGCTGATACCCCATATGTGGGGGGGGGAAACTGTTTGGGCGCACGGCAGGGCTTGGAAAGGAAGCAGTAACGTTTTGGAATGCAAACATTGATGGGGGTCATGTTCTGTTTGTAGTGCCCCAGATGAGCCTAAACAGTGGAAAACCCCCACAAGTGACCCCATTTTGGAAGCTAGACCCCCTAAGGAACTTATCTAGATCTTTGGTGAGCACTTTGAACCCCAAGTGCTTCACACAAGTTTATAATGCCCGGGCATGAAAATAAAAAATCCTATTTTTTTCCACAAAAATGATCTCTTAGTCACTAATTTTTTATTTTCCCATAGGTAACAGGAGAAATTGTACCACAAAATTTGTTGTCCAATTTGTCCTGAGTACGCTGATACCCCATATGTGAGGGGGAACCACTGTTTGGGCGCATGGCAGAGCTCGGAATGGAAGGAGCACCATTTGACTTTTTCCAACCAAAATTGGCTGGAATTGAGATTGGACGCTATGTTGCATTTGGAGAGCCCCTAATGTGCCTAAACAGTGGAAACCCCCCACAAGTGACCCCATTTGGGAAACTAGACCCCCTAAGGAACTTATCTAGATCTTTGGTGAGCAATTTGAACCCCCAAGTGCTTCACACAAGTTTATAACGTAGAGCCGTAAAATTAAAAAATCATATTTTTTCCACAAAATTGATCTTTTCACCCCAATTTTTATTTTCCCAAGGGAAACAAGACTCCAAAAGTTATTGTGCAATTTGTCCTGAGTGCGCTGATACCCCATATGTGGGGGTAAACCACTGTTTGGGTGCATGGCAAAGTTTGGAAGGGAAGGAGGCCGTTTGACTTTTTCAACGCAGAATTGGCTGGATGCCATGTCGTGTTTGGAGAGCTCCTGATCTGCCTAAACAGTGGAAACCCCCCACAAATGACACCATTTTGGAAACTAGACCCCTCAAGGAACTTATCTAGATGTGTGGTGAGCACTTTGAACCCCAAAGTGCTTCACAGAAGTTTATAACGTACAGCCGTAAAATAAAAAATCTCTTTTTTTTTTTTACAAAAATGTTTTTTTCGCCCCCAATATTTTATTTTCACAAGGGTAACAGGAAAAATTGGACCCCAAAAGTTGTTGTCCAATTTGTCCTGAGTATGCTGATACCCAATATGTGGGAGTAAACTACTGTATGGGCGCACGTCGGGGCTCGGAAGGGAAGTAGTGACGTTTTGGATTGCAGACTTTGATGGAATGGTCTGGGGGAGTCATGTCGCATTTGGAGAGCCCCTGATGCGCCTAAACAGTGGAAACCCCCCACAAGTGACCCCATTTTGGAAAATAGACCCCACAAGGAACTTATCTAGATGTGTGGTGAGCACTTTGAACCCCGAAGTGCTTCACAGAAGTTTATAACGTACAGCCGTAAAAATAAAAAATCCTTTTTTTTTTTACAAAAATGATTTTTTCGCCCCCAATATTTTATTTTCACAAGGGTAACAGGAGAAATTGGACCCCAAAAGTTGTTGTCCAATTTGTCCTGAGTACGCAGATACCCAATATCTGGGAGTAAACTACTGTATGGGCGCACGTCGGGGCTCGGAAGGGAAGTAGTGACGTTTTGGATTGCAGACTTTGATGGAATGGTCTGGGGGCTTCATGTCGCATTTGGAGAGCCCCTGATGCGCCTAAACAGTGGAAACCCCCCACAAGTGACCCCATTTTGGAAAATAGACCCACAAGGAACTTATCTAGATGTGTGGTGAGCACTTTGAACCCCGAAGTGCTTCACAGAAGTTTATAACGTACAGCCGTAAAAATAAAAAATCCTTTTTTTTTTACAAAAATGATTTTTTCGCCCCCAATATTTTATTTTCACAAGGGTAACAGGAGAAATTGGACCCCAAAATTTGTTGTCCAATTTGTCCTGAGTACGCTGATACCCAATATGTTGGAGAAAACGACTGTATGGGTGCACGTCTGGGCTCGGAAGGGAAGTAGTGATGTTTTGGATTGCAGACTTTGATGGAATGGTCTGGGGGCATCATGTCACATTTGGAGAGCCCCTGATGCGCCTAAACAGTAGAAACCCCCCACAAGTGATCCCATTTTGGAAAATAGACCCCACAAGGAACTTATCTAGAAGTGTGGTGAGCGCTATGAAGCCCCAAGTACTTCACAGAAATTTTATAACATACAGCCGTAAAAACAAAAAAAATCATTTTTTTTACAAAAATGATTTTGTCGCCCCCAGTTTTTTATTTTCCCAAGGGTAACAGGAGAAATAGGCCAAATTGCACAATAACTCTTGTGGTCCAGAGTACGCTGATACCCCATATGCGGGGGTAAACTACTGTTTGGGCGCATGGCAGAGCTCAGAAGTGAAGGAGCACCATTTGACTTTTTCAACGCAGAATTGGCTGGAATTGAGATCAGACGCCATGTCACATTTGGAGAGCCCCTGATGTGCCTAAACAGCAGAAACCCCCCAATTCTAACTCCAACCCTAACCCCAACACACCCCTAACCCTAGTCCCAACCCTAACCACAAACCTAACCCTAACACACCCCTAACCGTAATCCCAACCCTAATTCTAACTTTAGCGCCAACCCTAACCCTAACGGAAAAATGGAAATAAATACATTTTTTAAATTTTATTATTTTTCCCTAACTAAGGGGGTGATAAAGGGGGGTTTGATTTACTATTTATAGCGGGTTTTTGTGATTGGCAGCTGTCACGCTAAAAGACGCTTTTTATTGCAAAAAATAGTTTTTTGCATCACCACATTTTGAGAGCTATAATTTTTGCATATTTTGGCCCACAGAGTCATGTGAGGTCTTATTTTTTGCGGGACGAGGTGACGTTTTTATTGGTACCATTTTTGAGCAGGTGACATTTTTTGATCGCTTTTTATTTCGATTTTTGGGAGGTTAGAATGAACAAAAATCAGCAATTCATGAATTTCTTTTGGGGGAGGCGTTTATACCGTTCCGTGTGTGGTAAAATTGATAAAGCAGTTTTATTCTTCGGGTCAGTACGATTACGGCGATACCTCATTTATATCATTTTTTTTATGTTTTGGCGCTTTTATAGAATAAAAGCAATTTTATATAAAAAATTATTATTTTTGCATCGCTTTATTCTGCGAGCTATAACTTTTTTATTTTTTCACTGATGATGCTGTATGATGGCTCGTTTTTTGCGGGACAAGATGACGTTTTCAGCGGTACCATGTTTATTTATATTGGTCTTTTTTATCGCGTGTTATTCCACTTTTTGTTCGGCGGTATGATGATAAAGCATTGATTTTTTGCTTCTTTTTTTTTTTTTTTTTAAGGGGTTCACTAAAGGGGTTAACTAGTGGGACAATTTTATAGGGGGGGTCGTTACGGACGCGGCGATACTAAATATGTGTACTTTTATTGTTTTGTTTTTTTTATTTACAGGAAAAAATGAATTTATTGGGGAATATTTTTTTTTTTTTTATGATTTTTTTTACCACTTTTTATTTTTATTTTTTTTACTTTTTTACTTTGTCCCAGGGTGGGACATCACAGTATTTTAGCAGATCGCTGGTGTGACAGTGTGCACAGCACTCTGTCACACCAGCGATCGCTCTGGCATCGCTGCAGGCTTCCCCAGCGCCTGCTCTCAGCAGGCACTGAGGAAGCAGCCTCCCTGCAGGACCCCGGCGCCATCTTGGATCCGGGGACCTGGAGGGAGGACGGACCCTCGGAACAGCGCGACACATCGCGCTGCTCTGAGGGTCTCAAGGGAGCGCGCAGGGAGCCCCCTGCCTGCGCGATCCTCCCCTGTGCCCCGGGTACAGCGCGATCATGTTTGATCGCGGTGTGCCAGGGGTTAATGTGCCGGGAGCGGTCCGTGACCGCTCCTGACACACAGTCACGGGTGTCAGCTGTGATAATCAGCTGACACCCGGCGGCGATCAGCTGCGCTCCCCCTGGGAGCGCAGCTGATCGCCCATGACGTACTATTCCGTCCATGGGAATTAGGTCCAGGGTCACATGGACGGAATAGTACATCTGATGGAATAAAGGGGTTAAATCATAATGACAACCCAAAACATCCAAATGACCCTGATCAAAAGTTTACATACTCTGGTGATTTTTGCCTGATAACATGACCAGAAGCTGACAAAAGTGGTTTTGAATGGCTACTAAAAGTTACATCCTCACCTGTGACCTGTTTGCTTGTAACCAGTGTTTGCATAAAAGCTGAGTGAGTTTCTGAGATCCAGACAGACTCTTGCATCTTTCATCCAGCCACTGACGTTTCTGGATTGTGAGTCATGGGGAAAGCAAAAGAATTGTCAATGGATCTACAGGAAAAGGTAGTTGAAATGTATAAAACAGGAAAAGGATACAAAAAGATATCCAAGGAATTGATAATGCCAGTCAACAACCTTCAAACTGTGATTAACAAATGGAAAATCAGGGGCTCTGTAGAAACAAAACCACAGTCAGGTAGACCAACAAAAATTTTGTCCATAACTGCCAGGAAAATTGTTTGGAATGCAAAGAAAAACCCACAAATAACATCAGCTGAAATACAGGACTCTCTGAAAATTAACGGTGTGGCTGTTTCAAGATGCACAATAAGGAGGCACTTGAAGAAAAATGGGCTGCATGGTCGAGTCGCCAGAAGAAAGCCATTACTGCACAAATGTCACAAAGTATCTCGCCTACAATACGCAAAACAGCACAGAGACAAGCCTCAAAACTTCTGGAACAAGGTAATTTGGAGTGATGACGAGACCAAAATTTAACTTTTTGGCCACAACCATAAACGTTACATTCGGAGAGAGGTCAACAAGGCCTATGATGAAAGGAACACCATTCCTACTGTAAAGCAAGGAGGTGGATCTTGGTCAAAGTTGAAGGAAAGATGAATGCAGCACGTTATCAGCAAATACTGGAGGCAAAATTGCAATCATCAGCCCGGGAGCTGCGCATGGGACGTACTTGGACGTTCCAACATGACAACGATTCAAAGCAGAAGGCCAAGTCGACCTGTCATTGGATACAGCAGAACAAAGTGAAGGTTCTGGAGTGGCCATCTCAGTCTCCTGACCTCAATATCATTGGGGAGATGTCAAGCATACAGTTCATGCTAGACAGCACAGGAATTTACAGGAACTGGAGGCTTTTTGCCAAGAAGAGTGGGCAACTTTACCATCTGAAAAAATAAAGAACCTCATCCACAACTACCACAAAAGACTTAAGCTGTCATTGACGTTAGAGGAGGCAATGCACAGTATTAAGAAATGGGGTATGTAAAGTTTGGATCAGGGTCATTTGGATGTTTTGGGTTGTCATCATGATTTAAAATGTAAAAACACAGTAGTTTGACAATAAATGATTTCACCCAACCACTAACCATGAGTGGAGAAAACGTTTTGGTGTGATCATTCATATTCTCTGAAAAAAGGTCAAAAAAGCAAACATTCGACCCGGTATGTAAACTTTTGAGCACAACTGTAGATAGGTGCAAAATATATTGTGTTCTTTATGCTTGGTTGAAAGATAGAGACTTAGTAAAAGTTTGAAACTGGACAGTGATATTACAAAAAAAAAGAGTAAAAAAGGAGGAGATGATGGGTGCGTGCAATGGGGGGTTGTGTTTAGTGCAGGAAGGCCTGTCTGTGAGCATAATCTCTTTGATTAAAGAAACAAAAAAAGAAAATCATTTTGTTTAGCGTGGTTGCATGAATTGTGCAATTATGTGTATCTATGTTTTTATGTGTTCTATCTTTACAAGTGTGTGAGTATTGAGGCTATGTAAAGGAAACCTGACAGCTGATGTGTCACAGGTGTGTCAGAAGCTGCAGACGGTCGCGCGGCATCTAGCTGTGGAAGGTCTCTGCATTTGGCTTTTCAGACACAATTCTTAACCCTTCTGACTCTTTGACCCGGTGGCAACCTTTTTCCAGCTCTAATTGATACACCTGGACCTTTGTGTTTATAGACTCCCAGCCTGCTGCTGGGAATCGCCGGTGATATTTCCATTTTCCCCTGTTGAGACTTGGAGCTATAGCAGTCAGTTATCTTCCTCTTGATGTTGCTGGAGAACCTCTGTGTTACATCACTAAGTCTACTCAAGATAAGTGTTCACCTTGTTTGTCTATCCCAGCTGTCTTTAGTGGTAGTGGGGATCAATTAGTGTGACCCTGTCGTTCCCTAAGCAGGGCTTATTGCCAGGGTGAGGCACAGATTAGGTTCCTGCTCGGCGATAGGTGCAGAACCTTTATAGGGACATTTAGGGCAGACAGCGTGACTTTAGATCTGCCTAGGGGTCTCCACTCCCCCCTTCCCTAGTGTTGGACTCCCTTTCTCTCATCCCTTCGTGTTGCACTTAGTCTTTCCTGTTATGATTTGGTAGCTGAGGAGGACAGGAGCAAAATACCGCCAAAGCAGCAAGACACCAGAGAGGCTGGAACCTAATGGGTTGCAGATCCCTAAACTAACCGCACAACTAGAAGTAGCCGTGGAGCGTACCTACGGTGATCCTAGACGCCTCGGCACAGCCGGAGAGTTAGCTACACCTAAAGATAGAAAGAGGAAAGCTAACTGCCCCGGAGTAAAGCCCCCAAAGAAACAGGAAGCCCACAAACATGTAATGGTGGTTAGACAAGAGGAAAACATTAACACAGACAGAAAATAGAATGAGCAAATGTTGGGGCCCAAATCTGTCTAGAAAGTAAAGTACAGGAGAGAAATTCTGTCTGCAATCCAGAAAAACCCTAATAAAAATACCAGCACTTCTGATTACAAAAAACCTGAGACCACACGATCTCGACCACCTATATCAGATCTCTGGTGTGACACACAGCTACCCAGCAATAAAAAATATCACTGGAACAGAGAACAAGTGCAAATACAAAATGAGAACAGAGGGCAGCGCAAGCCCCCAAAGGGGACCCGGCTGAAGTCCAAGGCAAGACTGCAAAAAGCAAGGAAAATCCAACCACAGAAAAAAAAAACAGAATTCACTTATCTGAATGATAGCAGGAAAGCAAGCTGAAATTCCAACAAAGACCTGGAAGCAACAATTGATTACCGGCGAGGATCATGGGAGTTCAGCTCACTTGTATCAGGCCAGTCAGCCCCACTTGACACCCATTCCTTAATTGGTTCAATACCCTCAGCAACCACCGGAGGGAGCCTCAGCTCCGAAGTCGTCTCCAACACATTCACAACACTTTCCTACACTGTATGTGACATGATGCATGCTGCCCAATCTACGGACAGCCAACTGTCGGTATGATTTCAGGCTTTTGTGTTTGACCCTGTAGTGTTTCACAGAAATAAATACATTAAATGCTGCTGAGTACTGAGCTGCACAGGAGACTAGCTAGAAGCAGGGTCCCTGCTGTTTTCTCTTGGCTCAATGGCAGTGACTGACAGGTCTCTTCCTGTGTCCATGTGTAAGGAGAGAGACTTGTACCTTCAGGGCAGTGGGTGGGGGAAAACCTCTGGGAATCTGCCTGTCTGTCTAGTCTCCTATGTGGCTTTGTCATTCGGGTTTTTAAAATATGTTTTTCTCTGAAACGTCACAACGTTTCAGAGTCAAACACATATGGCTGAAATCCTACAGCCAATGTCCGATGCCTGCTGCTGGTGGACCGGGAAGCCTGCATCTACTCTCTGGTTCTCTTTAAGTACTAAAGCTTACCCCTCAAATTTATAAATTTTAAAATGCTCTTTTTTTGCATTAATAGCCATCCCAACTGTAGTTGTAAGCAAAGTGGGTTTTAAATGATTGTCTGGTATGTACAGTATGTGGGCATGTGTAGAGTGGAAAGGCTCAGTCTGGTTGCTGATCCAACAGAGAGAAGAGCAGGGGGGGGCGGAGCTAGCTGGCAATGTGAGAAGAAGCAGGACCCAGGAGCTCCAGTGAAATTATCCTGTTATCTTTCATTATCCTGAGCCCTGAGGGGTCTGGACAATCTCACTGTCTTCCTCTGGGACCCGTGGTGCTGACAGGCGGTGACCGGGAGGTCAGAGGCAGAGATCTCCGTCATTATGAGGAAGACACGGCCGGTGAGAGGTGAGGAGAGAGGAATTCAAGATGGCGCTGCACAGCAGCGTGGGCTGGCAGCCAGCAGGCGTGCGGAGGAGAGGAGGAGGGAGACAGCAGCCAGGCTGCAGAAATTTGTGTGATCCCTCACCAATGGCTCTCCTACACACTGCCAGCAAGTAAAAGCTGGATTAGAGAGAGATGCAGGACAGATGGAGATGGAAGGCTCCCAGGAGATGCAGGGGGCAGGGGACGTCATGAAGTCTCAGGCTGGGGAACATATCCAGGATCCTGTGCTCAAGGCCACTGCGGAAAAGGCTGATAATCCTCCCACCCTCACTGATGTTCTGAATGCTGTGTCAAAGGGGAACGCAGCGCTGGCCCTGCAGATGAAAGACATTAAAGATGAGTTGAGGAATGTGAGGCAGGACATTAGATCCCTAAATGACAGAACCACTGAGCTGGAGGAGAGACAGAGTGAGGTGGAAGATGTATTATGGCCTGTCAGAACACAAGTTGAACAATACGGCAAAGTAATAGAAGCACTCAGAGCCAAGCAGGATGACTTGGAAAATCGGATGCGCCGCAATAATGTGCGTATAGTGGGGGTCCCCAGAAAAGGCAGAAGGAAATAGAGCTGTGGAATATTTTGAGGATTGGATTCGCAAATCGTTTGGGAATAATGTGCTATCCCCATTGTTTGCAATAGAAAGAGCCCATAGGGTCCCCACTAAACCTCAGCCGCCTGGGGCACAGCCAAGCACTGTTTTGATCCGAATTCTTCATTATATGGATAGAGACGCCATCTTGAGAGAGGCCAGAGACATGACTGACCTAACCATAAATGGGCAACAAATTTCATTGTATCCGGATTTCTCCATTGAAGTTCAAAATAAGTGACGGCAATTTCAAGATGTTAAACGCCGGTTGCGATCCTTAAAGGTGCCTTACTCGATGCTGTACCTGGCCAAGCTGCGAGTGGCTGCTATGGGAGCTACCCATTTCTTCCAGTCTCCGAGGGATGCATGGGATTGGCTGGATAAGAATGAGAAAACATTGCGTCATTCGGAGACTTGAGTCTGTTTATCCTTATGTATGATTTACTTCATGATAATGGATCTGCACTAAATGCCTTTTGGGAGTTATTTCAAGATACCTCCCTCTGGATTGACTGTCAGCGGAGAAATGATGGATCTCCCCTTCTTTTCTCTTCCCTCCATTCTGCATTATGTCCATGAATATGCAAAAAATATTTGGATAACGAGGACTTCGAAAATATGGGGAGCAAACTGGGACTGTGGTATGGAGAGGATTTGTTTTCTTTTCCCTTGTTTTTGTAGCTCCTGATTGCTGGCGGTGATAAGCTGCTATCAACGCTTCCCTTTTTCTGGAGAGCTGACGGTTCGTGGTCTGGACTCTCGTGCTAAGCGGAGAAGAAGACCCCGGCCTCCAGTACTATGGTTAAATGGGGTATTGAACTAGTTGGGAAGGGGGGGTGGGCATGTTGGGAATTGTTTCTACTTTCTCTCAATTGTCTCTTGATGTATGGGGCTATTGCGGCTAGGTATATGCGAGAAATGCTTCCTCACGCTGCTCTATTGCTTTTATGTTTCATAAGCAGGTACTATGGCTCGAAACCTTAAAATATTGACGTGGAATGTCCGGGGCCTGAACGAGCCGACTAAGCGTTAAAGCAGTGCTTGACTATGTAAAATCTTCGCAGGCGGAAGTGATATGTTTGCAGGAAACACATATGACAAAGGATAGACTTCAATCTATGCGTCCTCGATGGGTTGGGAAGTGTTTTCATTCCACCTTTTCCACTTATTCTAGGGGAGTGAGTGTGCTGTTTAGAAAAAATACTACGTTCTGTGAATCTGATTCCAAAATAGACGTGGATAGTCGATTGGTATGTTTGAGGGGCAGATTGAATGAAATTGAATGTTTGATTGTCCCTCCTCAGTACTCTGGAACAGTGTTGAAGGAGAGTCTTCAGTTTGTGGAGAGACATCCGAGAGTCCCGACGATAATACTGGGTGATTTTAACAATGTACTGGATAACACATTAGATAGATCGCAGGGGTCAGGGGGATCAATAAGAGATCAGACACCCTTTGGGAGATTGTTGGATGAGGTGGAACTGGTAGATTTATGGTGACGAGATAATCCACGAACAAGATTGTACTCATGCATGTCCCTCTCTCATGGCTTGCTGTCTAGGATTGATATGATACTGGGTAACTCACAGGCAGTTCGACTGTCCAGAGGAGTCGAGTATCAACCTAGAGCCTTGTCGGATCACTCCCGTTATGGTAACATTCAGCTGGGAAAATGGCGGGAGGGGGAACGGGCACCATGGTCGTTTAACGCATTCTGGTTACCTATTATTCAGGCAGATGCTAGGATTCCTGACTTGCTTAAAGAATTTTTTGTTATTAATGAGGGTACAGCCCCCAGGGAAAAAATATGGGATGCGTCTAAAGCCTACCTGAGAGGATTGTTGATCTCGGAAGTGAATTGAGTTAAAACTAAGTCTAGAGAATATGGGGAACTCCTACAGAAGGAAGTTATCGCTGCAGAACTGCAATACTTGAAAACTCCGTCTGATACACATTTTAACGTATTAAAGGACGCGGAAAAAAGATCAGCCCAACATAAGCTTTCAAAAGCTGCAGATAAACGATATTTTCGGCGACAGGTTTATTTCGGGGAGGGAGAGGGAACTGGACATCTGCTAGCTACCCTGATCAAGACTCAAACTGGCCCTGCAATGGTGGCTGAGATAAAAAATAAAAACGGGGAGCTAGAAAGATCTGGGGCAATTCTAGCAACTTTTAGTGAGTTTTTTGAGACATTATATAATTCGCCATGGGGGTTCTCTGATGAGTTGCTCAGTAGGTTTTTGGGGACTACTAGTCTGCCTACTCTGCCGGAATCGGAAGCTGTTGGGCTGGAGGCACCAATTAGTCTGGAGGAATTAGAGGAGGCTCTAGATTCTATGGCAGGGAATAAGACACCAGGGTCTGATGGGCTGCCTGTGGAGGTATATAAACAGTACTCAAATATAATACTTCCACAGCTGCTGAAGGTGTTTAAAGCGGCTAGGGAAGATGGGCACTTGCCCCGGTCATTGAATGAAGCAATCATAGTGGTGATCCCCAAGGCTGATAAGGATCCTTGTCTTCCAGAGTCATACCGAACTATCTCCCTTTTAAATGTTGATGTCAAGATTTTGGCAAAAATCCTGGCAATGCGGCTGTCTAGAGTAATATCTAGTATTATTCATCCAGATCAAACTGGTTTTATGCCGGAGAAATCGACTACAATTAATATCCGTCAGTTGTATTTAAATCTACAGATGCCATCAAATGAAAAGGAACCTAGAGCAGTTGCATCTTTGGATGCTGCCAAAGCATTTGACAGCGTCGAATGGCCATACCTGTGGGCTATATTAGCCAAGATGGGCTTCCGTAAAAATTTTATTGCCTGGATACAGCTGCTGTATTCATATCCAAAATTAGAGTAAATGGGGAGATTTCAAATACAATTAACTTACACAGAGGTACCAGACAGGGGTGCCCCTTGTCTCCCCTACTGTTTGCTCTGGCAATTGAGCCCTTGGCAGTAGTAATTCGGGCGACACCTGAAATTAAAGGGTTTGAATATGAGTCTTTGCAAGAAAAAATAGCGTTGTATGCTGATGATATGCTTTTGTTTTTGGGAGTTTGGCCATCCTCTTTGAGGGTGGCAATGGAAGTCTTTGAATCCTTCGCAGCGATCTCTGGTCTACGTATTAACTGGGAGAAATCTTCAATTATGCCGGTGGAGAGGCCCCCGAGAACTCCCCGGGATCGACCGGACGCTTAAATGTAGTCAAAGAGTTTAAATACTTGGGAATCCATATTGGGCATAATATACAAAATTTTGAGCATTTAAATATTACCCCGCTACTTGCTAAATTTTAGCAAAAAGTAAAGGACTGCTGCAAGTTACCACTGAGTATGGTGGGAAGGGCAAACCTAGTTAAAATGGTTCTCATGCCACAAGCTTTGCATGTCCTCCATAGTGCGCCCATTTGGATTCCTGGTCGAGTCTTTTATCAGATAAATAGATTATTTAGAGAGCTTATCTGGAAGAGGAGTGTTCCTAGAATTCGGTTGGAGGTTTTGCGTAGATCTAAAGAACTTGGGGGCTTAGCGGTTCCTGACCCGTTTCTGCATTATTTTGCAGCGCAGTTGCAGCATTTTAGAGGATGGGGGGAGGAGGATTCCATTATGCAAAGTTTCTCGGGATGTATGCTTATATGTGTAGTGGGAAAGGACTTACTGGTGCAGGCGCTAGACTCGGGGCGGTTCCATCAGGGTCGAGCTATCAATAGTCCGACAATGAAGTGCATGGACAAGGTATGGAACATGGCCAAAGAAATATTGGGTATACAGGGAGTCACGGGGCATTCCCTGATTTGGAGAAACTTGACATGTACAGAGCTAATTAAATTGGAGGGTTTTGAGCTATGGGAGAGGAGAGGGATTAAACTAATATCACAGCTTTATTCAAAAGGTGAGTTTCGATATTTTGAGGATATTAAACAGACGTTTTCCATTCCCAATGCAAGATATTTTCAATATCTCCAGCTGAGACATGCTTGTAAAACACAACAGCGACTCATTCCACTAGGTAACCCAGCCAAAACTCCGTTGTTGGATAGAGTAGTGGGGGGAGGAGGATCAAGAGGTATTATATCCATGATATATGCAACAATGTTGGAAAAGAAAGTGGCAAGCTTGGAGGCATTGAAGAATAAGTGGCAAGTTGATGTAGGTGATTTAACAGATGATGAATGGGAAGATGCATTGCAAGAAGTCACAAAAATCTCGGTTAGCGAGGCACAGAAAGTGTCACATCTTTTTTTGCTTCATCGAGTTTATCGAACTCCTGTACGGCTGTTGAAAATGGGATATGCTAGAGAGGCTGATTGTTGGAAGTGTGGAATGCCCAATGCGGATCTGATACACATGACCTGGAACTGTCCCCGGCTACGTAGGTTTTGAGGAGATGTGACTGATTTACTTAATACTGTCTATCAATGTCAAATGGTACTAGACCCCAAAATGGCTCTCCTGGGTCGAGTGGAGAATTTGCCACTCTCGGAGGGACACCAGCTGGCAGTCTCACGAATATTATATCAAGCTCGTAAGAGAGTGGCGGCTCACTGGAAGGGATCTTCTGTACCTACAATCACGGAAGTTACTGATGCAGTTAATAATAACATAGATATGGAGAAATATGTGTACCAAAAGAGAAGAACAATTAAGAAATGGGAGGATATATGGGCGCCTTGTTTGGACACACCCGGGTTGGCTCCTTCTAGATTAACATGGATGAGAGCATTGGGGAGGATATAACTTGGGAACTCTGGCTGTGAGAGACCAAATGCATCGAGAGAGAAGAGTGTTTTTCTTTGTCGGGTGAGGGTGGGGGGTAAGATGGGAGGGATTTTTGTGGGTCCTATTGTGTTTATGTAATACACTATTTAGGAATTATTCTGTATGTGATTACCTGTTTTTTCAGTTTTTGAAAATGTTTAATAAAAAAATTACCTGATTAAAAAAAAAAAAGAGAATAGCAGGGCCTGTGTCGCTGCAAGGATGAGAGACTGTCTGCTTAATTTGCCTACCCAAAGTAGGAACTGTGTTTGTTTTCTTTTGTTACTTTTCTTTTAATATTGTGAAGGTTCATGACGTTTATTAAAACTCACCTTGCTTGACAAGAACCTGATGCCTGTGTATACCTGAAGTGCTGCCCGAAAGTGACTGGTCCTTCGACTATAATATGGTCTTTACGTTGGTGAATGACCACCACATGTAGAAATAAGAACCAGGCTGTTTGATACAACTCCAACATTTCGGGTCATTCGTACAAGTGTATCTACAAAGTTATCTCGGAGTAATTATTATTATTATTATTTATTTTTAGAGAAGCATTGATTCCATGGTGCTGTACATGAGGAGGGGTCACATACAAAACAAATATAAAAATAAAATTTAATTTTTTATATTTTTTTATTAAATAAACAAACTAACAATGACAGATTGGTACAGAGGGGAGAGGACCCTACCCTCATGGGCTTACACTCTATAGGATAATGGGGAAGAAGGCAGTAGGTTCAGGGGTTTCAGCAGGTCCGGTGATGTTGAGGCGGAAGCAGGGTCATTGCAGGCTGTAAGTTTTTCTGAGGAGATGAGTTTTCAAGTTCCGCTTGAAAGTTCCAAATGTAGGGAATAATCGAACATGTTGGGCAACAGAATTCCAGAGGATGGGGTATACTCGGGGATTGGATGAGGAGTGTATGAGTGTGGAAGAGAGGGAGGTCTTGGGAGGACAGCAGATTACGTAGTGGGGGGGTATCAGGAGATTAGTTCACAGAAATACAGAGGAGACAGATTATGGATGGCTTTGTAGGTCAGTGTTAGTAGCCTAAAGTGGATATGTTGTGGAATTGGGAGCCAATTAAGGAATTTGCAGAGGGGAGAAGTGGAGGAGTATCAAGGAGAGAGGTGGATTAGTCAGGCAGCAGAGTTAAGGTACAGAAGGGAGAGGCGCAAGAGTGTTAGCAAAGGAGGATACTGCAGTAGTCGAGGCAGGAGATGATGAGGGCATGCACTATTATTATGGTAACATGGAGGGGGGGGGAGGAGTATGATCCAGTACTACCATCCAGGTATTAAAATAATACTTTTATTTATAATTCATTAAAAAAACTTTTTAAAATTAACACCTGATGCGTTTCTGGCACGCAGGGTGTCCTTAGTCAGAAATGCAGGGTGCCCTGCTTGCTACAAATGCGTCAGGTGTTGATTTTAACTGGATGGTAGTGCTGATTCATACACCCCTCCTTCATTTTTCCATTTGGCTGCTATCACCAGCAGGATCGGCATCCTCCAGAGAACATCAACTGGGATTTATGATCACAATGGCATGGTGAGCTATAATAGCCCCTTTCCTTTTCCATTATTTTATTTATAATTAGAGGAGGCTCTAGATTCTATGGCAGGGAATAAGACACCAGGGTCTGATGGGCTGCCTGTGGAGGTATATAAACAGTACTCAAAGATAATACTTCCACAGCTGCTGAAGGTGTTTGAAGCGGCTAGGGAAGATGAGCACTTGCCCCTGTCATTGAATGAAGCAATCATAGTGGTGATCCCCAAGGCTGATAAGGATCCTTGTCTTCCAGAGTCATACCGAACTATCTCCCTTTTAAATGTTGATGTCAAGATTTTGGCAAAAATCCTGGCAATGCGGCTGTCTAGAGTAATATCTAGTATTATTCATCCAGATCAAACTGGTTTTATGCCGGAGAAATCGACTGCAATTAATATCCGTCAGTTGTATTTAAATCTACAGATGCCATCAAATGAAAAGGAACCTAGAGTAGTTGCATCTTTGGATGCTGCCTGTCACGGGTGTGTCGCCACGAAGATCGTCGCGATTACACAACCTGACTTTGCACAGCTGAGTTTTTGGTGCTAGGTGTTTTTCGGCAGTGAGGGAGTTAATTTCTCCTCTCTCTGTGCTAGACGAGGCCCAACCTCGCCCAGCTGCAGTTAATACTGCAGTAATGGGATTCCTTCAAATACCTGCCAGTCTGCTAGGGAAGTGTCGGTGAAAGCATTCATGCAGACCAGCAGAGCGGATCGTGGTATTGTGAAGTCTGAAGTGAAGAGTACCTGGTGTGGTTTTCTCCCCTCCTCACTTTATTATTTATCTCCTTACCCGTTGGTGTTCCCTCTGTAGTTGTAGAGTGAGTTTTGTATGCAAGGTGGTCTTTTGTTTTACCCCTTGTACTGTCTCGTTCGTCTTATACTGTTTGTAGGAATTTACCTTCCCGTCCCCTGTGGTGGTGATCAGGGTCCTTCTCAGGACTAGATTACTGAGGGTCAGGGATTCACAGGAGATAGGGTTACGCTGGCGGCCTGGACCTCTGTACCATCAACAGTACCTCCAGGTAGAGGGATTAGTCAGGGCCCCAGCTTAGGGTCAGCATAGACCCCGGACCTCCTGTATACAGTGACAGCGTGACATTTTCTCCGACCATACTAAAGATTATCTCCAGCCACCATGGATCCAGTAGCCAGTCTAGCTCGGCAGTTGCAGAGTTTGTCCATGGAGCTGGCGGACGTTAAGTCCAAGGTTTTGTACCCCCTGGAGCAAGCCAGACCTGAACCTAAAGTAGCTCTACCTGACAGGATCACTGGAGGGCGGGACAATTTTTTTGCTTTCCGGGAGGCATGTAAATTGTACTTTCGGCTGCGACCTCGGTCATCGGGGAGTGAAGATCAAAGGGTGGGAATTGTCATCTCGCTCCTACAAGGGGACCCCCAATCATGGGCGTTCTCGCTTCCCCGGGCTCCCCGGCTCTCCAGTCAGTGGATAGGTTTTTCGCAGCTCTGGGTCTTGTATATGATGACCCGGATCGGGTCTCCCTTGCTGAATCTAAGTTACGTAAGATACAGCAGGGAGATCGTCCGGCGGAGGAATTCTGTTCGTAGTTCGGTAGGTGGGCCACGGACACCCAGTGGAATGACCCGACTCTTAGAAGCCAGTTTTGTCAAGGTTTATCTGACAAATTAAAGGATGTGCTGGCACAGTATCACCGTCCCACGTCACTGGAAGCCGCTATGGCCCTTGCTATTCGCATCGACAGACGACTTCGGGAGAGGTGCAGGGTAACTCCGCCCCCTGTGATGACTCCACCTTCTACTAGGTCCCCTTATATGGAGGTTCCCCTGGTCAGTCCAGAGGAGCCTATGCAGTTAGGAGGGACATCATTCCGAGGGAGGGGATCGTCAGTTTGCCGCAAGACAGGAAGGTGTTTCTTCTGCGGGAGAAGGGGACATTTTATTGGGGGGTGTCCATCCCGTCCTTTGCAGAGTGAGAAGTCGCCGGAAAAACTATTGATCCCAGGTTGTGTGGTGGACGACAATCTGGGAGTAAGCATTTCGTCCCCAGGTCCGTCTCAATTTCTCGTACCGGCGGAGGTGATGGTGGGTACGAGAACTGAGAGGATATCTGTTCTTCTGGATAGTGGGGCCGGGGCTAATCTGGTGGACGCTCGGTTTGCCCGGGTTCAAGGTATGCGACTGAGTGTATTGGCTAAACCCATCTGTGTAGCCCAGCTTCGCAGGCACACATGTAAATACAGGAAAGTGCACTGGATGGTAACAGCCAAAGCTTGATATGCATTCACTCATGTCACTCACATTTAGACACACCCATAGGGGTATATAAGTTGGTGGGTGTCAGCATAGAGAGTTCTTCAGCTTCCTGTCGTAGGACAGAGATTCAGTCAGTTAGCTCCGGGAGGCTCAGGAGTGAGTCATCCCTTGGATAGTTACCTGTCTGAGTTAGTCAGTCAGATTGGTTTCCTGCTGAGTTCAGAGCAGAGACTTCAGCCGCCTGTCCCAGGACAGTGAAGTTCAGTCGACAGAGGTCCTGGACTAGGAGAATACTGAGAGCTGCTCAGCGAGCCCAAACAGGGAATCTGTGATTCGACTTCTATGCAGCAGTGCTTATGTTAAGAGCGGAAAGCAGGGCGAAGGGCACAGTGGAGAAGATAGAAAAGTGCTTTAGGTATTGGATTGCCTGCACTGAATTGCCGGACACCGGGGTCCGAAGCGTTGCTACTGTTTCAGGCATAGTAACAAGAAAACCGGAGGCATCTGGACTACAGGTCGCAGAGAGCAGCCCAAAGTGTCAATACGTAACCGGAGTCAGGTGGAACAGGGACTTTGAGCTAGGCCAAGCAAAAGTAAGGACTTAGTTTCATCACTCAGAAGGCTCCACCACAACGTTGGCCGGGCAGTACAGCTATAGAGAAAGCTGGAGTTTCAGAGTTAACTTCGCTTCAGGCAAGTTGGACTCACATGTACATTGAAGTTAAGGAGGCCTCTAACCTGCTCGGCTGTTACCTGAAAGTGCACTCTCCACCCCGACCAGCTTCCCGGGATCTGCTTGAACCATCATCAGTAAAAGGTATGAAAAGGAGCTACCTTGTGTGTGACTGAATTATTACTACACCCTGCTTCATCACCACCATAGACTTTCAGGGACCCGTCTCACCTGTGGGAGACTACCACCAAGCTGCCCCATAACATCCCCTGGGAAAGTCCTCCTAGCAGCGCTGGTACAATTACCAGAAACCACAGGTGGCGTCACGAACTATTTCAAATCCCCTGTAAATATCCCCTATCGCATTGACCGCCAGGGCCACGGACCGAGCCACCGCTGCCAGTGACAACTCCCATAGACTTCCATGGGCTCGGCTCCGAGTACCCCATAGCCCTGGTATCCACAATTGTGGTGCGTGGTCGAGACAACTTGGCGTCACGAACAGGATACGAAACTTACAAGATCGTAAGCCCTGTGTGCCTAAATTGAACTGTTTGCTGTATGTCACTATTGGCGCCAAAATACCGCCATTTTGCCGCCAAGTTGGCGCCCTGAGGCGCTGGTGAAGAAGGTGGGCGTGCATTCGTGGGCGTGTACCCCCCTGAGGCGCGAAAGCTATGGCCGCCCTCTCCAAGGCCTACTACAATGTGAGATCCAGCCCCACTGCTAAAGAAATACGCCTCCTCTTCATCCTCTATGCGAAGAGGAGGAGACGCAAATCCCGCCTCCACGGAAAGGACCAGAATGTTCCTGTTGGATACTACAGTGAGACCTGGACCGAGATGGCGGAAGGACAGGAGAATCAGTGCCCAATACCAGAGGACTGTCTGCCTGTGCCGGAGCTGTCCCCAGATCGGGACACTGACCCCGCCATGATGGAGCTGCAGAGGGAGAATGCAGTGCTCAGAAGATTAATCCAGCGTCATGCAGACTTGCAGGAGACAGAGAGACGCTGGCGTGCCCAGATACAGCGGCTGCTGTGGGACGCAGTGCTCTCTCCCACAAGCATAATGCCGTCACCTGCTTTTCCAAGATCCCTGCTGAAGAAAGCTGAAGGAAAACCGGAGGCCGCCCCCAAAAGTGCTGTACCTGATCCCACCGATGGAGAGGTGGAAGCGAAGGAGGCTGAGGAGGTCCTGCCTGTTCCGGAGTACCAGCTAGGCCCGGAGGCCGCAGCAGAATGCCAATCCCCGGTAGGGACACCGGAGGAGACCCAACTGTCAGCGATAGAGAACGACTGGGAGCAGCGACAGCAGCAGGTTAGTGCGTTCCCAACTGAGCCCCTGCGCGCACCTGTGTCCTACTCGGAATCGCAATCTGCATCCCAATCTGCAACCCATTCTACATCGCAAACTCCATCGCCCCCTGCATCGCAATCTATGTCGCAATCGGCATCGCCTCCTGCTTACTCAACGCAAACCAAGTCGCAATCTGTACAGCAGCCCAAGTCTCAGCCAGCGCTGCCGCCTAAACCGCCAACTGCGACTAAGTTAGTATCGCAAAATGTTGTGTCACCTATAGCGACGCAATCGGCGTCCCACAAAGAGGAAGCACCCGGCGTGCCCCTAGTGGTTCGCACAAGGACTGTAGCAACCCAGACCCTGATAGCAGGTCACGACCTGTTTGTCATGCACTCTAAGGAGCATCGCGTCGTTCCAGCCCCCGGGGTGGAAGATGTAATTGAAGTCTACAAGAAAATGTGAAGACCGGTAGGACCCAGACAGGGGTTTACCGTATTGAAGCATGTATAAAGTTGAAAAAGAAAGTTCGCATAATTGCACTTGAAATGTATGTAATGTTTACATAACTTGCCAATTGCACTTTATTATTGTCTATTGAAGTTTCTTATAGGGAGTAGAATACCCGGCTGGGTACCAGAAGGAAAAGATAAGGAAAATGATGTTTACCTATTTTGCATAGTTTTGCATAAAATACCCTGGTTGGGTAAAGAAAGTTAAAAATTATAATGTGAATATTTGACAATTGAAGTTTAAATATGTGTCTTTAACCATGTCATGGACTGAGAGGCTGAGGACTGTGTCAGCCCAGAACTTATCTTGTACATAGTTGCGCTTCGGTGCATTATATTGGTTTTACACGAAGCCACTATTACACAACTACCTCTGAAGAAAAACCCGTATGGTGGGCCTAGAGTGAGGTCTGCAGTCAGAAGTCCTGCAGCCCACCCAGGACCCACGTGGGAGGTTTTTGGTGCGGGTCCTCCACAAGTATCTTGTATATATGAACACGTTTGATATTTTGATACTTTTGATACTTTTGTATTCTTACTGTACATATTGTAACGTTCAAGAAATCCTTACCTCCCGGATGGGAAGAGTTATAATGTTTATGCTAATGCAAAACAAAATATTCTTTTTGTCTTTTACAGCCCAGGAGTGCTGTGTTTTACCAAGGGGGGATGTGTAGCCCAGCTTCGCAGGCACACATGTAAATCCAGGAAAGTGCACTGGATGGTAACAGCCAAAGCTTGATATGCATTCACTTATGTCACTCACATTTAGACACACCCATAGGGGTATATAAGTTGGTGGGTGTCAGCATAGAGAGTTCTTCAGCTTCCTGTCGTAGGACAGAGATTCAGTCAGTTAGCTCCGGGAGGCTCAGGAGTGAGTCATCCCTTGGATAGTTACCTGTCTGAGTTAGTCAGTCAGATTGGTTTCCTGCTGAGTTCAGAGCAGAGACTTCAGCCGCCTGTCCCAGGACAGTGAAGTTCAGTCGACAGAGGTCCTGGACTAGGAGAATACTGAGAGCTGCTCAGCGAGCCCAAACAGGGAATCTGTGATTCGACTTCTATGCAGCAGTGCTTATGTTAAGAGCGGAAAGCAGGGCGAAGGGCACAGTGGAGAAGATAGAAAAGTGCTTTAGGTATTGGATTGCCTGCACTGAATTGCCGGACACCGGGGTCCGAAGCGTTGCTACTGTTTCAGGCATAGTAACAAGAAAACCGGAGGCATCTGGACTACAGGTCGCAGAGAGCAGCCCAAAGTGTCAATACGTAACCGGAGTCAGGTGGAACAGGGACTTTGAGCTAGGCCAAGCAAAAGTAAGGACTTAGTTTCATCACTCAGAAGGCTCCACCACAACGTTGGCCGGGCAGTACAGCTATAGAGAAAGCTGGAGTTTCAGAGTTAACTTCGCTTCAGGCAAGTTGGACTCACATGTACATTGAAGTTAGGGAGGCCTCTAACCTGCTCGGCTGTTACCTGAAAGTGCACTCTCCACCCCGACCAGCTTCCCGGGATCTGCTTGAACCATCATCAGTAAAAGGTATGAAAAGGAGCTACCTTGTGTGTGACTGAATTATTACTACACCCTGCTTCATCACCACCATAGACTTTCAGGGACCCGTCTCACCTGTGGGAGACTACCACCAAGCTGCCCCATAACATCCCCTGGGAAAGTCCTCCTAGCAGCGCTGGTACAATTACCAGAAACCACAGGTGGCGTCACGAACTATTTCAAATCCCCTGTAAATATCCCCTATCGCATTGACCGCCAGGGCCACGGACCGAGCCACCGCTGCCAGTGACAACTCCCATAGACTTCCATGGGCTCGGCTCCGAGTACCCCATAGCCCTGGTATCCACAATTGTGGTGCGTGGTCGAGACACATCCCCATATTCTCGATCGACGCCAGGCATCTCGGTCAAGGTAGTTCTTTGCAAGCCGTGCATAACATAGATCTTCAAGTGGGGGCGATACATAAAGAACTGTTGTCTTGTTACGTGTTGGAGGGTCTTCCCACTCCTATAGTGTTGGGCCTTCCTTGGTTAACTAAGCATAACCCGGTTATTAATTGGCAATCCAGAGAGATAAGCCAGTGGAGTGAATTCTGTAATAAAAACTGCATAAACACGGTCATCGGTGCGGTCGCGCCTAGGGCCTTACCTCCATTTCTGGTGGACTTTGAGGATGTATTTTCGGAGAAATGGTGTCAAGAACTACCTCCTCATCGCGCGTATGACTGTTCTGTAAAATTGCTCCCTGAGGCCAAGTTACCGAAATCTAGGTTGTATAACCTTTCTGGTCCTGAGAGGCAGGCCATGAAGGATTATATTTCGGAGAGTCTGGCTAAGGGGCATATTAGACCTTCATCTTCCCCGGTGGCCGCGGGGTTCTTCTTTGTGAAGAAGAAAGATGGAGGCCTACGCCCTTGCCTGGATTTCCGTGAACTTAATCGGATTACGCTCCGAGATCCGTATCCGCTCCCACTTATTCCCGATCTCTTCAATCAGATCGTGGGCGCCAAATGGTTCTCTAAGTTGGATCTCAGGGAGGCGTATAATCTGATTAGGATGAAGGAGGGGGATGAGTGGAAGACGGCGTTTAACACTCCGGAGGGGCATTATGAGAACCTTGTCATGCCATTTGGTCTGACTAATGCCCCGGCGGTGTTTCAACATTTTGTTAATGACATCTTTCGCCGCCTGGTGGGACAGTTTGTGGTCATATATCTGGATGACATCTTAATTTACTCGCCGGATCTTGTGTCTCATCAGGAGCATGTTAGGCAGGTGTTGCAGATCTTGCGGGATAATAAACTGTACGCCAAATGGGAAAAGTGTGTGTTCGCCGTACAGGAACTTCAGTTTTTAGGATTTCTGGTGTCAGCATCCGGTTTTCGTATGGACCCTGGGAAAGTGCGAGCAGTTCTTGAGTGGGATCTGCCAGAGGATCTTAAGGCATTACAACGTTTCCTGGGGTTTGCTAACTACTACCGGAAATTTATTCGTAATTTCTCATCCATAGTTAAACCTCTCACAGACATGACTAAAAAGGGACGGATTTTTCAAGGTGGTCTGACAAGGCTTGTCAAGCGTTTTCCTCCTTGAAAAAATGTTTTGCTTCGGCACCCATACTCATTCAACCAGATGCGTCACAGCCGTTCATTGTGGAGGTAGACGCTTCTGAGGTAGGGGTGGGAGCGGTATTATCTCAAGGTCCAAGACAAGGGTGGAGGGCACAACCCCAAAATATAAGAATAAGGGCTCAACCTGGAGTATGTCAAGTATGATTAGAACAAGAAAAGAAAAGAAAAAAGGACATACTATGCACCAGGGAACTCCAATATATCAAACAAAAATCAGATTTATTGAAAACTACAATACAATACAACACACTGAACAATTAAAAACAATTAAAAATGAGCAAACAATCCCCAAAAAGGGGTACATAGCTCCCTGAAACCCATGTGGCTGTGTAAATATAGGAAATACATATGCAATAATATAAATATGAAAAACGTGTTGCACAAGGTTTATATGTATGCATGTAAGCCTAACCAATCCCCATATAAATGGCTGAAAATAGGGTCACATAACAATAATATAGGCTGCTCTTACACCAAAATTATGATATAAATATGATAACAACAATATATGTGTTAGATGACAAAATAGATGGCACCAATAGCAAAATAAGCCCAAAAAGGGTCAATACCTGTAGAAATAATCCTATGAATATATAGTATATCAACATGCAAAAAATAGAGCGCCCATAAGGTCTGTGACCTGGTAAGCTGCTCCTGATGAAGCCACGGTAGTGGCGACACGCGTTGGGCTTTGCCCTCCCTGAACCCTTCTCTTTCCTCCCCCACAGGCTTGGTAACATTCTGGTCATTTTTCTATGGGTATTTCTCCAGCTTACCAGGTCACAGACCTTATGGGCGCTCTATTTTTTGCATGTTGATATACTATATATTCATAGGATTATTTCTACAGGTATTGACCCTTTTTGGGCTTATTTTGTTATTGGTGCCATCTATTTTGTCATCTAACACATATATTGTTGTTATCATATTTATATCATAATTTTGGTGTAAGAGCAGTCTATATTATTGTTATGTGACCCTATTTTCAGCCATTTATATGGGGATTGGTTAGGCTTACATGCATACATATAAACCTTGTGCAACACGTTTTTCATATTTATACTATTGCATATGTATTTCCTATATTTACACAGCCACATGGGTTTCAGGGAGCCATGTACCCCTTTTTGGGGATTGTTTGCTCATTTTTAATTGTTTTTAATTGTTCAGTGTGTTGTATTGCATTGTAGTTTTCAATAAAACTGATTTTTGTTTGATATATTGGAGTTCCCTGGTGCATAGTATGTCCTTTTTTCTTTTCTTATTATCTCAAGGTCCGTCCCCTGGTAAGTGGCATCCGTGCGCCTTCTTCTCTAAAAAATTGTCGTCCGCTGAGAGGAATTACGATGTCGGCAATAGGGAACTCTTGGCCATTAAGTTAGCTTTTGAGGAGTGGCGTCATTTTTTGGAGGGGGCAGTACACCCGGTCACCGTCATTACCGATCACAAGAACCTGCTATATTTAGAGTCCGCAAAACGTCTGAATCCCAGACAAGCTAGGTGGTCGTTGTTTTTTACCAGGTTTAATTTTGTCGTCACATATCGTCCTGGGTCAAAAAATGTAAAGGCGGATGCCTTATCTCGCAGTTTCCCTGGGGCCGGGAAGACGGATGACCCGGTTCCTATCCTTCAGGAGAGGGTGGTGGTGTCGGCAGTATGCTCTGAGCTTGAGGAGGAGGTATTGGAGGCTCAGGGGGATGCCCCTGTTGGACCTCCAGGGAGACTGTTTGTTCCTGATCAGTTGCGACAAAAAGTAATCGAGGCACACCATAATTCAGCTTTGGCAGGACACTCAGGGAGTAAAGCAACTGTGGATCTCCTCTCGCGCCGGTTTTGGTGGCCTAACTTACATAGGGAGGTGGTAACTTTTGTCGCGTCCTGTGGGGTTTGTGCGCGCTCTAAGACCCCACATACCCGTCCGTCTGGGGCCCTCTTACCTTTGAAGATCCCGGAGCGTCCGTGGACTCATCTGTCTATGGACTTTATTACGGACCTCCCGCCGTCTTCGGGTAAAACAGTCATACTCGTTGTAGTGGACAGGTTCAGCAAGATGGCACATTTTATCGCTCTTCCTGCTCTTCCTAATGCTAAAACTCTTGCGCAGGTGTTCATTGGGGAGATTGTGAGACTTCACGGGGTACCCTCCGATGTGGTGTCGGATCGGGGTGTCAGTTTGTGTCCAAATTTTGGAAGGCATTTTGTACACGGCGGGGGATGCAGTTGTCATTTTCATCGGCTTTTCATCCGCAGACCAATGGTCAGACAGAGCGTCTGAACCAGAGCTTGGAGACATATCTCCGGTGTTTTGTGTCAGAGAACCAGGAGGACTGGGCTTCTTTCTTGCCTCTGGCAGAATTCGCTCTTAACAATAGGCGGAGCGAGTCCACTGGCAAGTCCCCGTTTTTCGGGGCATATGGTTTTCACCCCCAGTTTTGTACTTTCAATAGGGGGGGCTCTTCTGGGGTTCCTGAGGAGGAACGATTTTCGTCGTCACTTGCTTCTGTGTGGAGAGGAGTGCTGAATAATCTGAGTACTATGGGGAACCGATACAAACGTATGGCTGATAGGAGGAGAGTGTCTGGTCCGGACCTAAGTGTGAACGATCGGGTATGGTTGTCTACCAAGAAATAAAACTTAAGGTTCCCTCCTGGAAACTGGGTCCCAGGTTCATCGGGCCATACAGGATCAGTTCTATAATTAATCCGGTGGCATTCCGTCTTGACCTCCCCCTACGTTTAAAATTCACAATGTGTTTCACAGATCATTGCTTAAGAGGTATGTGGCACCGGTGATACCATCACCTTTACCTCCTCCTCCTGTGGTGGTCAATGGTAACTTGGAGTTTCAGGTGTCGAAAATCATCGATTCACGTCTGAATCGCCGGTCCCTTCAGTACCTGGTTCATTGGAAGGGGTATGGTCCTGAGGAGAGGACGTGGGTTCCTGCGTCGGATATTAACGCAGACCGATTAATTCGGGCCTTCCCACACAACTCACCCAGATAAACCTGGCCCTGAGGGTCCGGAGGCCCCTCGTAGAAGGGGGGATACTGTCACGGGTGTGTCGCCACGAAGATCATCGCGATTACACAACCTGACTTCGCACAGCTGAGTTTTTGGTGCTAGGTGTTTTTCGGCAGTGAGGGAGTGTAAGGTTCTGTGTACATGTTCCTGAAACTCAGTTTTTCCGTCAGCCATTTTACTTTCTGTCTTGCTGCAGCTATCTTGCCCTCAGTCAATATGGAGTTTCCAGCTTGCATGTTCCCGCCCTGATTCTCTCCTCTTGCTTCTTAAGCAGCCACAGCTGAGCAATCAGTGCTTCAGAATCAAGCTTGCAGTGAACCTGTGACCTGACTCCTGGAAGCCTTGGACCTTGTACTCCAGTTATTTCCTATTGTGGAACTTTGGAACACTCGTGGACTTTGGAACCTTGCTATTTGATAAATCCACGTTTGCATGGACTTACGGTAACAGAGAAGAGATCCTGAACCTGTTGTGGAGAGTGATTGCTGAGCTTAAGTTACTCTGGCCTGCTGTGTCTCCTGCTTTTGTATCTGCAAACTGTGTGACTATTATTGCCACTTGTATGAAGTAATACAAGACCTTCTATATCAAACCTGTGACTCCTGTGTTTTCATCGCACCCAAGCACAAGACACTATATGAACTGTACTCCTTACATTACAAGATTCTGAAGCCAAACGTTAGTGTCTGCTGGGTCTGGAAAGGCTGTGTCTGCTGTAAACTGTGGATATCAGATGTCCGGTTGTACTTTCTGTGATGACAGTGGTTGTGACTTCTCACAACCATTCCAGGTGAGCAATTCCCTTAAGTTTTTTTTTCTCTGCAGTGTTACCACAGGTAAACACTATTGTTTTTTTTTTCTTTCCTCTTTTGTGTCTGCTGTAACTGTGGATATCAGATGTCCGGTTGAACTTTCTGTGATGATAGTGGTTGTGACTTCTCACAACCATTCCAGGTGAGCAGTTCCCTTAATTTTTTTTTTCTCTCTGCAGTGTTACCACAGGTAAACACTATTGTTTTTTTTTTCCTCTCCTCTCCTTCCTGTACTCCTGTCTTAAAAGATCTGGAAAATGGAGGCCCGCATAAAGGAACTTTGCGGAGTGACTGATAATATCCTTGCAGATTTGCAGACTATAAAAACCCATTTTACAAACCTACAGGACCTCACTAATCACAATTTGCAAGTGTTTGGACAGACTGCCCAGGATTTGCGAGCCAGGATTGAGGTTCTAGAGGAGCGAGTCCAGGCTCCTGCCGTAGCCCCGAGTTCTGGGATTCCCAAGTTGCCCCCTTTTCGTTTTGGCGGTGAACGTGAGAAATTCAGGGGATTTATTAATCAATGCAATCTTTTTTTTTCTGCACATGCTTCACAATTTCCCACTGAACGATCTAAAGTGCTTACTATAATTATGTTGCTTACCAACAAGGCTTTGATGTGGGCAAACCCTCTGATTGAGACTGAGGATGAATGTTTGGATCATCTTGATGCTTTCATTTCAGCCATGGGGCAGGTGTTTGATGACCCCAATCGAGGTGCAACAGCTGAAGCAGCCATGTTAGCTTTGCGCCAAGGTAAGCACTCGGTAGCTGAATATGCCTTGGATTTCAGGAGATGGGCCCTTGATACCACCTGGGACAGTTCCGCCAAAAAATCTATTTTTCGAAAAGGGTTATCTCCACTGATTAAGGATGAACTTGCTCGTGCCGACCCTCCCACTGCGTTAGGTGACTTTATTAACTACTGCATCCGTATTGATACTCGTCTGACTGAACGCAGGCAAGAGAGATGGTTCGAAAGCAATCGCACTAACCTTTTCCTACCTTCCTCTCCAGCTAAGGAACCTTTGAGTAGGATCACACGGGAACCTGAACCTGAACCCATGCAGGTAGACTCTTTACAACGACGGGTTAGTGATGCACGCAAGGAACATCGTTTTAAGGAGAATCTATGTTTCTATTGTGGTAAGTCAGGGCACTTCATTATAAACTGCCCCAGCCGTTCTCGTAAGACTACTGCAGCACTCATTCACTGTGAGTGTTGCGAGAGGGGATCTGTCAGGTCCGAGCCTCAGGCTCCAGAGAGATCTGCAGCAACAGATCTTGATTTCTCGGACTTAAACTCCGTTACTTCTGAGGACGTTGACTGTGTAAACGCTGCAATTTTTCAAGTTTCCTCAGCGGTGTCCCAGCTGAGTTGTAAGAAAAACAATTCTCATTGCTTTCTTTCCATCAAACTCTGGGTTGACTCAGCTTGGGTGTCTAGCTCTGCTATGATCGACTCAGGGGCAAGTGAAAATTTTATGGATGTCTCCTTTGCTCTGAAACAGGGGATACGTTCAGTGAAGAAGGCTACTCCAGTACAGATGGAAACTGTGGATGGCTCCCTGCTAACCTCTGGACCAGTGGATCAGGAAACAGAGCCTTTGAGGGTTCTTATGGGTAAAGATCATCAAGAGAAACTGTCCTTTATGCTTATCTCTTCTCCCCACTTTCCCATTATTCTAGGGCTACCATGGCTGCAGGCTCAGAATCCTACCATTAACTGGGAGACCAAGGAATTACACTTTCCAGAGAAACAGATGAGTCCAAAAGTTTCAGCTTGCTCTGTTCCTAAAGGAACTATGTCAGTCCCTGAACTACCAGCTGTATACCAGGACTATGTGGATTTATGTGACAAGAAGAACGCTGACCAGCTTCCCCCTCACCGTCCATATGATTGTCCAATTGAATTATTGCCTGGAGCAGAGATACCTTTTGGTAAGATCTACCCCCTGGCGGGGCCCGAGCTAAAGGCTTTAAAGGATTACATAGACGAAAATCTAGCCAAGGGCTTCATACGCCCCTCTTCATCTCCTGCAGGTGCACCCATCTTCTTTGTAAAGAAGAAAGATGGATCCTGAGACCCTGCGTAGACTATAGGGAACTCAATAAGGTTACTATTAGAAACCGTTATCCATTGCCTTTAATCCCTGAGTTATTGGAGAGAGTGCGACATGCCAAAATTTTCTCTAAACTAGATCTCCGTGGGGCCTATAACTTAGTCCGTATTAGACCTGGGGATGAATGGAAGACTGCATTCAGGTCACGCTATGGACACTTTGAATATCTAGTTATGCCTTTTGGTCTGAGTACCGCCCCAGCCACTTTCCAACACTTGGTGAATGACATCTTCAGGGATCTCCTAGATACATTCGTGGTGATTTATTTGGATGATATTCTAATTTTTTCTAACTCCACAGAGGAACATCATGGACATGTGAGAATGGTCTTGGAACGTCTAAGACAAAATCATCTTTACATCAAACTTGAAAAGTGTGAATTCCATAGGACCGAAATTCAATTTCTGGGGTATGTACTGTCTACACAAGGAATTAGTATGGATGGAAGTAAGACCCAAGCCATCAAGGATTGGCCAAGTCCTAGAAATGTGAAGGAGGTGCAGCGCTTCATCGGGTTTGCCAACTTCTATAGACGTTTCATTAGGAATTTCTCTGAGGTAGTGTCACCTATCACCCAACTTACCCGGAAAGAGTCTAGGTTCTCCTGGACTCCCCAAGCCCAGGAAGCATTTTCCCGTCTAAAAGATAAATTTACCACTGCACCTATCTTAGTACATCCCAACTCCGAACTTGCCTTCATAATAGAGGTGGATGCTTCAGACTGTGCCGTTGGAGCTATACTCTCTCAGAGAACAGGTGAGAAGAATGTCTTGCATCCCTGTGCCTTCTTTTCCCAGCAGTTGTCTTCGGCTGAGAGGAACTACGATGTGGGCAATAGAGAGTTGTTGGCCATTATTGCCGCCTTCAAAGAATGGAGACACCTTCTTCAGGGAGCTGCACAGCAAATAGTCGTCCTGACAGACCATCGTAACCTTGCATTTATCAGGTCGGCTAAGTGCCTGACTCCTCGCCAGGCTCGCTGGAATCTTTTCTTAAACCAATTTAATTTTATCATTTCTTATAGACCAGGATCACGCAATGGAAAGGCTGATGCACTCTCTAGGATTTATTCAGCAGAGACACGTCCACTTACTCCTCCTAAGACTATTCTTCCTGACTCTAGATTCCTGGGAGTGATTCATAATCAAGACCTACTTAAGGACATCAAGGAAGCATACCATGCGGATTCCTTTTTGGCACAACCCCCAAGGGACGTAAGTCTTGTCTTTAAGAATGGTGTGTGGATTCAGGGACAACGTCTGTATATTCCTGAAACAGTCAGATTGAGAGTATTGCAACTCATTCACGATTCCAAGATAGCTGGGCATAGAGGAATTCTAAAGACACAGGAATTTCTTTCTCGTTTCTTTTGGTGGCCCACTTGCAGGAAGGATGTTTTAAACTATGTCACTTCATGTGAAGTCTGTGCAAGATGCAAAACACCTCGCTCCTCACCAACTGGTCTGTTGCAACCCTTCCCACCCCGTCCCGCCCGTGGGGATCCATTTCTATGGACTTCATTGTGGAGTTACCAACCTCTCAAGGGAAGAACACCATTCTAGTGGTGGTTGATCGTTTAACAAAAGCAGCTCATTTTATCCCTTGTGTCGGCTTACCCACTGCAAGACAGACATCAGATTTGATGATTAAAAATGTGTTTCGCTTACATGGAGTACCAGATGAGGTTATTTCGGATCGAGGGGTGCAATTCACTTCAAGGTTTTGGCAAAATTTCTGTGCAGCATTGGACATTAAAGTAAACCTTTCTTCTGCTTTTCATCCTCAGACTAATGGACAGACAGAACGAACCAATCAGACCCTGGAGCAGTATCTTCGCTGCTTTATCTGCCACCTACAGGATGATTGGGTGGATCTACTTCCACTGGCTGAGTTCTCTTATAACAACTCTCAGAGCGCCTCCACTAAGCAGTCTCCTTTTTACTCCAATTTAGGTTATCATCCTAATATTCTTCCTCGATTTCCCATAGAAACGCCTTTGCCAGCAGTGGCTGAAAGAATCACGTCTTTACAAAAGAATATGGATCTTCTAAAGGGAAATCTGGAATTGGCTCAGGAAAGGTACAAGAAAGCTGCAGATAAATTTCGTAAACCTGCACCAGCTTTCAAGGTAGGAGACCTGGTCTGGCTGTCAACCAGAAATCTTAAGTTAAGAATTCCATCATCTAAGTTGGGACATAAATACATTGGACCTTATAAAATCAGTAAAATTATAAGTGCTGTCGCTTGTCGTCTTCAACTGCCCAGAACTATGAGAATCCACCCTGTCTTTCATGTATCCCTACTAAAGGCTGCGACACCCAATACGTTTCCTGGACGTTCTTCTCCTTGCCCTGACCCAGTGCTAGTCGATGGTCAGGAAGAATTTGTGGTGGAAAGGATTCTAGATTCCAGGTTGTATAGAAATCAGTTACAATATCTGATTAAATGGCAGGGCTACCCAGTGGAGGACAACTCATGGGAACCAGTCAATAACGTTAATGCTCCTCGCTTGCTCCGTCAGTTTCATCAGAGGTACCCACACAAGCCTGGTCTGAGGTCATCCGGAGGTTGTCCCTAAGGGGGGAGTAATGTAAGGTTCTGTGTACATGTTCCTGAAACTCAGTTTTTCCGTCAGCCATTTTACTTTCTGTCTTGCTGCAGCTATCTTGCCCTCAGTCAATATGGAGTTTCCAGCTTGCATGTTCCCGCCCTGATTCTCTCCTCTTGCTTCTTAAGCAGCCACAGCTGAGCAATCAGTGCTTCAGAATCAAGCTTGCAGTGAACCTGTGACCTGACTCCTGGAAGCCTTGGACCTTGTACTCCAGTTATTTCCTATTGTGGAACTTTGGAACACTCGTGGACTTTGGAACCTTGCTATTTGATAAATCCACGTTTGCATGGACTTACGGTAACAGAGAAGAGATCCTGAACCTGTTGTGGAGAGTGATTGCTGAGCTTAAGTTACTCTGGCCTGCTGTGTCTCCTGCTTTTGTATCTGCAAACTGTGTGACTATTATTGCCACTTGTATGAAGTAATACAAGACCTTCTATATCAAACCTGTGACTCCTGTGTTTTCATCGCACCCAAGCACAAGACACTATATGAACTGTACTCCTTACATTACAGGGAGTTAATTCTCCCTCTCTCTGTGCTAGACGAGGCCCAGCCTCGCCCAGCTGCAGTTAATACTGCAGTAATGGGATTCCTTCAAATACCTGCCAGTCTGCTAGGGAAGTGTCGGTGAAAGCATTCATGCAGACCAGCAGAGCGGATCGTGGTATTGTGAAGTCTGAAGTGAAGAGTACCTGGTGTGGTTTTCTCCCCTCCTCACTTTATTATTTATCTCCTTACCCGTTGGTGTTCCCTCTGTAGTTGTAGAGTGAGTTTTGTATGCAAGGTGGTCTTTTGTTTTACCCCTTGTACTGTCTCGTTCGTCTTATACTGTTTGTAGGAATTTACCTTCCCGTCCCCTGTGGTGGTGATCAGGGTCCTTCTCAGGACTAGATTACTGAGGGTCAGGGATTCACAGGAGATAGGGTTACGCTGGTGGCCTGGACCTCTGTACCATCAACAGTACCTCCAGGTAGAGGGATTAGTCAGGGCCCCAGCTTAGGGTCAGCATAGACCCCGGACCTCCTGTATACAGTGACAGCGTGACACTGCCAAAGGATTTGACAGCGTCGAATGGCCATACCTGTGGGCTATATTAGCCAAGATGGGCTTCCGTAAAAATTTTATTGCCTGGATACAGCTGCTGTATTCATATCCAAAATTAGAGTAAATGGGGAGATTTCAAATACAATTAACTTACACAGAGGTACCAGACAGGGGTGCCCCTTGTCTCCCCTACTGTTTGCTCTGGCAATTGAGCCCTTGGCAGTAGTAATTTGGGCGACACCTGAAATTAAAGGGTTTGAATATGAGTCTTTGCAAGAAAAAATAGCGTTGTATGCTGATGATATGCTTTTGTTTTTGGGAGTTTGGCCATCCTCTTTGAGGGTGGCAATGGAAGTCCTTGGATCCTTCGCAGCGATCTCTGGTCTACGTATTAACTGGGAGAAATCTTCAATTATGCCGGTGGGAGAGGCCCCAAGCTCGTAAGAGAGTGGCGGCTCACTGGAAGGGATCTTCTGTACCTACAATCACGGAAGTTACTGATGCAGTTAATAATAACATAGATATGGAGAAATATGTGTACCAAAAGAGAAGAACAATTAAGAAATGGGAGGATATATGGGCGCCTTGTTTGGACACACCCGGGTTGGCTCCTTCTAGATTAACATGGATGAGAGCATTGGGGAGGATATAACTTGGGAACTCTGGCTGTGAGAGACTAAATGCATCGAGAGAGAAGAGAGATTTTATTTGTCGGGTTAGGGTGGGGGGTAAGATGGGAGGAATATTTGTGGGTCCTATTGTGTTTATGTAATACACTATTTAGGAATTATTCTGTATGTGATTTCCTGTTTTTTCAGTTTTTGAAAATGTTTAATAAAAAATTACCTGATTAAAAAAAAAAAAAAGAGAATAGCAGGGCCTGTGTCGCTGCAAGGATGAGAGACTGTCTGCTTAATTTGCCTACCCAAAGTAGGAACTGTGTTTGTTTTCCTTTGTTACTTTTCTCTGAATATTGTGAAGGTTCATGACGTTTATTAAAACTCACCTTGCTTGATAAGAACCTGATGCCTGTGTATACCTGAAGTGATGCCTGAAAGTGACTGGTCCTTCGACTATAATATGGTCTTTACGTTGGTGAATGACCACCACATGTAGAAATAAGAACCAGGCTGTTTGATACAACTCCAACATTTCGGGTCATTCATACAAGTGTATCTACAAAGTTATCTCGGAGTAATTATTATTATTATTTATTTTTAGAGCAACATTGATTCCATGGTGCTGTACATGAGGAGGGGTCACATACAAAACAAATACAAAAATAAAATTTTATTTTTAATATTTTTTTATTAAATAACCAAACTAACAATGACAGATTGGTACAGAGGGGAGAGGACCCTACCCTCATGGGCTTACACTCTATAGGACAATGGGGAAGAAGGCAGTAGGTTCAGGGGTTTCAGCAGCTCCGGTGATGTTGAGGCGGAAGCAGGGTCATTGCAGGCTGTAAGTTTTTCTGAGGAGATGAGTTTTCAAGTTCCGCTTGAAAGTTCCAAATGTAGGGAATAATCGAACATGTTGGGCAACAGAATTCCAGAGGATGGGGTATACTCGGGAGATTGGATGAGGAGTGTATGAGTGTGGAAGAGAGGGAGGTCTTGGGAGGACAGCAGATTATGTAGTGGGGGGGTATCAGGAGATTAGTTCACAGAAATACAGAGGAGACAGATTATGGATGGCTTTGTAGGTCAGTGTTAGTAGCCTAAAGTGGATATGTTGTGGAATTGGGAGCCAATTAAGGAATTTGCAGAGGGGAGAAGTGGAGGAGTATCAAGGAGAGAGGTGGATTAGTCAGGCAGCAGAGTTAAGGTACAGAAGGGAGAGGCGCAAGAGTGTTAGCAAAGGAGGATACTGCAGTAGTCGAGGCAGGAGATGATGAGGGCATGCACTATTATTTTAGTAACAAGGAGGGGGGAGGAGTATGATCCAGTACTACCATCCAGGTATTAAAATAATACTTTATTTATAATTCATTAAAAAAAACTTTTTAAAATTAACACCTGATGCGTTTCTGGCACGCAGGGTGTCCTTAGTCAGAAATGCAGGGTGCCCTGCTGGCTACAAATGCGTCAGGTGTTGATTTTAACTGGATGGTAGTGCTGATTCATACACCCCCCCTTCATTTTTCCATTTGGCTGCTATCACCAGCAGGATCGGCATCCTCCAGAGAACACCAACTGGGATTTATGATCACAATGGCATGGTGAGCTATAATAGCCCCTTTCCTTTTCCATTATTTTAGTAGATTGAGATTTGAGGAAAGGACGGATTCTGGAAATATTTTTGAGTTGGAAGCAGCAGGAGGTGGCGAGAGCTTGGATTTGTGGTTTGAAGGACAAGTCGGAGTAGAGGGTCACTCTGATAGGTGATATGGAGGAAAGATGATGAGCTAAGTTTTGTCTACGATGAGCTAAGTTTTGTCTACATTGAGCTTTAGGAAGCGTGATGAGAATGGCTGATAAACACTCTGGGATTCTGGACAGCAGACAGGTGATGTCTGAGCCAGAGAGGTAGTTCTGAGTGTCATCAGAGTATAGATGGTACTTGAAGCCGTGGGACTTTATGAGTTGTCCCAGGCCAAAGATATAGATGGAGAAGAGTAGGGGTCCCCAAACAGAGCCTTGAGGGACTCTAACAGAGAGAGGATGGGATGAAGAGATAGTGTCGGAGTGGGAGACTCTAAATGTGCGGTTACATAAATATGAGTAGATCCAGGTGAAAGCAAGGTCTGTCATACAGAGAGAATAAAGGATCTGTAAGTAGAAAGGAGTGGTTGACTGTGACGAAGGACAGATCTAGAAGGAGAATAGAGAAATGTCTGTTAGCTTTGGCAGTTTACTGCAGTTTCAGTGGAATGGTTGGGCGGAAGCTGGATAAAAGGTTGTCAAAGAGTAGGTTAAATGAGAGGTGGAAGGAAAGTACAGTGTGGATGTGCTTTTCAAGGAGTTTGGAGGCGAACGGAAGCAGTGATATGGGCTGATATCTTAATGTAGAGGTGGGGTCGGCTTCTTCAGGATAGGTGTAATTGTAGCCTGTTTGAAGCCAGGAGGGAAGGTACCAGTAGTTAATGATAAGTTGTAGAGATAAGTTAGGGCTGGGATAAGCGTGATGGTGAGGTTGGGAAGAAGGTGGGACGGGGTCAAGTGCACAGGTGGTGAGGTGTTGTAGTGATGTGCCATGTTGTAAGAATCTTTTAACCGCTTTCTTGAATATTAACACATTTAGATGACAATTTAGGAGCCACTAATATCCTATGAGTTTCTTCAGAAGAATACTGTTAGCTTAGGGCCTGTTTCCAAACTGTTAGGAAAGGAAGTTTTTGAGGTAACCCTGTTGAAATAATCTGCTTATGTGCTAATGAGATGGATTTTTTTTCTGTGGTTTGGTCATGATTCAGGACTGGGTTTCCTTTCCAGTCCTGGTTCTTTCAGGGTTAACTTTGTATGGCCTCTCTTTGGTTTGGGGAGGGCTATTTAGACCTGCTTCTGACCAGGCTCTGTGTCAGTGATATTTTCCGTTACTCGGCTTGAGCAGCTGACCCAGGTTTCTCTGTTTGATACTGTTGTTCCTCTGTGTGATTGTGTACCCGTGTATGACTCGGATTGACCCTTGTTCTGCTTCTGCCTAGTGATTTTGCTACTGCTTGTTACTCTCTGGTTTGACCCTCGGCTTCGCCCCTGACTTCCCCATTGTCTGCTCCCCTGGTTCCTGCGTCCCCATCTGGCTTCCGACCTCGGCTCGTCCCTAACTATTCTCCTGTCTCGTCCTACGGCATTGACTCCGCTCTCCGGAGTGTACAGCCAGCTTCCTCCTGTTCTCGTGGGTTGGCTCCGACCCCGGTCACTCCTCCGGCAGTCACATGCTCTGCCAGGTCCTGCTCTGGGGTTCGCTGCACGTAGAGGCGTTTGCACATCTCCTGGCCAGACCACGATCCTCGGCAGCACCCTCTTAGGTTTCGCTCACCTTATGACACACAGCCAGTGTGTCTTTACAGGTTTTGTCTGAGATAATATAGAATAAAACCAGGTCAGAGGCCTGTTTACTCCAGAGAGTCAGGCTATATGGGGTATATAAATACCCTTGATGAAGCATTCGGGAAACACAAGTCAAGTGCGTTTGGTGGGTGAGCCCATTCCATCTTGGCTGCCAAGATGTATAATATTATATCCTTCCATTGACTGATTTTTTAAGTCAATACAATTTTCCACTGGCATGCCACTCTTATTTCCATTGTGCATATGTCATCATGAATTGATTGATTACGTTTTATCCCTTCCACTAGGAGTATTCCCTTTGGTTCACCCACCAACACATGTCAATTGTATCCTCTGTGTTTGGACAATTAACATTATGAACTTTTTTGTTTCTTAATAGTTTTTTTATTTTTTTATCATCACAAATGTCATCTATTACCTTAATTTTTTCCCTGTCCTACACTTTATCATTATTGGCCTCTGGGGTATATAAATAAACTAATTGTAAAGGAGATGATTTAGTGTCTTGCGGTTGAGTTTGTCCTTCAGCTCTAACAATGTATAAATCGCACCTGTCTCAAATTAAGTGAACAGAAATACAGAATTATTCTGTATTGCCTGCAAAATAGTCTAATTTTTTGCAGAAGTGGCGGATTTAAAAGAGGTTCTCAACCTGAAGCAAGATGTTGAGCACAATTCTTTAAAGTGTAGCTGGTACCATAGTTTGTGTTTTACAAATGTAAGGCGATTGGAGATTTATGGGTTTCTAAGATCTATTGGGTTTGTAAATATAAGTTACCTCAGTTTATAGGTCATAAGTCTATGAATGGAGATATAGAAATCTACTTATATAATCGTCTAATTCTGTCTGTCTGTAACGGAAATCCCGCTTCGCTGATTGATTGGTCGCGTGCGGCCGGACGCGACCAATCAGCGACAGGCACAGTCCGGACGCGAATTGGCGCAGGATTTGAACCACGCACGCCACTGCTATCATCGGGAGATCAGCGGCGCTAGCGAGTCATTTCCTGCTGCATGGAGGTCAGTGGCGACGCAGCCGGAAGATGACCTGCACCAGCCTGTCATCTCCCGACTGCTCGCAGCGGAAGTACGCCGACCGATATTCTAGAACAGGGGTACCCAACCACCGGTCTGCGGCCCAGGACCGGGCCGTTGCAGTTCTGTTGCCGGTCCGCGGAGCCACGGCTCAGAATGCTTGGACACACGGGGAGCCGGCGGCTGTAGCACTGTAGTGACAGCTGCAACCCCCGGCTTACAGAAGTCATCGATACTCACCTTCCGTCCCTGCAACCCTGTCCCAGCACGGCAGCTTCATCCTGTGCTGAGCGGTCACGTAGTATCGCTCATTAAGGTCATGAATATGGATGCGACTCCACTCCCATTGGCATGGCGTCCATATTCATGACCTTAATGAGCGGTACCACGTGACCGCTCCGCACAGGAAGAAGCTGACCCGCCGGGATAGAGATGCATGGACGTTCAGCGACAGTGCGAGGAGGGTAAGTATGATGGGGAGGAAGGCGGAGCCCAGCCATGCATACAAGGATGGGAGGGTGGGAGCGGAGCCATGCATACAAGGGTGGGAGTGGAGCCATGCATACACGGATGGGAGGGTGGGAGCAAAGCCATGCATACAAGGGTGGGAGCGGAGCCAAGCATACAAGGATGGGAGGGTGGGAGCGGAGACATGCATACAAGGATGGGAGGGGGGAGCGGAGCCATGTATACAGGATGGGACAAGGGAGCCATGCATACAAGGATGGGAGGGTGGGAGCGGAGCCATGCATACAAGGATGGGAGGGTGGGAGATGAGCCATGTATACAAGGATGGGAGGGTGGGAGCAGAGCCATGCATACAATGGTGGGAGCGGAGCCATACATACAAGGATGGTAGGGTGGGAGCATGCATACAAGGATGGGAGGGAGGAGCTGAGCCATATATACAGGATGGGACAAGGGAGCCATAAATACAAGGATGGGCGAGTGGGTGCAGAGCCATGTATACAAGGATGGGGGGGGGAGCGGAGCCATGCATACAAGGATGGGAGGGTGGGAGCAGAGCCATGCATACAAGGATGGGAGGGTGGGAGCAGAGCCATGCATACAGGGTGGGACAGGGGAGCCATGTATACAAGATGGGACAGGGGAGCCATGTATACAAGTATGGGAGGGTGGGAGCGGAGCCATGCATACAAGGATGGGAGGGGAGCCATGCATACAAGGATGGGAGGGTGGGAGCAGAGCCATGTATACAAGAATGGGACAGGGGAGCCATGTATACAGGATGGGAGGGTGAGAGCGGAGCCTTGCATACAAGGATGGGAGGGTGGGAGCAGAGCCATGCATACAGGGTGGGACAGGGGAGCCATGTATACAAGACGGGACAGGGAGCCATGTATACAAGATGGGACAGGGGAGCCATGTATACAAGATGGGACAGGGGAGCCATGTATACAAGGGAGGGTGGGAGCGGAGCCATGCATACAAGGATGGGAGGGGAGCCATGCATACAAGGGTGGGAGGGTTGGAGCAGAGCCATGTATACAAGGATGGGAGGGTGGGAGCCATGTATACAAGGATGGGAGGTGGGAGCCATGTATACAAGGATGGGAGGGTGGGAGCGGAGCCATGCATACAAGGATGGGAGGAGAGCCATGCATACAAGGATGGGAGGGTGGAAGCAGAGCCATGTATACAAGGATGGGACAGAGGAGCCATGTATACAAGGATGGGAGGGTGGGAGCAGATCCATGCATACAAGGATGGGAGGGTGGGAGTGGATTCATGCATACAGGATGAGACAGGGGAGCCATGTATACAAGGATGGGAAAGGGGGAGTGGAGCCATGCATACAAGGATGGGAGGGGAGCCATGCATACGAGGATGGGAGGGTGGGAGCAGAGCCAGGTATACAAGGATGGGACAGGGGAGCCATGTATACAAGGATGGGAGGTGGGAGCGGAGCCATGCATACAGGATGGGACAGGGGAGCCATGTATACAAGGATGGGCGGGTGGGAGCGGAGCCATGCATACAAGGATGGGAGGGTGGAGCAGAGCCATGCATACAGAATGGGACAGGGGAGCCATGTATACAAGGATGGGAGGGTGGGAGCGGAGCCATGCATACAGGATGGGACAGGGGAGCCATGCATACAGCAGGGGGAGTCACACAGAGCTGGACAGGACGGGGGAACCACACATATCGGGATAGGAATGACGGGACAATGCATACTCGGCTTATACTCGAGTCAATAAGCTTACCCAGTTTTCCGTGGCAAAATTAGGTGCCTCAGCTTATACTCGGGTCGGCTTATACTCGAGTATATACAGTATATACAGTACAGACCAAAAGTTTGGACAATTTTCATAGTCATGAAAATACAGAAAAATCTTTAAATGAGAAGGTGTGTCCAAACTTTTGGTCTGTACTGTATATATCAATCAGTACTTTGTGGGGCCATCATACTATACATGGGGGGATTATATTGTGTGGGACCATCTTGCTATACATACTACCACACCGTCCATAGCCCCGCCCCTACCCCACCTCCATCCCCGCCCTGCGGGGCCATGGAAGAATGGTCTTGCTTGAAGCCGGTTCCTGGTACAAAAAAGGTTGGGGACCACTGTTCTAGAATACCCGATGCGTTAGAATCGGGCCACCATCTAGTATATAAATAAGAAGCTATCACGCTACAGTCCTAAAATCTGGGTTTGTGATCTGTGTGTAAATGATCACTGGTTGCTAGATGAACATAAAAAATGGTAACATATAGGAATGCAGTACCATATTCCACACCTGGGTATGTGGCTTTAATCCTATATGCAAGCGGTCACCAATAAGTAGACAACTAGGCATAAACCTGGGCTACTTACTAAGATAACTTATGGCTACGAGTCCATTGGTGGTGTAAGCTCCCTGCGGGGTGAGAAACCTGGGGAGCATCCTCCAGTAGCAGCAAGTTCCTACTGGATCTTGGAGCTGGGACACCGGCGGTGCGCTCTGGCCGGAAGCGCCGCCGTGTAGTAGCGAGGTTGGTGGGGGCATGGTCTGGTTGACGTCACCAAAAACTCAGTGATGGGTGCGCGAGAGGACCAAAAAAGGACGTGTTTCAAAGGACTCCACACTTCTTCATCAGCTGATGAACGCATCAGTTTCTGGTCCTCTCGCGCACCGGTCGCTGAGTTTTGGTGATGTCACCCAGACCACGCCCCCCACCAACCTCGCTACTACACAGCAGCGCTTCCAACTGGAGCGCCCCACTAGTGTCCCAGCTCCGACATCCAGCGGGAACTTGCTGCTACAGGAAGATGCCCAACAGGCTTCTCACGCCCCGCACAAAGCTTTCACCACCACAAACATCTTAACTGTGTCATGCTCACCGCTAAGTAAGTAGCCCAGATTTACCCCTAGTTGTCTACTTATTGGTGACCGCTTGCATATAGGATTAAAGCCACATACCCGGGTGTGGAGTGTGGCATTGCATTCCTATATGTTACCATTTTTTATGTTCATCTAGCAACCAGTGATTATTTACACACAGATCACATACCCGGATTTTAGGACTGTAGCGCAGTATCGTCTTATTTATAAATCTTGCTTTTTATGCTCAAATTGACAGAATAAGCACAAAATCTGTCCAGACACCAGCTGCTTCAGCCCACTACATACCTGAGAGCGCCATTGTGTTTTATTCTTTTCTCCCAGATATAGAAATATCTCTATATACTGTTTATGTATATAGATATACAGTTAGGTCCATAAATATTTGGACAGAGACAACATTTATCTAATTTTGGTTCTAGACATTACCACAATGAATTTGAAACAAAACAAATCAGATGCAGTTGAAGTTCAGACTTTCAGCTTTCATTTGAGGGTATCCACATTAAAATTGGATGAAGGGTTTAGGAGTTTCAGCTCCTTAACATGTGCCACCCTGTTTTTAAAGGGACCAAAAGTAATTGGACAATTGACTCCAAGGCTATTTCATGGACAGGTGTGGGCAATCCCTTCATTATATCATTCTCAATTAAGCAGATAAAAGAGCTGGTGTTGATTTGAGGTGTGGTGTTTGCATTTGGAAGGTTTAGCTGTGAAGGAAACATGCGGTCAAAGGAGCTCTCCATGCAGGTGAAACAAGCTATCCTTAAGCTGCAAAAAACAGAAAAAACCCATCCGAGAAATTGCTACAACTTTAGGAGTGGCAAAATCTACAGTTTGGTACATTCTGAGAAAGAAAGAAAGCACTGGTGAATGCAAAAAGACCTGGGCGCCCACGGAAGACAACAGTGGTGGATGATCGCAGAATACTCTCCATGGTGAAGAGAAACCCCTTCACAACAGCCAACCAAGTGAACAACACTATCCAGGAGGTAGGCGTATCAATATCCAAATCTACCATAAAGAGAAGACTGCATGAAATTAAATACAGAGGGTTCACTGCACGGTGCAAGCCACTCATAAGAATCAAGAATAAAAAGGCTAGGCTGGACTTTGCTAAAAAACATCTAAAAAAGCCAGCACAGTTCTGGAAGAACATTCTTTGGACAGATGAAACCAAGATCAACCTCTACTAGAATGATGGAAAGAGAAAAGTATGGCGAAGGCGTGGTACAGCTCATGATCCAAAGCATACCACATCATCTGTAAAACATGGTGGAAGCAGTGTGATGGCTTGGGCATGCATGGCTGCCAGTGGCACTGGGTCACTAGTGTTTATTGATGATGTGACACAGGACAGAAACAGCCGAATGAATTCTGAGGTATTCAGAGCCATACTGTGTGCTCAGATCCAGCCAAATGCAGCCAAACTGATTGGTCGTCGTTTCATACTACAGATGGACAATGACCCAAAACATAAAGCCAAAGCAACCCAGGAGTTTATTAAAGCAAAGAAGTGGAATATTCTTGAATGGCCAAGTCAGTCACCTGATCTCAACCCAATTGAACATGCATTTCACTTGTTAAAGACTAAACTTCAGACAGAAAGGCCCACAAACAAACAACAACTGAAAACCACCGCGGTGAAGGCCTGGCAGAGCATCAAAAAGAAGGAAACACAGTGTCTGGTGATGTCCATGAGTTCAAGACTTCAGGCAGTCATTGCTAACAAAGGGTTTTCAACCAAGTACTAGAAATGAACATTTTATTTACAATTATTTAATCTGTCCAATTACTTTTGGTCCCTTTAAAAACAGGGTGGCACATGTTAAGGAGCTGAAACTCCTAAACCCTTCATCCAATTTTAATGTGGATACCCTCAAATGAAAGCTGAAAGTCTGAACTTCAACTGCATCTGATTTGTTTTGTTTCAAATTCATTGTGGTAATATCTAGAACCAAAATAAGATAAATGTTGTCTCTGTCCAAATATTTATGGACCTAACTGTATATATATTGAAGCAGTTCTCCTAATACGAATAAAGCTTTCCCTAGTGCAAGTCAGGGTAACAAGAAAATAGACATTTTGATCTATGGTTAGGTGAGTGGGAACATAGCAGCATCAGATATAATTTATGTGCAGTTGTATGGGAATCTCTGTTGTACTCACAGCTATATCTTGACAAACTGTTTTTTTTGAAACTCAAGTGCTGCATTTATAATGTGACAGTGACTTGGAGGGTCTCGATTTTAGGTTTTCAGCTTTCCTACGTTTTTCTGCCTCGTGTGCTGGTTGGTGAGCGGAAATCGAGGTGCTGTGACCATTGTGTGGAAGCATAAGGCACGTTAGAAAATTTAGCCCATGGCTTTTCTCCCCACGCTTGAAAATTATTAAAAGTTGGTGATGTTACCGTAAAATTGATCCCCAAGATTCACTGGAATGTTCTGTAGGGTTCTTTTTGAAGAACAGAGCTTTCTTGCTAGGCGTCCAGACCATGCACACCAAACCGCAATTGTTTTCCCCTTTTCAGTTGAAACTACTCTCAAATAGTTTTCTGACAATAATTTTCTTGTATTTGTTTGATTTTGGATCTCTAATGTTAAAATTCTATATGGTAATGACATGGAAATGCAAAGTTATTAAGATTTCTGCCTTTTGATGATTAAAATGTTTTATTCCTTGCATATCCACATTGATATTTAATACATATAGGTATCTCGGTATGTACTAACAACATTAAAAAATTTGCATTTATTCTATATGGTTTTATCAAAATGCTTAACAAATATATTGTAACCTACAACATTTCCTACATTCCGAATTTGAAAATAAGTTTTCACCCGTGGAACTTAAATGTCTGACAAGCTCTAAGTTTTGAGAAGACGTTTTCCCACATTCAGAACATGAAAATGCATTCTCCACCAAGTGAATTCTTTGATGTTCAACAAGAGTTGATTTCCGAGTAAAACATTTCCCACATTCTGGGCATGAAAATGGCTTTTCACCTGTGTGAGTTTTCTGATGTGAAACAAGATGTACTTTTTGGCTAAAACATTTCCCACAATCAGAACATGAAAATGGTTTCTCCCCTGTGTGAGTTTTTTGATGGTCAGCAAGACTTGATCTCTGAGTAAAAAATTTCCCACATTCTATGCATGAAAATGGTTTCTCCCCTCTGTGAGTTTTTTCATGGTCAATAAGACTTGATTTTTGAGTAAAACATTTTCCACATTCTGAACATGAAAATGGCTTCTCTCCTGTGTGAGTTCTCTCGTGTCTCATTAGATCTGATTTCTGATTAAAACATTTCCCACACTGTGAACATTTAAATGGTTTCTCGCCCGAGTGAGTTTTTTGATGATTAACAAGATTTGATTTCCATCTAAAACATTTACCACATTGTAAACATGGAAATGGCTTCTCCCCTGTATGAGTTCTCTGATGTGTAACAAGACTTGATTTAGCAGTATAACATTTCCCACATTGTGAGCATGAATATGGCTTCTCCCCTGTGTGAGTTTTTTGATGGTTAATAAGATTTGATTTCCGGGTAAAACGTTTGTTACATTTTGAACAAAAAAATGGCTTTTCCCCTCCATGACCCCTTCTATGTACACCTCTTCTGTGACTTTTAATTTGCTTAACAGTCTGTGATAAATCAGAAGACAGGACCTGTTGATAAGGTGAAGATATATCTTGAATAACAGCATGTTCTTTATATGCATCTTGTGTGGTACCATGATCATCTGCATTAAAATCTGAAGTTATGAGATGTCCTTCCCAGTTCCAAGTACAGTCATCTGCCAAGAATTAAGCTAATATTATTTTTTAATACTATAACTTTGAAATTATATTTATATTTCATAACATTTCTACATAGACATTCTTCACAAATGGCAATATTGGATAATTAGTCAGGTAATTTTCTTCCCCAAACACTTTTATTAAAGATTTAGTAAGTACGGATAGTAAGAAAGAAGACCTACATCTGTGGATAAGTTAGGCTACGCAGAGACAAACTTGCGGAAAAAGGGAAAAGCTCAAGAAGGATCGATGGAGGTGAGTTTGACAGAAAGCAAACTAAGAAAGGTTGGAAGAAAAAGGTCATGCTAAAAAAAAGTTTACAAAGCATAATATCTTGGATTGTTAATACTTCAGAGTAATGATCCTTTTCATTGTTGAACTGGGATCAGTTTTTCTAGGAAGAGAAGACAAGAAAAGTTTTTCTACCTTCTCCATTATGTCAGTCCGTGAAAATGAGACTGCACTTGGATGGCATCCAAGTGTGGTCTGATGTTTTCCACAGACCCATAGACTTGCATTGCTAATCTTGATCCGACACTCAGATCAAAATCAGAAATGTCATTGATTTTTTTCCTTGGGCCACTAAGTCTGAAATTAAAAATCAAACATGAGCACAGCCCCATAGAATAATATGGGTGTGAGTGCTATCCACATATTACACTTGTCCGATATAATCGGTCGTGTGCACGAGTCCTCAAACACAGTCTTTCAAGAATGCATTACCAGGAAAGACAGAGGAAAAACATTTAAGAAAGGGGGACAAGGGCAAAAATATAATTGCAGTGAACTTTCCATCTTTACCCTTGGCCTAGGACAACTCATAAAGTCCCATGGCTTCCAGTACCACCTGTATGCAGACGACACTCTGATCTACCTCTCTAGCCCAGATGTCACCTCTCTGCTGTCCAGAATCCCGGAGTGTCTATCAGCCATATCCTCCTTCTTCACCTCTCTCTTCCTAAAACTCAATGTAGACAAAACCGAACTCATCATCTTTCCACCATCGCACATATCTTCCCTACCCGATCTATCCATTATGGTAAATGGCATCATGCTCTCTCCCGTACCTGAAATCCACTGCCTTGGAGTAACTCTCGACTCTGCCCTGTCCTTCAAACCACACGTTCAAACTCTTGCAACCTCATGTGGCCTCCAACTTAAAAACATTTCCAGAATCCGTCCCTTCCTCAGCCCTCAATCTACTAAAACTCTTGTGCATGCCCTCATCATCACCCGCCTTGATTACTGCAACACCCTCCTCTGTGGCCTCACCGTCAACTCTCTTGCACCACTTCAGTCGGTCCTCAACTCTGCTGCCCGACTAATCCACCTCTCCCCTCGCTACTCCCCTGCTTCTACCCTCTGAAAATCCCTCTACTGGCTCCCAATTCCCCAACGAATCCAGTTCAAACTACTAACACTGACCTACAAAGCCATCCACAACCTGTCCCCTCCCTACATCTCTGAACTAATCTCCCAATATCTTCCTTCACGTAATCTTCGTTCCTCCCAAGACTCCCTACTATCCTCCATACTTATTCGTTCCTCACACAACCGCCTCCAAGATTTCTCCTGAATATCCCCCATCCTCTGGAATTCCACGCCTCAACATGTACGATTATCCACCACCCTTGGATCCTTCAGACGGAACCTGAAAACCCATCTCTTCAGGAAAGCCTACAGCCTGCAGTAACCATTCTGCTGCTTCGCCACCACCTGAGCTTCCGCCTCGCAACCACCACGCTAGCTGCCACTTCGCCACCATCACCCGAGCTGCCGCCTCACCACTACCACCAGAGCTGCCGCCTCGCCACCACCACCAGAGCTGCCGCCTCGCCACCACCACCAGAGCTGCCGCCTCGCCACCACCACCAGAGCTGCCGCCACGCCACCACCACCAAAGCTGCCGCCTCGCCACCACCACCCGAGCTGCCGCCTCGCCACCACCACCAGAGCTGCCACCACGCCACCACCACCAGAGCTGCCGCCTCACCACCACCACCAGAGCTGCCACCTCGCCACCACCACCAGAGCTGCCGCACCCCCGACCTTCTGTTTCTTCCCCATTATCCCGTAGAATATAAGTCCGCAAGGACAGGGTCCTCTCCCCTCTGTACCAGTCTGTCATTGTAAATTTGTTTACTGTAAACAATATCTATAACTTTGTATGTAACCCCTTCTCATGTACAGCACCATGGAATTAATGGCGCTATATAAATAATAATAATAAAATAATAATAATAACTTGAATATGTGTCAACTTTCTGTCTCATAATGTGAGCAACATAGAAACTAGGGAATGGTAATTTTTTTGGTAAAGAGTTGAAATGAGCAAATCACTTCTAGGCAAATCAAGTTGGATTTGCCAGCATGTGATTTTTCTCTTGTGGATGGGAAGGAATTTAAAAGTAATTTAAAATTTACACAGCCCTCAGCTTTCTTCTACAGTACAGCCTGTTCACCAATGCAGTCATCTTCATCACTGGATGTTCGCATCGAATTATTCAGGATACTCTCCAAGCATGTGACAACAGAGCTTCTTTATTCAGGAACAAACAGGAACAATATATGATAAGCTTAACAGATCAGGAATAAATCATTTGTGTGTCTATCTGTGCAGCGTCTACAGCAGGTTTTCCTTATCAACTACCAACCTGGAGTACCTTTTTACTTACTGTTATCAATATGGTTTGTCATTTTCCTGCTGCATATGTCATGATTGGACTGTTGGCATGAATTATGCCTTCTATGTAAATATATTGATTTTGCTACCCTTGTTAATGATCATTAGACATATCAGGGATTTGAAGGGATACCGTTGTCGAGCGGGGGAGCCATTCCGCTGACCAGTAGGGTGCCAACCGCCGCTGACAGGAAGGCTTACAGTCACAGGGAACAGTATAGTCAGGTACTCATTTGTTTTTGCACATGTCACTTTATTGTTTGTGTTACCAGCACTTTTTTGCACACTTTTTTTTTTATTGTTGCCTACCCAACTACCTTTTTTGGCTAACTCTATACACTCCTTTCCTGGTCAATTGAGTGACTGCATGCTGCAGTAGTCCAGGGTTATATAGGAGTTTTAGGGTTCAGCCACCGTAGAGCGAGGGCCCCAACCTCGATTGTGTATAGGGTGCCAACCTCCGCTGTCTGGCAGTTTGATATAAGGGCCCCTTATAGGGCAATGGTAGGTGGCACGGTTGGTTATTTTTTCTGTCTGGTATTGTCTTGTTTTTAGATAAATTTCAAATAAAGGTTATTTTATATCTGAGATAATGTTGTTGCAAGGCTCCCTGTTAGCAAGCTTGAATTTTTGACCTTACCCTTTCATATTTTACAATATACTTTCAACTTTATAAGCAGCATACAAATCTAGCAACTAAACACTCATAGACAGGAATGGAGTTGTTGCACCAAACATATTCCAACACCCCCACTCAACAACTACTTATCCTGTTAGTCCCATTGCAGTTCTGAAGTCCACAAACATGGCTCTTGATAATGGCTTTGTCATGCCATCAGCTATCATCTTGTCAGACTCGCAATAAACAAACTCGAGTACACCACGTTCCACGTAAGTGGTGATGTTTTACATCAATGTGCTTAGTCCTTGCACTAATCTTCTCACTGCTGGCAAGTTTAATGCATCCTTGGTTGTCCTCATAGATAACTGTTGGTTGAGCTAATGGCTTGCCGAAATCTTCCAAAAGTTGTTTCAACCAAATATGCATGGAGGCGTATCTGTAATGGTGAGACAGTGACCGGCATCATTGTAAATGGCCGGTATGTGTTGCAGAGAAAGTCTGCACTGTAAGCCCATAATAGTGGTGTGCTGGGACTTGTAATTCCACAAGTGTTTGTGTAGTTTTGTTTATTTTGTAAGGGGGCTTACAGGGATAGTCGGAGAGCTGGGCGGGACTGACTAACCACACATACACTGCCCACTTGTGGGGGTGGTTAAGCTACTTAATGTGACCATGCTTTGGGTCACATGATCTGAGTGTATGGACCTGAATGGTCAGTGTGTAAGGTCCTGGATGGCCTGTGTTGGATTCCTGGAGCACATGGAGAGTCCATGGACCTGGAGGCCTGTGTGCTGGACGGTCCCGGGAGGGGATGGATGTCCTAAATAGCACATGGAGAGGTCATGTGTGTGCAGAGTCTGTGATGGCACTGAGTTGGGGGAGCTAACATCTGAGGGTCTGGACTGTCGGGTGCCCTGGTGAAGGACAGTGATCCCAGTTAGAAAGCTTCCCCGGGAACATAGGTCTGACGAGGAGTCAACGTGTGGAGCAGGAGCTCCTGCAAGGTGACCCCGAGTATGGGGGACTGTGTGCACTGACAGGGGTCAGTCAATGAACTGTATGGTCACCCATGGTAACTGGACGGAGTAAGGTCCAGCTTGCTTAGAGACTGCAATATAAGGTCGTCTGTTGGTGCCTGATGTGTTCCATGGACATTAATGAAAGGTTTGTCGTGTGGTCACCCACGTAACCGGACAACAGAAGTCCGGTGTGTTTAGGGACTGCGTATTAAGCCGTGAACTAGGAAGTACTATGGACTATGCGTGATGTGTATTATGGTGGTTTATGATGTCAAAATAAACCCGAATAGTGTGTTTTGTGGAGAAAAATGTGCCTGTGTGCCTTCATCCCGTTGCTAAGCGAGTGTCCCCAACACATGCAGTAAGCGCTATCTTGCATATGGTGGAGAACGCGGGCACGGTCCAGGAAGCACAAAACTTTTTTCAGGACAGCTTGCTGTGGCTCGGCGGGGCCACGAAGATTACAAGCGTCTGGCGGTAACTCGGTGGGGTTACGAAGATTTGCTGTAGATCGGCGGGTCCATGAAGCAGTGCAGAGCCTTGCAGCACGAGCTGCAGTGGCAGCAAGAGGTTCTGCAGCAGCAGGAGCTGCAATTGCAGCAGCATCGGCTTGTGATCGGCAGCCGGAGGTGCCAGCAGTTTGTGGCTGCAGCAGGAGCTGTGGTGATGCTAGCAGGAGCTGGTGAGATGTCGTAAGGACATTAGTGGTCCAGCTCGTACAAACTCTTAAAGGGCTAGTGCAAGCCCAGAGGCATATTGGTGTACTGTGCGAACTGGGGCCTGAGAATGCCGTTGGGGAGTCCACGGGTTGTACCCCAAACAGGGATGGTTGCCCAAAAGGGGATGGAGTCCCAAAAGGGGGCGGTAACCCAAACAGGGATGGTTGCCCAAAAAGGGGTGGAGTCTCAAAAGGGAGTAATTGCCCAAAAGAGGGAAGAGTCCAAAAAGGTGGCGGTAACCCAAATAGGGGTGGTGGCAAAAAAAAGAGTTGTCGGCAAATGCGCCATTGGACTGTAGCCGGGAGCAGCAGAGTTCCTGCATGCAGGTCCATGCTACACTGTGGATAGCTCAGTCGGTGAACTGACACTACAGTGCCTCTTCTGGTTGGATGGAGAACGAGTGATGGGACTGTTAGACCTGGGGAGTTGGGTGTCTTTGCTGAGGACCCTTCCTGAATGTTCTGTGTCGCCTGGGACAGGGTTGAGAGTGAATGGCTCCGGTGGGGACGATAAAAGACCTTTGACAGCCTACCTCTACATTGATGCGACTGAGGTGTCCATGTATCACGAAGTGACGGTAATCCCGGACTTGTTGTATAATATGGTAATAGGTCAGGATTTGGAGGCCATAAGGAATTGGTGGATAAAGGAAAAAGTGTCTGTAGAGTTAATGTGTATGGTAGATAAAAATGTGGAGATTGCACCCCGTAGAGTTGACAGTCCTAAGTTAGGCATGACCAAGGCAAATGGTGGACGGGCCTGACTTAGTGACACGACGGTGGCAGTAACACCTCCAAAAATTGACGGGTTGGACTTAGGGGGTGACCAGAGGAAAGGATGTCGCTTGACGTGTACAGCAGGATGACTGATAGTGATGTGGTAGGTAAGACGTGTGGAGCTAACACCCAGTTAGAGGGTAACTTGAGGGTTCACCATACTGTGGGGTATGACTCAGATTCCGGGGATGACTGTGACTCTAAGATAGAAAGGGAGTACAGTAAGGAAGGGCCCAACAAAGAGGGCAAGTCCTCCCTACACCGGATACGTAAAGGGCGAAAAGAGGCTGAACAAATTGCACCCTTTGAGGGCATCAATAAAGAAAGAACTGTGACTTGTGCTTTAATTCAAAGTGTTACTACTCTTCTAGACACTGAAGAGGTCGAGGAGGAGGTACTTCGAGAAGCGTTAGGAGGTCTTCTGCAAGAGAAGAAGTTGGTGGTCGCAAACTTACAGCGGCAGTGCCAGAGTGGTAACGAGGCGGAGCTGAAAATGCCCATCCTGGCAAGAGGTCTTGAAGAAGGTAAACCTCAGGAAGAGTCTGCGCTAAGAGCTGAACCAGACAATCACCCGGTCACGGCAGATGACTTGATGGTAATGTCCAAGGCAAAGCAGAAGCCATCCGTCCATGAAGAGAACAAGACTTCGCTCTTCAAGTGCGTGGTAGATGTACCCGAGGACGTGCGGGAAGCTTGTGCCATTGAGGATGTGCATAAGGCATTCAGAAAGGCTGTAGAGGCGTGTAGTGTGAACTGGGCACCAGAGATGAAACAGTTGGTGATACTATCTGCTAGGGAAGTCACAGTGAAGCAGGTGGCTATCATCAGGGATATGCAACTACAATGCCTCCGCACGAAACAGATGATCCTGTTGAGGAATAAGGAAGCTGCTTGATGTTTGCAGCATGCCAGGAAAGCTCAAAGTCGGCTGGGCTTTGTGGAAGACATCGTTCAAGTGCCCAGAAATCTGGTGAGGAAAGTCACTGGAAGTCAAACTAGTAGAAACAGCTGATCGGCACTATCACAAAAGTTCACTTCACCCACACCGAACAAAACATGCGGGAGCAGCAGCCAGCCAATAACCCAAAAAAACCCTCGGGTGCTCATTCATAGGAAAAACACATGTCCATATTGTAAAACAGTAAGAATAGAATGGCACTCACCGGGTAAATGATCAAGTCTTTATTGCAAAAACATACAAACGGAAGAACGGGAGCTGAATATACTCCTATATTCAGCTCCCGTTCGTATGTTTTTGCAATAAAGACTTGATCATTTTACCCGGTGAGTGCCATTCTATTCTTACTGTTTTACAATAAAGTAATTGGAAGACTTGGAAAAGTGATGCAAGAACTCGTGAATAGATCCTGTGTGGCGAGAGTGAGGATTCCAGCTGGTGGTGAAGTCCAGGTAGCTGGTGAAGATGGGATGGTTCCATTTGTCATTGTCGGCTCAGTGGAAAGCCTTAGGAACATCCGATTGCTCCTTGAATAACGGGTGACATACCTGAGGGATATAGAGCAGCTAAGACTGGACAGACTGCAGATTAATAAACAGCTGGAGAATATAAGATGGTGGCCGCCTTCAACATAAGGTAAAGGGACTAGAAGGTGCCCTCCAAATAATGGAATGGCTGACAGCAAAGACGGTCAGATCAGACAGTAGGCTCGACTGTAAGTGGGTCTTGTGACCGCACCAACCATGTGTGGGGGCCATGGAGAGAAAGGTTGGATGAAGGAGCGCACTTGGAAAGTGTGGTGACTGAAAAGGGTCTGGTGACACAGACGGACTGTGACTTAAGGGCCAAAGCTCAAGGCCTACATACGGACCGCTGGGGGTAGGAGAGGCCTAACAGATTGACTCTGAAACATGAAATGACAAAGTCCGATAGTGAGTTGGTCACAGAGAGGGATACAGTGATGGATTATGTTTTGGGAGCTGACGCTCGAAGACGACTGAGAAGGCCCTCTCGACTGGTAGGGCAAGGCAATGTGGGTGCCCGGTCTCGGGGCCCCTGGTGTGTGACAAGTGTTCAACCCCACAAGTTTGAACAAAGGGGGTATGTGAGGCAGTTATCCCTGTTACAGCTAGGGGGCAGTGTATGTGCTCCTCAGGATATGCATGGAGGCGTAACTGTGATGGTGAGACAGTGACCGGCATCATTGTAAATGGCCGGTATGTGTCGCAGAGGAAGTCTGCGCTGTAAGCCCATAATGGTGGTGTGCTGGGACTTGTAGTTCCACAAATGTTTGTGTAGTTTTGTTTATTTTGTAAGGTGGGCTTGCAAGGTTAGTCAGAGAGCTTGGTGGGACTGACTAACCACACATACACCATCCACTTGTGGGGGTGGTTAAGCTACTTAATGTGACCATAGTTTGGGTCACATCAGCTGAGTGTATGGACCGGAATGATCAGTGTGTAAGGTCCTGGATGGCCTGTGTTGGAAGATCCTGGGAGTAGGATCGGATTCTTGGAGCACATGGAGAGGCCATGGAAATGGAGACCTGTGTGTTGGACGGTCCCAGGAGGGGATAGATGTCCTGAATAGCACACGGAGAGGCTATGTCTGTGCAGAGTCTTTGGAGAGCTAACGTCCTTCTGAGGGTCTGGACTGTCGGGTGGCTTGGTGAGCAAGGACAGTGATGCCAGTTAGGAAACTTCCGGGAACATAGGTCTGACGAGGAGTCAACGTGTGGAGCAGGAGCTCCTGCAAAGTAACGCAGAGTATGGGGGACTGTGTGCACTGACGTTGTTCAGTCAATGAACTGTGCGGTCACCCATGGTAACTGGATGGAGTAAAGTCCAGCATGTTTAGAAACTGCAACATAAGATCGTCTGTTGGTGCCTGATGTGTTCCATGGACGTTAATGAACAGTTCGGTGTGCGGTCGCCCACGGTAATCGGACAACGGAAGTCCGGCGTGTTTAGGGACTGCGTATTAAGCTGAGAACTAGGAAGTACTATGGACTATGTGTGATGTGTATTATGGTGGTTTATGATGTCAAAATAAACCCGAATAGTCTGTTTTGTGGAGAAAAACGTGCCCATGTGCCTTCATCCCGTTGCTAAGCGAGTGTCACCAACACATGCAGTAAGCGCTATCTTACACAAATTACTTCTTGACTTGCATAAGCAGCAGACATATATTCTGCTTCTGTAGAAGATAATGCGACTGACACTTGTTTTCTGCTGAACCAAGAAATTTAATTTTCTCCTAACTTGAACAAGTAACCACTTGTTGATTTCCGATCACTTGAATCTCCAGCCCAATCTGCATCCACATAACCTCTGAGAGTGAGATCTCCTGATGCAGATACCTTAAGATTTAGCCTTTGAGTTTCCTTAAGATATTGAAGAATTCTCTTAATTGCATTCCACTCTCTTTGGCGTGATTTGCTTACACGTCAGCAGAGAATTCCGACTGTGGCTGTGATATCCGAATGAGTTGTGGTTGCTATGTACAGAAGAGCCCCCAATGCTTGTCTGTAACTCTCATTGCTGGGTAGCAGATCTTCTCCTTCCAACTTTAAGTAGAACGGGTCCATTGGTGTTGACGCACCTTTGGTTTCTGACATTCCAAACTGGTTTAGGATTGCTGAAATTTTTAGAACTAGTTGAGAAGAAAACTCCCATCTTCCTCTATCTGGATTTGGATTCCCAAATAATATGTCACATTTTCCAAGGTCCTTAGTCTCAAAGTGCTGTTTGAGTATTTCACTTAGCTTTGCAATTTCGTTTTCATCTTGATGAGAGATGATTACATCATCTACATATAGGAGAACATCCATCCAATCCTTCGCTACATTTTTCGTATACAGACATGGATCAGCTTGAGATCTTTTAAATCCATCATCCATCAAAACTTCGTTCATTTTCGAGTTCCAAGCTCTTGCCGACTGCTTAAGTCCATAGAGAGATTTTTGCATTTTACAAACAAGGTGCTCTTCACCCTTCTTAATATATCCCTCGGGTTGGCTCATGTACAACTCTTCTTCAATGTGACCATGTAGGAAGGCTGTTTTGATGTCAAAATGTCTCACTGTCATCTGTTGAACTGCAGCTATGGACATTAAAGTTCTGAATGTGGTTTGCTTCGCAACTGGAGAAAATGTAGCATCAATCTTCACCATATTTTTGTGAGTACCCTTTTGCGACCAATCTTGCCTTAAACCAGTGAACTTTACCTTCTGAGTCATATTTGTTTTTGAAGACCCACTTACATCCGATAGCTCTTTTTCCTTGTGGTAGCTCAGTAAGCTCCCATGTCTGGAGTTGGTGAAGGGACTCCAACTCTTCATTAGCAGCATTTATCCACTTCTGCTTCTCGTGGACAGGCAGTTTCTGCATCTCTTGCCATGACTGTGGCTCTGGTTCAGGAAGTGTTCTGACCATATAAGAAAGGTATCTAGCTGGGATACCTTTGTTTGGCCTTGCTGATCTCCTGACTAGAGGTTGACTTGGTTCTTCTGTGTCTTCCTTGGTGGCTTCAGAGCTTATCCCCACTCAGTGTTTTCTTTTCAGTGTCTGGGTTTGGCGATTGAGATTCTTGTTCTTGCTTCTTAGGTTGAATAACTGGTGTAACTTCATGGAATTGGAGAGATACAGAGTTTTCATCAATCACTACATCTCTGCTGATTGTTACTGTGTTGGTCTCTGGGTGCAGGATTCTGTATCCCTTTTGAGTTTCGCTATATCCCACTAGGACTCCTTGCTTTGTGTGTGATTCCCACTTGGAATGTTTTTCTTTGGGAACATACACAAACGTTTTGCTTCCAAATATCTTGAGGTGCTTCAGGTTAGGCTTCTCGCAGTTTCATAGCTCAAATGGAGTTTTATTTGTAGCTTTACCTGGAACTCTGTTTTGAAGATAGCAAGCTGTCATGATGTCTTCTCCCCAATACTTTGTAGGTAGATTTGCCTCAAACAACATACTTCTTCCACTTTCACAGAGAGTACGGTTCTTTCTCTCTGCAATGCCATTTTGTTCAGGGTTGTATGGAATGGTAGTCTGGAACACTATTCCATTCTTTTTCAAAATGGTTTGCAGCTTACCACTTGTATATTCGGTTCCATTATCTGCATGCAGGGCTTTTGGCATTCTTCCAAATTTGTTAAACACTACAGCAATATATTCTTCCAGTTTCTGTGGAACTTCATCCTTACTGTGAAGCAGGTTGGCGACTGTATATCTGAAGTAGTCATCAATAAATGTGAGAAAATATCTCTTCTTGCTAGGAGTTTGAACACTCATTGGACCACATACATCTGTATGTATCAGATCCAGTGGCTGTGCAGATCTAGTGGTGCTTATTTTAGGAAAGGATTTTCTGGACATTTTCCCTTTAAGACAGCTAGTGCACTTCATCATTTGACTACACTGGTTGATTTCAATTCCATTTGCAAGTTGATCTAGCTTCCTTACTGCTTCTGGGTCTCTGTGCCCAAGACGTCTGTGCCATACATGGATACAGTTCTTATGCAGATCTTGTCTAGCACTGTACACTCTTTCTTTGCATTTTAGCTGATAAAGTTCATCTTGGATTTTTCCATCTGCAAGAGTGTGACCCTTCTTTGAGATGATGTAGCTGTTATCTCTAAAAGTGACTACATTCCCATTTTGAGTGAGCTTCCTTACTGACAGAAGATTGCTTCCAAGGCTGGGAACATAGAGAACATCCTTTATTGGGATTTATCTGCTTTGTGCTGAGGAAACTGGACAGTGGAGGTAGCAGTCTCCTACTCCTTCTGAAGTCATATAGGGACCATTAGCTAAGATGACCTTTTCTGACTTTCATTAAGGTCAATGAAGAAATCCTTGTTATTTGTCATATGGCTGTTTTCACCAGAACCTATACATCATAATGCTTTGCAGATTAGCCTGTACTGGCATTAAATGCAGCTTCAGCACATGCAGAATCTTCCTTTATAGCTGTTTTAACTCTTCGATGACTGTTTTGCTTTTTTGGCGGACTCATTCTTGCTTTCCAAATTCTGCAGTCTGCTTTAAGGGCTTTTTACAGACAAAACATTCACGAGTTTCACTTAGATTGCTCTTATATTTACGGAAATCCTGTGTCATTAATGGTGTTTCTGCTCTTGATTCATTACTGCTGCTTAAATGCTGTGTTTTTCTCTTGAATTCATCCACAAGTTTTCCTTTAACATACTCTAGAGTCAGCTCATCATCTGGCTGTGCATCTAGTGCAGTCACGAGGGTGTCATAACTCTATGAAAGACCACTTAATAGAAGTGTAGCAACATGAAAATCTTTAATTTCTTCTCCAATACCCCTGAAGAGCTCCACAATCTCTTGGGTTTCTTATATAGTCCTGCATATTCTGTCCATCACTTAACTTAAACTGGTACAGCTTTCTCATGAGATAAAGCTTATTGTTGAGATTTGATCTTTCATGCACTTTCTGTTACTCATCCCACATCTCCTTTGCAGTTGCACACTTGCATATATGAACAATCTGATTATCATCTACACTGAGGGAGATTGTGCTTTGTGCTTTCTGATCCTTCTCTAGCCAATCATCTGGTAATAGATGAGGCACTTGTTCCTGAGTATATTTCCACGTACCTTCTCTTATGAGCAGCATCTTCACCTTGAATTTCCAGGACTTGTAGTTCTGATTAGTGAGGCTTGGCTCTGAGAACTTGACAGGATTGCTGCAAGTCGACATCTTCTCTGTTGCTTTGTACTGCATTTGCTTTGGGCTTCTGCTGCTGTGCTCTGGGGTTCTGTGTCACTGTGGGCCTATAACTTGTTGGCAGCAGATTATTCAGGATACTCTCCAAGTGTGTGACAACAGAGCTTCTTTATTCAGGAACAAACAGGAACAATATATGATAAGCTTAATAGATCAGGAATAAATCATTTGTGTGTCTCTATCTGTGCATCATTTACAGCAGGCCGCTTCTCTCATATACAGACACAGGAAAACAGTAAATACAGTCACATGCTTTTCCTGTGTAAGCCTCTGGGAGTTTTCTTTTTTTTTTAACTTTATAAACAGCATACAAATCTAGCAACTAAACACTCATAGACAGGAATGGAGTTGTGGCACCAAACATATTCTAACACTGGGTCATCTTCATCATCTTTCAGAGCACAAAGGGCCTGGTTCGTGAAAGTTTTTAAGCCAGTATTCGAGAATAAAAAGCTTTGAAAAGACACAAAATATTGGCACAACTCTAGGCTGCGATAACATTTTGTGACTTTTGGCATTCCCATGCTATTTTTGATCAGCTCTGCCAAAGGGTGAAGGGGTTGTAGCGACCACCGCTCACCAAGTTCATGACAAGTGGACTTGTTCGGCTACACCACAAATCGAACTGCGGCAGGGAATGAGGAGGGATTTGTGGTGATGTGCACAAGGAAGAGCATGCCACTTGTCCCATGGTCCTGATTCAATAAGATGCATGTAAATCTTTATCAATCAGGAGCATCTGATTCCAGCACGCCTTCTCATCAAGACTAGTGTGAATAACGCCAGTCTTGATGAACCGCCATTATCTGTAGAATCTCCTGCACTGACTAGATTACAACGCTAGCTACAATTACAGCCAGTAAGCCCTTAAACGCCATTCTCAGTCACTAACAGCAGCAGTTAAATTATATGATACTGCCTGGGTGTCCACCCTTGGCTTGAGTGCCAGTCGGTTGCTATAATCTCGTGGCCTACATAAGGCCTTCGTTAAAGCCCAGAACAGGTTGAAAATTATAGGAAACCGTGATTAAGACTATAAACTGCAATACTGTAGACTGTCAGATATAGAACACCAGAAAGTGAATAGTAAAAACAAAGTTTTTAAACATAAATAAAATATTAAAAACATAAATATTCAAACCCCTTTTTCTTGCTTAAAAACAAATGTAGAAGGTAGACGCCGAAACATACTTCGGGGTTTTTCTGGCTTTGGCACCACAGTCCTGCACAGGCATTTTGCTCCATTTTATTTTTACCCTGATTAGATTTGTCTATATCTTCTTATGTGATGGATTTGAGAATAACTATATACAAATTATGTGATTGGAAGCATTGACTTAGATAGTACCATGTCTGCATCTACATGTTAGTATATATATATTTTTTTAATGTAGGGTTGTGGTACCACATAGTGGTTTCCCACTTTTTACTTGCTTTTTATTCAGCTTTTTGTAATTTTTCTATTTACAATAAAATGTTTATATCAGTATTTACAAATGTGGTTCTTTCGTACATTTGTTTTCTATAGGATCTATATTCAAATATCTGCATCTGTGAAAATCTGATCTATCAAAATCTAAAATTGCTTAACCCAACTTGTGATGAAACTTAAAACTGAAATGCCAAAATGGCTGCTTTCTGGTCAAAAAATGAAATCCACTAAAATAGCAAAAAAAAAAATATGGAAGTATCAAATCCTCATAACAGAATGACCTGAAGAATAATGTTGTCAGTTCACTTTTACTGCACAACTAACACCATAAGAACGAAACAAAAAAAAAAACAGTCATACAGTTGTGGGGTTTGTTTCACAATTTCATCTAATTTATAGCTGTGAAAAAATAAAAATGTATGACTCTTAGAAAAAGGTGAGGAAAAACTGAATGCTCACTAATCATTGTCAGTCATCAGTTTTGTGTTTGGCTTTTCTATGTTTATCCAGACCCACAGGCACTTGTAGAATGGGTCTCTTATTCACTAGGAACCATGTTTTCATATAGGACACAATGCACGCTACTGACTATTCACTGTGCCCCGCACCCCATGAGATAATATGGAGCCTAGTGAATAGAAGACCTAGAGGACAAGTAATGGTGGAACAGGTACAAGAAGGGCCAAGGAGAAGTGTAAGAGGGTTTTTTGTAAGTGGAGTGGGTGGGAACTGAGAGTGTGTGCTCAACCTTTGCAGACCTATGAATTTCTATAATATATGCCATTACTTTGTTAATTCTTAAACAAACACAATGTTTGCCGTGATGTTTTAACTGTCTGGTTCATGCTCATCTAGAAACTGCATTGAACCACTGCTTAGTCGAGATCCATACACAATATTTCTCTGTATGAACCGAAGTGCTCCTTTCTGCTGAATTTAGACACTGAAAATCCCTTAGACAAATTTTGTAAAAACACAGATTCTTGCGGAGCAGCACATGAAAGCAGCTCCTAAGCCAGCATCAACTTGTGAACGCGTATTTCCCATATTCTGCTACAAAGGACTGGAAAAACTACCCTTAATTATCAAATTGGATGGTTTGAGTAGCTTGCAAAACTGTTTATGTCACTATACTTCCCAGTCTTTATATTATCCAGGTGGTCACAACACCTACAGTTTAAGGAGGTATCTCTTAATGTCACTGTGAATCAGATAGACATTAGCACTGAAGAATTTATTTTGTCTTTTCATCAACATTGCATTAGACTTTGTTAAGTCAGTAGTCATGTGAACGAGACACAATGCAAAGATTAAAAAATTAAACTCATACTTATTGAACCCGCTAACAGGCTGTCTCTTCTCTGCATTTAGTGGTTACTACTCACCTGGGTAGTCATCTGTAGGAATCTCCAATTTACACCACTCATCACCCCTCACATATGTCTCTTTAGTATTAATATGGGTCAGATCTTCACCCTGAAACAAACATTGTAAAAATCACAGACAGATGGAGAAGTGTTATGATTTGGTAGCTGAGGAGGACAGGAGCAAGAAACAGCAAAGGCAGCCGAACACCAGAGAGGTTGGGAACTAAAAGGTTGCAGACCCCTAAACTAACCGCACAACTAGAAGCAGCCGTGGGACATACCTACGGTGACCTAGACGCCTCATCACAGCAAGAGAGAGATTAGCTACACCTGAAGATAGAAAGAGGAAAGCTAACTGCCCCAGAGTAGAGCCCCAAAGGAATAGGCAACCCCCACACATATAATGGCGGTTAGACAAGATGAAATACAAACGCAGGTAGAAAATAGAGTAAGCAAACGCTGGGGCCAAATAATGCCTAGATAGGACAGAACAGGACAAAATACTATCTGCAACCCAGAAAAACCCTAGAAAAATTCCAACACTTCTGATTTAAAAAAATGCTGAGACCACACGATCTCGCCAACCGCTAAATCAGATCTCTGGTGTGAACAAGCAGCTAACCCGCAGCCACTTAAATAGCAGGGACAGAGCAATTGAACAAATAAACAATGGCTACTGAAAAACAGAGAGTAGCACAGGCCCCTGGAGGGGAACCCGGCTAACCTCCCACAAAAGTGCAGACAAAAAAATGGAAATAGCAAACAAGATAGAAAGAAGCAGCAAATAATTTATCTGAAAGTAGCAGACGAAAACAAGACACCCGCTGACTTCCAAATGGACCAGGAAACAACAATTGATTGCCGGCGAGGATCATGGGAAGGCAGCTCACTTATATCAGCCCAGTCCGTCTCTCCTGATTGCCAGTCATCGCTCGCAGGTGATGTACTTCTACTATTCAACACTGGTTCAATACCCTCAGCAACCACCAGAGGGAGCCCTAACTCCGAAGTCATTTCCAAACATGCTCACAACAGTACCCCCCCCTTGAGGAGGGGGTCACCGAACCCTCACCGGCGCCACCAGGCCGATCAGGGTGAGCCCGGTGAAAGGCACGAACCAATTTCTCAGCATGGATTTCAGAAGCAAACACCCAAGAATTGTACTCCTGACCATAACCTTTCCACTTAACCAAGTACTGGAGTCTCCGCCTAGCCAGACGAGAATCCAATATCTTCTCCACTTTGTACTCCAGATTGCCCTCAACCAAAACAGGCTCAGGGGGCGCAGCCATAGGAACCACTGGCTCCAGGGCCGGCTCCAGGTTTTTATGGGCCCCGGGTGAAAGAGCCTCAGTGGACCCCTTTAACACAGACCACGATTCATGATGCACAGATACAGCAGAGAAATATGGGTACAGTACAATGCCAAATACTGCACTTCTTCCATTACATGAGTGATATCTATTGTAAATTGTACAATAGCTCAAAAACCGCCAAATCCTCACAGTGCACAGAACAGACTGGACAGTACAGTCCTCCATACAATATTATGGGCACCACGGTCTCCCCCTCATCACCCATATAATACCGCATGCAGGATGTCACCCCCCATATAATGCTCCATACAGAATACTGGACCCAAAATAATGCTCCATACAGAATACTGGACCCAATATAATGCTCCATACAGATACTGGTCCCCATATAATGCTCCATACAGGATACTGGTCCCCATATAATGCTCCATACAAAATATGGAGCTCTCCTCTGCGCTGTACTGCGTTCTGCACTGTTACGGCTCAGGAAAGGGCGCTGTGGAAAGACTACCCATTATCATAATGATTGCCTCCCCATCATCATCATTGCCTCCTTATCATCAATGCCTGCCCATCATCATCTTCTCCCCATCATCAATGCCTGCCCATTATCATCAATGCCTGCCCATTATCATCATCTTCTCCCCATCATCATCAATGCCTCCCCATTATCAGCAATGCCTGCCCATCATCATCTCCTCCCTATCAACATCAATGCCTGCCCATCATCATCTTCTCCCCATCATCAATGCCTGCCCATCATCATCTTCTCCCCATCATCAATGCCTGCCCATTATCATCAATGCCTGCCCATTATCATCATCTTCTCCCCATCATCATCAATGCCTCCCCATTATCAGCAATGCCTGCCCATCATCATCTTCTCCCCATCATCAATGCCTGCCCATTATCATCAATGCCTGCCCATTATCATCATCTTCTCCCATCATCATCAATGCCTCCCCATTATCAGCAATGCCTGCCCATCATCATCTCCTCCCCATCATCATCAATGCCTGCCCATCATCTTCTCTCCATCATCAATGCCTGCCCATCATCATCTTCTCCCCATCAATGCCTGCCCATTATCATCAATGCCTCCCCATTATCAGCAATGCCTGCCCATCATCATCTCCTCCCCATCATCATCAATGCCTGCCCATCATCATCTTCTCCCCATCATCAATGCCTGCCCATCATCATCTTCTCCCCATCATCAATGCCTGCCCATTATCATCAATGCCTGCCCATTATCATCATCTTCTCCCCATTATCAGCAATGCCTGCCCATCATCATCTTCTCCCCATCATCATCCTCCCATATCATCAATGCCTCCCCATTATCAGCAATGCCTGCCCATCATCATCTCCTCCCCATCATCATCAATGCCTGCCCATCATCATCTTCTCCCCATCATCAATGCCTGCCCATCATCATCTTCTCCCCATCATCAATGCCTGCCCATTATCATCATCCTGCCTTCTCACCCCATCATCATCAATGCCTCCCCATTATCATCAATGCCTGCCCATCATCATCTTCTCCCCATCATCAATGCCTGCCCATCATCATCTTCTCCCCATCAATGCCTGCCCATTATCATCAATGCCTCCCCATTATCAGCAATGCCTGCCCATCATCATCTCCTCCCCATCATCATCAATGCCTGCCCATCATCATCTTCTCCCCATCATCAATGCCTGCCCATCATCATCTTCTCCCATCATCAATGCCTGCCCATTATCATCAATGCCTGTCCATTATCATCATCTTCTCCCCATCATCATCAATGCCTCCACATTATCAGCAATGCCTGCCCATCATCATCTTCTCCCCATCATCAATGCCTGCCCATTATCATCAATGCCTGCCCATTATCATCATCTTCTCCCCATCATCATCATCATCAATGCCTCCCCATTATCAGCAATGCCTGCCCATCAGCATCTTCTCCCCATCATCAATGCCTGCCCATTATCAATGCCTGCCCATTATCATCATCTTCTCCCCATCATCATCATCAATGCCTCCCCATTATCAGCAATGCCTGCCCACACAGACAGCACCACAGCACACAAGCACTCTCTCACATACATACCACACATCACACACAACACACAACACACACACACCACAAAGCACCGCACTACATACACACAGAGACACACACACGTCTTACGTGTCCAGCGTCCGCTCTCTCTGCCACAGCCGGCCGCTGAATGATGACATCATTCAGCGGCGCTGCTGTGAGAGGAAGCGCCGGCGCCCCCTGGAGCCCGGAGCTGCGGCAGCGGAGGCACGGGAGAGGTAAGTATTGTGCCAGCTGATGCCGGGGCCCTGAGCAAGCGGGGGGGGGGCCCAGTGGCGGCGCTGACACTGCTCTCCTCCGCTAACGGGCGCGGGGGTGCCAGACGGCGAGTGGGCCCCCCGCCTGCTCAGGGCCCCGGCACTTGCCCGGGTGTGCCGGGTGCTGACGCCGGCCCTGACTGGCTCAACAAACCTTTTCAATAAAGATTTGTGAAAGACGTTGTGAATCTTAAACGTTCCTGGAAGAGCCAAACGGAAGGAAACGGGATTAAGAATTTCCAAGATCTTATAAGGTCCAATGTTATAAGGTCCAATGAACCTTGGCTTAAATTTTGAAGACGCAACCTTCATAGGGATATTTCTTGAGGACAACCAAACCAAGTCACCTACTTTAAACCAAGGACCATCAGTCCTATGCCGGTTGGCAAACCGCTGGGCCCTCTCCTGAGAGAGAGACAATTTATCCACTACTTGATCCCAAATCTGCTGCATTCTCTCCACCATAGAATCAACACCCAGACAAGACAAAAGCCCCCACCTGTCCCGAAGAAAACCGAGGATGAAACCCAAAATTGCAGAAAAAAGGTGACATCAAAGTGGCAGAACTGGCCCTATTATTAAGAGCGAATTCAGCCAGGGGCAAAAAAAGAGACCCAGTCATCCTGATCAGCAGACACAAAACATCTCAAATAAGTCTCCAAGGTTTGTTCTCTCAGTCTGCCCATTGGTCTGAGGATGAAACGCAGAGGAGAAAGACCTCTGAACTCCCAGTTTAGAACAAAATGTCCTCCAAAATCTGGAAACAAATTGGACTCTCCTGTCAAACACAATGTTCTCCGGAATTCCGTGCAAACGAACCAACTACTGAAAAAACAAGGGTACCAACTCGGAAGATAATGGTAACTTCGGCAGTGGCACAAGATGGATCATCTTGGAAAATCTATCACAGATCACCCAAATTACAGTCATTCTCTGAGAGACAGGGAGTCCGGTGATTCTGTTATCATTTGGTAGCTGAGGAGGACAGGAGCAAAAAACAGCAAAGGCAGCGAACACCAGAGAGGTTGGGAATTAAAAGGTTGCAGACCCTTAAACTAACCGCACAACTAGAAGCAGCCGTGGGACGTACCTATGGTGACCAAGACGCCTCGTCACAGCCGGAGAGATTAGCTACACCTGGAGATAGAAGGAGTAAAGCTAACTGCCCCAGAGTAGAGCCCCAGAGGAATAGGCAGCCTCCACACATATAATGGCAGTTAGACAAGATGAAATACAAACGCAGGTAGAAAATAGAGTAAGCAAACGCTGGGGCCAAATACTGCCTAGATAGGACAGAACAGAACAGAATACTATCTGCAACCCAGAAAAACCCTAGAAAAATTCCAACACTTCTGATTTAAAAAAATGCTAAGACCACACGATCTCGCCACCTGCTAAATCAGATCTCTGGTGTGAACAAGCGGCTAACCCGCAGCCACTTAAATAGCAGGGACAGAGCAATTGAACAAATAAACAGTGGCTACTGAAAAACAGAGAGTAGCACAGGCCCCAGGAGGGGAACCCGGCTAACCTCCCACAAAAGTGCAGACAAAAAAATGGAAATAGCAAACAAGATAGAAACAAGCAGCAAATAACTTATCTGAAAGTAGCAGACGAGAGCAAGACACCCGCTGACTTCCAAATGGACCAGGAAACAACAATTGATCACCGGCGAGGATCATGGGAAGGCAGCTCACTTATATCAGCCCAGTCCGTTTCTCCCGATTGCCAGTCATCGCTCGCAGGTGATGGACTTCTACTATTCAACACTGGTTCAATACCCTCAGCAACCACCAGAGGGAGCCCCAACTCAGAAGTCATTTCCAACATGCTCACAACAGAGAAGTCACATCTATGATCAGCTCTAATCCTGCTATCTCCACGGTTCTCATTACACAAGTATAAAACATATAATACTGGTGGATAAAACAAGACTGAGCACAAGATCTTCACAGCTGTCTACACATCATAGGGGAGATCTCATGACACTTTCTCTCCATCTACCTGATGATCCTGAGGAACATCTGGATTTTCTTGTTTACAGTCCTGTGGAAGAATAGGACGGGGACATCTCTCTGGTGTTGTTTTCTTTCTGGATAGATCTGGAGGAAACACATACAGGGACTGAATTCATTCTTTACATACAGATAATTATAGGCCATGTGTATTTAGTCCTATCTATTACCTGGTGATGTGAGGGGCTGGGGAACCTCCATCATGACGTCCTTGTACAGATCTTTGTGTCCTTCTACATACTCCCACTCCTCCATGGAGAAATAGACGGCGACATCCTGACACCTTATAGGAACCTGACATACAATGATATTATCATCTCCCCAATCCCTTCATAGTGTTCCTGTACAATGTCCAAGCATTCCCAGCAGTGTCACCTCTCCAGTCAGCAGCTCAATCATCTTGTAGGTGAGTTCTAGGATCTTCTGGTCATTGATGTCCTCATGTGTCAGGGGGTGAGTGGAGACCCTGTGATTGGGCTCAGGGGTGTTCCCCATCCCTCAGACAGAGAGATCTCACTAGAAGTCTTCTTCACTACTGTGTAATCCTAGTTATGGAGAGACACATTAATAAATCTCACTACAGACATTTCCAGAGTCCTCACCTCTCCAGTTCTGTCCATCTGTTATTTCCATAGATAAAAATGATGTAATGTGACGTCATCAGAATCTCTCACCTCTCCAGTAAGTCGGAAGAGGATCTCTAGGGTGAGATGTAATATCCTCTCTGCTATCTTGTCCCTGTCTCTATCCATCCTTAACGAGTCACTCAGGAAAATTCTCTTATATAGAAGACCGATATTCTTCACTGAGAGGATCTGATATTGTAGAAACCTGGATGGGAAGAAGATGACGATGACACAATTACTGGAGAATCAGGAGATAGAACGTGTAGATGTCGTATTATTTTGTCTGAACATATCCTCTGTGATTGATGTCACAACTTCACATTGCATTTACAGACAACTGATGTGTCATACACAGTGACATCAACACTGTGACCGATGATGTAGACAGAGACTGGAAGAAGCAGGAGAACAATACAGCCACACTGTCTGCTACACACAGCTCTGAGTACACAGCACACAGTGCAGAAGGTGATTACTGCGCCCAGTAATGGGGAATCTCCAGCACCTACCTCCACCTGCAGAGCCGCACACCACATATATGGCTGTTCTGTGCCCAGTAATGGGGAATCTCCAGCACCTACCTCCACCTGCAGAGCCGCACTCCACATATATGGCTGTTCTGTGCCCAGTAATGGGGAATCTCCAGCACCTACCTCCACCTGCAGAGCCGCACACCACATATATGGCTGTTCTGTGCCCAGTAATGGGGAATCTCCAGCACCTACCTCCACCTGCAGAGCCGCACTCCACATATATGGCTGTTCTGTGCCCAGTAATGGGGAATCTCCAGCACCTACCTCCACCTGCAGAGCCGCACTCCACATATATGGCTGTTCTGTGCCCAGTAATGGGGAATCTCCAGCACCTACCTCCACCTGCAGAGCCGCACACCACATATATGGCTGTTCTGCGCCCAGTAATGGGGAATCTCCAGCACCTACCTCCACCTGCAGAGCCGCACACCACATATATGGCTGTTCTGTGCCCAGTAATGGGGAATCTCCAGCACCTACCTCCACCTGCAGAGCCGCACTCCACATATATGGCTGCTCTGTGCCCAGTAATGGGGAATCTCCAGCACCTACCTCCACCTGCAGAGCCGCACTCCACATATATGGCTGTTCTGTGCCCAGTAATGGGGAATCTCCAGCACCTACCTCCACCTGCAGAGCCGCACTCCACATATATGGCTGTTCTGTGCCCAGTAATGGGGAATCTCCAGCACCTACCTCCACCTGCAGAGCCGCACACCACATATATGGCTGTTCTGTGCCCAGTAATGGGGAATCTCCAGCACCTACCTCCACCTGCAGAGCCGCACTCCACATATATGGCTGCTCTGTGCGCACAGGACCTGTGATGAGGTCACAGGAGGGGAGGAGTCAGGGGTCACATGATCAGGGGCCTCAGTATATACAGGACTCTGCTGTGCTGGTTGTCATGGTGCTGGATGAGGGGAAGTTTATGTGTGGGGTCAGGAGGGGTTTACAGGGTTAATGTAGCAGAGCCGTGTGTGTACGAGGTGTACGGAGCAGAGCCGTGTGTACTAGGTGTACGGAGTAGAGCCGTGTGTGTGTGTGTGTGTGTGTGTGTGTGTGTGTGTGTGTGTGTGTGTGTGTGTGTGTGTGTGTGTGTGTGTGTGTGTGTGTGTGTGTGTGTGTGTGTGTGTGTGTGTGTGTGTGTGTGTGGAGCTAAGTCATGTGAATGTATGCAGGGCGGAGCTGTGCATGTGATGTTCTGGGTGGAGCCGTGTGTGTACAACATCTATGAAATGGAATGTGTACAAGGTGTACGGAGCGAAGCGTGTGTACGGAGCAGAGCCGTGTGTGTACGAGGTGTATGGAGTGGAGCATGTGTACGAGGTGTAGAGCAGGGTGTGTGTAGAGGTGTACGGACGAGCCGTGTGTGTCGAGGTGTACGGAGCGAGCCGTGTGTGTACGAGGTGTACGGAGGAGGCTGTTTGTGTACGACATGTACGGAGCGGAGCCGTGTGTGTACGAGGTGTACGGAGCGGAGCACGTGTGTACGAGGTGTACGGAGCGGAGCACGTGTGTACGAGGTGTACGGAGCGGAGCTGTGTGTGTACAATGTATACGGAGCTGAGCCATGTGTGTACGACATGTACGGAGCGGAGCCGTGTGTGTACGACATGTACAGAGCTGAGCCATGTGTGTATGACGTGTACGGAGCAGAGCTGTGTGTGTACAATGTATACGGAGCTGAACCATGTGTGTGCAAGGTGCACAGAGCGGAGCCGTGTGTGTAGGAGTGATGGGGCTGCTCCTTGACACTCTAAAGGGTTACATGTATTTGATGTTTATGTATGTTATTGTGTGGCCCAGCTGCGCTTGGTACACATGTTCCAGGAGTATGTACTGAAAGGTAATTGCAAAAATCTGATATTCATTCACACTTCCCTAGATTACCACTAGAGGGAATCTTAGACTATTTAAGGGTGTGAGATAGGTAGCAGTGAGTTCAGTTCAGTTAGTCAGTTCATTAGTTCATTCCAGACTGGAGGGAGTTGGAGACAGTCTGAGGAGATAAGATCATTGAGAGAGAGATTTCCTGTCAGACGAGACAGAGAAGGAAAGATTGCAAGCTGATATCTCAGATCATCTAGACTGTTAGTTCCCTAAGGAATGTGGAAAGTGACTCTCGGAGCAAGCGTGTATTCAGTCTGACGAAAAGTCCTGAGAGCTGCTCTGGACAGAGTCTTTGAAGGAAAGAAGGAAGGGGACTACAGTTGGCGGAACATCGAGTTAACTGAGAATCAGTCAGCGAGCTTTGGAAAGAAGGAAGAAAGCTAACAACGGAACCTACTGCTGCCAAGTGCTTATTTAAGGATGAGAGTAGGGCGACGGGCGAGTGGTGACCTAAGAAAGGAGTGACTTCGGTGACAGATCACCTTCACTCGACTAACCGGACACCGGGGTCCGAAGTATTGCTAGAACCTTTACGGCTAGTGAGAGAAACACCGGAATCCTTGCTGGACTTCAAGTCACAGAAGGTAGCCCTAAGTGCTGATACGTAACCGGGGTCAGGAGAACAGGAGTCTGGCAGTGCACTGCAGATATAGACTTAGTTCTTGCCAAAAGAAGACTTCCATCACAATGTTGGCCGGGCGTAGCTGTTCTATTCAGAGTTAAACCTGACTTCACGCAGGTTAGGACTCATACACTTTAAGGGGAAAGGAGGCCTTAAACCTACTGGGCAATTACCTGGATGTGCATACTCCACCCTGAGCAGCTTCCCGGGACATACCTGCAACCTTCACAAGTAAAGGTATGGAAAGAGAACAACTTGTGTGTGACTGACTTATTATCTGCAACACCATTGACTTTGAGGGAACAGTCCCACCTGTGGGGGACTTAACATCTTGCTGCTTAATAACATCCCCTCAGAAGATTAACCTTGCAGCGCTGGTCTACCTGATCAGAAACCACAGGTGGCGTCACAAACAATTACTAAAATCCCCTGTAAATATCCCCCTTTGTATGAGCGCCCAGGGCAACGGACCGAGCTGTGCTACTTGTGACATTCCCCATAGACTTCAATGGGCTCGGTGCCGAGTACCCCATAACCCTGGTTGTGTGCGACTCATTATGAAAGGGTGACACTCTCTGGAGTGCAGTTAGCTTAGACAGGGTTAACTGTAATAGCCTTCCCAGTTTGGGAGGGGGAAGTGAGAGTTAGTGTAAAGGACAGGAAGGGACATAGTCAGTGAGTAGTGACAAGTGACAGGCTCAGGAGGAGGCTGCTTGCGATAGTGTGAGCTCAGAACTTCAGGACAGTGGATTGCCAGAGAACCGCTCTACATGACTCCCCCCTTTGCCAGCCTGGGAACCTCGAGATAGATGTCGGGGTCCGTGGGCAGACTCCTTCTGCAAAACTGCAGGAGAAACTGGACTCAAACCTTTAGAGCTGTAATGAGGTGGACTCCAGATATACTGCTAGAAAAGTAGAAGGCGCCTTAGAGCCAGAAGAAATAGTAAAAGGGATGTTCTGCCTATACCAAGAACCAGGGCTGAAGTTGTATCCGGTCCCTGTGGGAAAGATGACAACCCGTTGGGCCTTATCCTCTACATCTGCATGTAAATATTGTAAATACTGTCAATCACCAACTAAAAGTTTGGTTGTTTTCATGAACCTCGCATCTCCTGGATTGATTGCTACCCTGGTTGAAGAAGAGGAATTCCTGGAGTCAGAAGAGGCCTGTGGCCCTGAAGTAAGGGTGATGCACCTCACACACAGCAGCACACCAGGACTGGGGGATGAGTTGTTTGTAGGATGCCAAAGCGAGTGGGAACAGAAACTCGCCCACGACTACCTCGTTCGGGCATCTTACATGTGTAAGGAGCAGAGCCGTGTGTGTACCACATGTACGGAGCGAGTGAAGAAAAAGGATCCAGCTCCAGGAATCCCATAAAACAGATAGTCACAAGCCATCAAAGAAGAACTGCTTAAATTTTTGTACCAGGAGTGGCATAAGGTCGTCCAAAAGCAGTGTGAAGACTGGTGGCAAGCATTTCCAGATGCATGAAAGCTGTGATTAAAAATCATGGTTATTCCACAAAATATTGATTTCTGAACTGTTCCTGAGTTAAAACATTAGTATTGTTGTTTCTAAATGATTATGAACTTGTTTTCTTAGTATTATTTGAGGTCTGCAAGCACTGCATTTTTTTTGTTAATTTGGCCATTTCTCATTTTCTGAAAATAAATACAAAAGTTATTGCTTGGAAATTCGGAGACATGTTGTCAGTAGTTTATAGAATAAAAGAGCAATTTACATTTTACTCAAAAATATATCTGTAAAGAGAAAAATCAGACAAGCTAAAAATTTTCCAGTGGTCTCTTAATTTTTGCCAAAGCTGTATATAGGGGACTGTGATGTGAACCATCATACTATATAGGGGTCTGTGAAGTGGACCATCATACAATATAAGGTGTTGTGGATGGGTCCAGCATACTATATAGGGGGCTGTGGGGGACCATCATACTGTAATGGGGCTTTATGTGGGGTAACCATTATACTGTATGGTGGGTTGTAGAGAGATCATAAGTCTGTATTGGGGCTGTGGGGGACATTATACTGTGTGGGGTGGCTGTGGTTGACATCATAATGTGTGGGAGTGCTGTAGAGTCCATTATGCTATGTGGAAGTCTTTGGTGGCCATTATACTGTGTGGGGAGCTGTGGTGATCATCATACTGTCCGGGTGGTCATGGGAAACATACTGTATGGGGGCTTTGGTAGGCGTCAAACTTTATATAGTGGCCATGTTGTCTATTGGGGGCGGTGGTGAATACCATGTGCTGTAGCCCATGGGGGCTGTAGTGAGCACCTATGTGAGGTCTGTGGAACAATCATACTATGTGGGCTCATCATACGTTGTGGGAGACATTAAAAGGGTATCCTAGTGGGTGTCATCACTTAGTGGTTATGCAGAAACAGGAAGTTTCTTGTCCCTGTGTTTATCATCCCCTTTTCAACTCCTGATCCAGCTGCTCCTTCTTCCACCTGCTTTTGCAGTAATGACTCATGCAGGAAAAAGAGACTTCCTGTTTCTACATAGAGCTTAGAAGGATTCAGCTAGCCAGTTTTTAATTATATGATTTCATAGACCTAATGGAAGAGAAGAATTAGCTGGGTAGAAAGGCAAAATGAGCAATTTTAAGTACACAGTGCTATAGAATATGATGACTGCATATATTACGAGGATAAAAATTTTGACGGAAGGAGGAGTTGTGCTTCTTTAGGAATTTGGGAAGTATGCCTTTCTGTGACTGTGACTTTTGCTATGGGGCGCCTGTTATTTACATATATATATATATATATATATATATATAACTCCCTGCTCAGGAGCATTATTGCAATAAAGCAGGGTTTCCCAACTCCAGTCCTCAAGGCCCACCAACAGGTCATGTTTTCAGGATTTCCTTTGCAATTATCACCTGGGCAATACCAAGGAAATCCTGAAAACATGACCTGTTGGTGGGCCTTGAGGACTGGAGTTGGGGAACCCTGCAATAAAGCACTGAGTGTCATTATTATAAGGGAGCACAATGTGGAGGTATTATTATAAAAAGACATACTGCGGGATTGTTAAAAAAATGAAAGCTGGCACGTTTAGGGCCTGTGCACACGTTGCGGATTCCTAGCGGTTTTGCAAAACCGCTTACACAATACAACTCATTATGGCCTATGGGATTCCGCAATGCTGTGCACATGCTGCGGGTTTTTCAGCGGCGGAATCGCATCGTGGAAGAATTTGCAGCATGCTCATTCTTTTTTTGCGGAACCGCGGCGATTCCGCCGCCATAGGAATGCATTGAACCTCTTACTTTCCGCATGTGGCTGTGCCCACCATGCGCAAAGTAAGCGGTTCATGTGCGGATGGTACCCAGGGTCTGGAGGAGAGGAGACTCTCCTCCAAGCCCTGGGTACCATATCCATGTAAAAACAATAAAATAAAAACTAGTGATATTCTCACCTTCCGGCGGCCCCCGCAGCTTTCCCGCCTCTCAGCGACGCTCCGCCAATCCCGTTCCCAGTAATGCATTGCGAGAATCACCCCAGATGACATAGCGGTCTTGCGTGATGCTACGTCATCGGGGTGATTGTGGCAAAGGACGCCTGGGAACGGGATTGGCCGGGAGCGTCGCTGAGAGGCGGGAAAGCTGCGGAGGCCGCCGGAAGGTGAGAGTATCATTATTTATTATTTTTTTTATTATTTTTACATTAGATCTTTTTACTATTGATGCAGCATAGGCAGCATCAATAGTAAAAAGTTGGTCACACTTGTCAAACACTTGTTTGACTCGTGTGACCAACCTGTCAGATCGCTTGTAAAACGCTAGCATTCTGCAAGCTAATTACGCTTGCAAAATGATAGTTTTTAGCGGGAATACGCATACCTATAATATGCGTATTTCCCGCGGCAGGGAGGTGCGGAATTGCCGCGGAAATTTCCATGGCAATTCCGCAACGTGTGCACATAGCCTTAGGTGGGCTGCACTGCGGGAATAAAGAGCCTTGGGATTCCAAAATATTTTTAAATTAATACCAACGCTTCACTGCCGAACGTTATGATAATAGAGGAATCGAAGGAGGCATAATAAAAATGATAATAATAATAATAAAGCACAGGGGGTGTTTATTGTGGTGATATCAGCGCTACTACAGTGGTTTAGGTGAAAGGTTCTCCAGAATTGAAGTTAAAGTCTGCAGTCACTCTGTGTGCAGTATTATTATTATTATTATTATTCAATCTTATGTAGTGATATTATTGGTATTATAAGAAATATTAGTCTTGTAATAAATCCTTATTTCCCCCAGGTAGAGTTATATTAATAATAGACATCTCCATCTGAGGCTCAGGGTCGAGGACAGCATGGGCCTATGTGCTTTCAAATGCCAGGGCTGAATTTCAGTCACAGTCTGTGTCCCTCACCCTTGTCCCATTTTGGTCACCTTATTATATCTAGATCATATAGTCATCTCTAATGCTGCTCTCTTTTAGGATTCATTGTCCTAAAAGCTTTAATAAATTCATCTTTGTATTTGTCTCTAAAGCAAATTGACAAATATCAAAGTGCCCCTCCCCTAAAAAAAAAAGAAAAAGGCAGTTAAGGAATATCCTAATGACAGGACACAATCCTTTCTCAGTGGTGTAACCGCTGTCAACCACTGCAGATACGTATAAGGCAGAGGTTGCACCACGTGTAGCTTCATGTCTTGGGTTTCTGCCTGGAGGCTATGTGGGGAAGGGTTCAGACTTGTAGGAGTGACATACATTCCCAACCTTCTACATCAGCTCTGCTCGTTTGTATTTTCCATCACAGAAACCTTGACATAGAAATTGATCCAGGATTATAATGTTGTAATTATTGTATCTCTGTACACTTCAGCAATGGCGGGACTGAAGAGGCAAATTAAGGACAGCCAAAATGATTGTTCCCATGTTCACTAATAAAGAGCATGCTGTAGGCAAAAGTGCTGATTCCTCGACAGAAATGAGAAGACATTTCCAGCTTTGCTCTTCTATTAATGAGTTTATTCTTAGGGTGCTTTCACATTGCGTTGAAACTCAGACATAGTAGACTGCGTCATTGCGTTTGCTTCCAGTAGACTTATACACGCAAAAATGATGCACTGCAGAGTGTACATTCAGTGGCTTCGTCAGGCTAACGTCCTGACCTTCCCTAAATGGGATTGGCACGTATGCGCCGCTGGGGTCATAGACTATAATAGTGCCGACAGAACGAATGTTATTGTCACGCTCACGCCCTGATTGGTGGGCGTGTGCCAGGGGGTTGTGGCCCCACTGTGCCATAAACCAGACTACCCTGGAAGGGGCGTGACTAAGACAGATGCCTTGGCTTTCACTGGAGCCTCTGATGGTGAGGTCAGGCTTATGAGGCAGACAGCTGCCAGGTGCCACTCCAGGGTGGTGTCTTGTTGTGGCTGCTGATCCCACTTGGGGAGATGGTGGCACGGCTGAGACACTGGCAGACAGGCACGGCTGGGACACAGGGCAGGCAAGCACGGATGAGACACAGGGCTGGCAGGCACGGATGAGACACAGGGCTGGCAGGCACGGATGAGACACAGGGCTGGCAGGCACGGCTGAGACACAGGGCTGGCAGGTACGGCTGAGACACAGGGCTGGCAGGCATGGCTGAGACACAGGGCTGGCAGGCACGGCTGAGACACAGGGCTGGCAGGCACGGCTGAGACACAGGGCTGGCAGGCACGGCTGAGACACAGGGCTGGCAGGCACGGCTGAGACACAGGGCTGGCAGGCACGGCTGAGACACTGGCAGACAGGCACGGCTGGGACACAGGGCAGGCAAGCACGGATGAGACACAGGGCTGGCAGGCACGGATGAGACACAGGGCTGGCAGGCACGGATGAGACACAGGGCTGGCAGGCACGGATGAAACACAGGGCTGGCAGGCACGGATGAGACACAGGGCTGGCAGGCACGGCTGAGACACAGGGCTGGCAGGTACGGCTGAGACACAGGGCTGGCAGGCACGGCTGAGACACAGGGCTGGCAGGCACGGCTGAGACACAGGGCTGGCAGGCACGGCTGAGACACAGGGCTGGCAGGCACGGCTGAGACACAGGGCTGGCAGGCACGGCTGAGACACAGGGCTGGCAGGCACGGATGAGACAGGGCTGGCGGGCACGGCTGAGACACAGGCTGGCGGGCACGGATGAGACACAGGGCTGGCAGGCACGGATGAGACACAGGGCTGGCAGGCACGGATGAGACACAGGGCAGCCAGGCACGGCTGAGACACAGGGCTGGCGGGCACGGCAGAGACACAGGGCTGGCGGGCACGGCAGAGACATAGGGCTGGCAGGCACGGATGGGACACAGGTCTGGCGGGCACGGATGAGACACAGGGCTGGTGGGCACAGATCAGACACAGGGCTGGCAGGCACGGAGGAGATGTGTAGCCCTGGTGTTAGGCACACGCAGTACCCTGGAGAGTGTGTGGCGAGACAGCAGTTTAATGCTCAATATCCATTCACTCAACATACACTAGACACACCCTTAGGGTAGTGTAGTTACTCGTTAGGGAGTGGTCAGGGTGTATATTGGTTGAGTGATTTTAGAAGAGTGAGTCTGTTTCCTGTCTTCGGACAGAGAGGACGTCTGGAGTCTAGCTGGAGGGAGGAAGCCGTCGAGCCAGCTCATCATCAGTTCAGAAAGTGGAGGCTAGTACAGGTGGTCTAATTCACCTCAGCCTAGTCAGAGCTGTACCTCACTGAATACATTGAAAGAAAGAAGAAGCTTAGTGCAGAAAGACTTCAGTCACCTGTCTAAAGGACAGTGAAAGGTTCAGAGACGTGCTCCTGCCTATTGATAACTGAGAATCTGTAACTATCTTCGTAGAAAGTGAATGAAGGAAGTGACTACCCGACTTTATGCAAGTGTGAGTGCTTATGCTACCAGCGAGGACAAGGCGAAAGGCACAGTGGAAAGTTTATTGGAAAGGTGCGTTTGGATTGAAGAAGTCCTGCACATTGCAACCGGTCACTGGGGACCGAAGGATCACTATTAGCTTCAAGCATAGTGGTAAGAAAACCAGGGATTTACCGGACCTTAGGTCGCGGCAAACAGCCCCATATAGTCAGTACGTAACTGGGGTCAGGGGGAGTGAAGACTTTGAGTCAGTGCACGACAAGATAAGAATTCAGCTCTCTCACAGGAAGGCTCCTACCACAAAACTGACTGGGCAGTACAGCTATGGATTAGCTGGAGTTATTGAGGGAACTACGCTTCAGGCTGGTTGTACTCATCCTTATTGAAAGTAAAGGAGGCCCCTAACTTGTCCAGCTGCTGTCTCAAAATACACTCTCCTTGGATCAGCCTCCTGGGACCTGCCTGAACATCTTACAAGTAAAGGTATGGAAAGACGCTGACCGTGTGAGACTGTGTTATTTATCTGCACCCGACTTCACTAACTTCATAGACTTTGAGGGACCAGTCCCACCTGTAGGGGACCCGACATCTAGCTGCCTCACCATCCCCTCAGAGATCTACAGCAGCGCTGGTACAGATTACCAGAAGACTACAGGTGGCGTCACGAACTGTATATAAATCTATCCCCTGTAAATATCCCCCAACATACGCCAGACCGCCAGGGCCACAGACCGAGCCACCGCTACCTGTGACAATCCCCATAGACTTCCATGGGCTCGGCTCTGAGTACCCCATTGCCCTGGTAACCCACAATTGTGGTGGCGGGTCGACACAGAGACACGGCTGGCAGGCACGGCTGAGACACATGGCTGGCAGGCACAGCTGAGACACAGGGCTGGCGGGCACGGCAGAGACATAGGGCTGGCAGGCATGGATGAGACACAGGCTGGCGGGCACGGATGAGACACAGGGCTGGCAGCCTCGGATGAGACACAGGGCTGGCAGGCACGGCTGAGACACAGAGCAGGCAGGCACAGATGAGACACAGGGCTGGCAGGCACGGATGAGATACAGGGCTGGCAGGCACAGATGAGACACAGGGCTGGCAGGCACGGATGAGACACAGGGCTGGCAGGCACGGATGAGACACAGGGCTGGCAGGCACGGATGAGACACAGGGCTGGCAGGCACGGATGAGACACAGGGCTGGCAGGCACGGATGAGACACAGGGCTGGCAGGCACGGATGAGACACAGGGCAGCCAGGCACGGCTAAGACACAGGGCTGGCGGGCACGGCAGAGACACAGGGCTGGCGGGCACGGCAGAGACATAGGGCTGGTGGGCACAGATCAGACACAGGGCTGGCAGGCACGGAGGAGACACGGCTGGCAGGCACGGCTGAGACACAGGGCTGGCAGGCACAGCTGAGACACAGGGCTGGCGGGCACGGCAGAGACATAGGGCTGGCAGGCATGGATGAGACACAGGTCTGGTGGGCACGGATGAGACACAGGGCTGGTGCGCACAGATCAGACACAGGGCTGGCAGGCACGGAGGAGATACGGCTGGCAGGCACGGCTGAGACACAGGGCTGGCAGGCACAGCTGAGACACAGGGCTGGCAGGCACGGCTGAGACACAGGGCTGGCAGGCACGGATGAGACACAGGGCTGGCAGGCACGGCTGAGACACAGGGCTGGCAGGCACGGCTGAGACACAGGGCTGGCAGGCACAGCTGAGACACAGGGCTGGCAGGCACGGTTGAGACACAGGGCTGGCAGGCACAGCTGAGACACAGGGCTGGCAGGCACGGATGAGACAGGGCTGGCGGGCACGGATGAGACACAGGGCTGGTGGGCTCTGTTCACACAGCAAATGCAGATACTGGAACTGACTGGAAGGAATGGTCTATGGAGGAACAGGTAGAGACCTGTTCGCACAGCAAATGCAGGTACTGATACTGACTGATTGAAATGGTGTATGGAGAAACAGGTAGAGACCTGTTCACACACAAATGCAGGTACTGGAACTGACTTGAAGGTATGGTGTATGGAGAAACAGGTAGAGACCTGTTCACACAGCAAATGTAGATACTGGAACTGACTGGAAGAAATGGTGTATGGAAGAACAGGTAGAGACCTGTTCACACACGAGGAGAACCGAAAGGCTGCGGAGAAGGGCTGTAGAGCAGCAAGAGGTTCTGCAGTGGCAGAAGCAAAGCAAAGCGGAACCGCAAGGTATGCAGAGAGGAGATGCAACAAGAGGTTCTGCAGCTGCAGGAGTGAAGCAGGGCGGAAAAGCAAGATATGTGGAGAGAAGCTGCAGCAAGAGGTTCTGCAGCTGCAGGAGTGATGCAGAGCGGAACCGCAAGATATGCGGAGAGGAGCTGCAGCAAGAGTGGAACGGAGCAGAACCGCAAGAGTGCGGACAAGAGGCAGAAAGAGATTCAGAGAGAACTAGGCAAGACACAGCAGGGAAGGAAACCACAGACAAGGAGACTAAGAGACAGAGGTAGGACAGAGTTCAGACAAGGAAATGACATGAGACAAGGTACAGGGACAAAGACACAGGGACCAGGATATTCTGACTCATGGAGGGCAGCAAGGACAAGTACAAGATAAGGTCAGAAGCAAGAGCGCAGAGACCAGGATATTCTGCCTCCTGGAGGGCGGACAAACAGGTACAAGGCAAAGCTAGGAGTGAAGCCTCCAAAGATGAAGGAACACAGACCAAGACCTGGCAGCTCAGTAGCAAAACACTGAGTTAACACATTGCACAGGCAAGATCCACAGGGTGGAGCTGCCTTAAATACTAGAGGGCTAATGGTAATTGGCTAGTAACAAATTAGACAGGCGCACCCTGACTCCATAAGAACCAGAGAGTTCTGGCGCCGCCCCCTATGGACACAGCCAGGAAACATGCACAGAGCAGATAGGAGACAAGAGGCACAAAGCATAGAGCTGGCAGCAGACAGAAATCACAGCATACCAATCGGGGTGAAGATTAAATAGATTCCTTCATGCATGCTTGAAAAAGACCCGTGATGGTTGAAACGTTGCATCTGGCATAATAAAAGAATCTATTTAATCTTCACCCAGATTGGTATGCTGTTCTTCTCTCAATCTTTGGTATGTATCTGTTCACTTGGGTCCGGAGGAATAGAACGTGCATCCGCATGCTGTAGTTCTGTCAGCCAACTTTATTTTTTGTAAAAATCACAGCATGACCTGGAGCAGTGAACAAGTTGGTATGTGGGGAATGGGAAGCCATGCAGTGATGCCAGCAGGGTTGTTACAGTTATAGTGTCTTGTGCGTACATCTTCAGAAAACTTGCAGAAAAAGGCGGTTAGAAAATAAATTGGCTATTTCTGACCTTACACTTACATTTATATTTTAGCCTTAATAACCTCTTCACGACATATGACGTACATTTACATCATATGTCGGGTTCCTGACTTTGATGCAGGCTTGCACGCTAAGCCCGCATCTTTCCTGGCAGATGATAGCTGATTATATCAGCCATCATCTGCCACTAACAACCACAGGTGGAGCGAAGCTCTGGCCACTGTTATTAAATGCTCAGCATTTAATACATACTGGCAAGTTGGCACGTCATTCCATGCACCCATTGGCGCTCCCATGACATGATAGCATGGTGCAAATGGGTTGCCATAACAGCCAGAGGTCTGCTGAAGATCCCCGTGCCTGTCATTACGGTACTCCTGTGAAAATCAGTGTTTAACTAGTGTTCATAGGAGATCGTGATTTTCACTACACATACCAGGGCTGATGCACTGTTATGTATAGCACAAGCGATCATATGATTGAAGCATCAAGTCCCCTAAGGAATCTATTAAATAAAGTGAAAAGTAAAAAAAATTTTTTTTTACCCAGCAACAATAGGAGATTTTTCCTATTGGTTCATTTTGAGCACTGTGATAGACCCTATCACAGTGATCAAAATAAAAAAAATAGTAAATCAAACCCCCCTTTCTCACCCCCTTAGCTAGATAAAAATAAAATACAAAAATGTTAATTTTTTCCATTCTTTGCAGTTAGGGTTGGGGCTGGGGTTAGGGTTGTGTTGGGTAAGGGTTGTGTTGGGGTTAGGGTTACGGTTGTGTTGGGTATACGGTTGTGTTGAGGTTAGGGTTGGAGTGATGGGATTAAGGTGGTGGGATTTGGGTGGTGCTGTGGTTAGGGTTGTATTGGGGTTAGGGTTGAGGTTAGGATTGTGTTAGGCTTAGGGTTGTGGTTAGGGTTGGAATTAGGGTTAGGGGTGTGTTGGGGTTAGGGCTGTGTTAGGGTTAGTGCTCCCTCCCTTCTAAGCCCTGCCATGTGCCGAAACAGTGACTTTCCCCCACATACGGGGTATCAGCGTTCTCAGGAGAAATTGTACAACAAATTTTGTGATCCATTTTATCCTGATACCCTTGTGAAAATAAAAAAGTTTGGGTCTAAAGTAAATTTTTGGTAAAAAAATTTAAATGTTCATTTTTTTCCTTCCACATTGCTTTAGTTCTCGTGAAGCACCTGAAGGGTTAAGAAACTTCTGAATGTGCTTTTGTGCACTTTGAGGAGTGCAGTTCTTAGAATATTGTCACTTTTGGGTATTTTTTGTCACATTGACCCTCCCAAAGGCATTTCAAATGTGAGATGGTCCCTAAAAAATGGTTTGTAAATTTTGTTGGAAAAATGAGAAATCGCTGGTCAATTTTTAACCCTTATAGCGTCCTAACAAAAAAATTATCCAAAATTGTGCTGAGGAAAAGTTGACATATGGGAAATATTAATTATTAACTATTTTGTGCGATATGCCTCTCTGATTTAAGGGCACAATAATTCAAAGTTTGAAAATTGCAAAATTTTCAAAATATTTGCTAAATTTCTTTTTTTTTCATAAATAAATGCAAGTCATATCAAAGAACTTTTACCACTATTGTATGAAGTACAATATGTCAAGAAAAAACAATCTCAGAATCAGTGGAATCCGTTGAAGCGTTCCAGAGACAGTGGTCAGAATTGTAAAAGTACAACAAATATATAAAAATAGGTGGACAAAAATATATTTAAAAAAATACTGGTTGTGGCTTGGTCATTAAGGTAAAAATTGGATCTGTCATTGAGGTCAAAATTGGATTGGTCACTAAGGGGCTAAGGCTCTGTTTACTGGAAAGGAGTTCATTACTGTCATAGGAGACTTCAGAGTGCTACCCACGTGTTTCCAGGACAATTGGAGGCTTTGCGGTACTCGCAAATAGTGTTGAATCAAACTTTTGTGAAAATTTCAACAAAGCTGGCAAACTCAAATTTGAAAAGATTCACTCATCTCTAGTAAACATTAAGTCTTAATTCATTTATGTGGTTGGAGCAGAGAAGTTAACTGCAATTTTCTATTACCATAAAATACAAAGCTAAATATAATTGGGGTGTCAAAGTGTTAACACACAAAGTACACACACAGCTTCGCTCAGTACACATATGGCTCCGCTCCATACACCTCGTACACACACGGCTCTGCTCCGTACACCGCGTACACCCCACTATTGGATGTTCAGCCATGGGGAGCTATATAAACATAATGTCCAGCTCAAAGAAAAGGAAGGCCAAGCCCTTATTTGCACAGATGAACTTGAATATACGTGCAGGTGCACGTTCACACTGGCCACTAAAGAGACAAAACCTAAGATAGAAAGAAAATGGTCAAATATTCTGCAATTAATAAATGTTTTTTTTTTAAACAAAATTATGTTCACTAAGTACCCTTTGTTGTTTTCACACACTATTCTATTTATTTACTTACTGCAGGGTATTTGGTCATTTTGTTTTTAGGTTGTGAATCACTCTCTGGGCTCTTCCCGCCAGTTCCTGTGATATGCCCTCTCTCAACATAGGGAACTTTAACATCCCCATTGGTGATCCCATCTCCCCATCTGCCACTCACCTTTTATCTCTAACCTCCTCTCTACCCACCTCTCTTGGCCTTTCATAACTTGCTAAATGTCCTACACATGAAGATGGTAATACACTGTCAACCCAGTCAGGACACCCCCACTAACCACACTTATAGGAATTAATACCCAGAGACCTATGAAGAATTTTCAGTCATCATTGGCCCCAATCTACTCCCTTCCATGTCCTGACTCTGCACTGAAACATTATAAAGAAACAATGCAATGTGCCCTGGATGAAGCTGCACCTCCTATACATAGAACAACTCGGCACAGATGGCGGCAACCCAAGAACACCCTGCTAACAATTTTTCTCCAGCAGCGAACGTCTGTGGAGAAAATCCAATCTGGCCGAAGATTTCATCCATTATACGTTTATGCTTAAAGGGGTTGTTAGGTCAAAATAAATAAGTCTACAGACACTTAGTGTGATTGCAGATTTATGAATCTCTCAGCACATTCACTGTGCGCTGTGGGGATACGCCGGTTTCAAACTGGGGACCGGAGTGTATGTATGTAAGGAGGTCAACGAGATCGCTGGTACCTGTGTGCCAGGTCCGGAACTAAAAGGGCTGCATCCTCTGTTCCCGGGGGGAAGCTTGAGTGAGCCGGACCAACCCTTGAACCCAGGAGGGTGAAAGGAGACAGAAATGAGAAAGCGCGCAAAGCAGGGCAGTCTGGCGCCAGTGGAGTGCAGTTCAGAGGGCAGCGCAGAGAGCAGCATGCAGAGCGGTGAGCGGCACGCCCTGCTTCCCCCACCAGAAAGTACCGGTGTGGCAGCGGGCCATATAGAAGGAGCCCCCATCGCCTGCAGAGAGAGCCTTGCAGAACAGAGTGGGACCGCGACCAGCAGAGCAGAGCCATGTGGAGCAGAGCCGTGCCAGCAGAGCCAAATCGGGTGCTGCAGTAGCCAGGGAGAGGAGTGCTCCGCTCAGAGAGCACCAGCGCCATACAGACCAGCGACCGCTGTCACCCTCCTTCAACAGCGGGGACCATAGAGAGAGAGATGAGCAGTGTGTGCCCGGTGATCGTTATAAAGCCAGGTGCCAGTTGCTTCAGGATCGTGCGTGGGCTGCCTGAAAGAGACAGGGAGCTTGACCGTTATCCACACCTGCGCTAGAGAATATCTGCCCAGACACATTTGACCTAACTTTACCAGCGCATACAGGACTGTAGCCCTCACCGTTGTTTAACCACTACAGTATATGGATTAGGGGCAGTGGAAGGTGCCGGAGACCGACCAATATCACCAGAAGTCGGGGTATTGTCGTTTGCCGGTTCCCACTAGAAAAGACACTGTGCCCGCCGTTGCTGGTGCTATTGAGTTCGCAGCAGGAGCTGCAGTGTTAGGACTACCTGATATGCTTGCTACCAAATTGCTGTTATTTGAACCGTTGTACTTCACTTTGCCATTTATAGTGTTTAACCCTTCACCTCACTGCGTGGAGTATTCCCCTGTAAATAAACCTGTTACCTTTTGCTCTGCCTCCCATCCATCACTGCCGCGTTCCTGTGCTTTCTACACTTGGCGTAGTCGGCAGGATGCAGTCTCCTGACGTCAAGGTGGCAAACCAAACTGTCAGGGTGCCCCAAGGGCCAGTATACCGCTGGGGGCAGTATGGAGCAGCCTCCCGAAGTTTACTGGAAGTAACACCATGTTGTGGAGCTGGACTGAGCATATGAGGATGTACCCCATGACCCCTGCGTTAGAGGCGGAGATTGCCTTGACGGCCCTAGATGGAGAAGCAAGGGATTTCATCATGCTATGATCTCCCCATGAGCGAGACACTTTCGAAAGGTGTAAAGGATACTAGAGGAGACACATGGTGAGGGGAGTTGCGCATGTGTTTATTTAGGCGTATTCAAAGAGAGGGGGAGACTATGACGCAGTATATGAATGTGCTACAAGAAATCCACACTGCCATTACCAAGAAATACGGCGCAGGCGTAGGACCCCCTGACCTAGTGCTGCGAGACCAGTTGGTGACAGGCTTGCGAAACGTGCTGTTAAAGCAGGCTTTGAGGGAGCGCTTATGGACAAACCTGCGCTTGACGTTTACTGAAATAGGGAGAGAAGTGTGCGAACGTGAGCAGGAGTAGGGGGTTGCAGCCTTGATAGGGATGGTCTGGTCATGCATGCTTGACAAAGACCTGTATTGGTTGAAACGTTGCATCTGGCAAATAAAGAATTTCTACTTTTTTCACCCGGAGTTGATGCTGTTTTCTATTTCTATATGGTATGTCCATTTGGGTCAGATGGCACCTGAACGTGCATCTTGATGTCTGATAGTGTTGTCAGCTTTTTATCATCGGTGTTGCAGACTTATTTGTTTTGACTGTAATCCCTTTAAAACATACAATTCTGCCCTTCATCTCTCCAAATAAGCCTACTTCAACTCCCTGATCACCACACTATCCAACAATCCTAAATGAGTCTTTAACAAATTTCATATCCTCCTTAGTCTAAGAGTTCAGAGCCGTATTATTACACCGCCATAGGATTGCATTGAAACGCTCACTTTACGCATGTGGCTATGCCCACCATGCGTGAAGTGAGCACTTCATGTTCGGTTGGTACCCAGGGTCTGGAGGAGAGGAGACTCTCCTCCAGGCCCTGGGTACCATATTCCTGTAAAAAATAGAATTAAAATAAAAAATATGGATATACTCACTCTCTGGCGGCCCCCGGAGTTTTCCCACTCCTCAGCGAAGCTGCCGCCAAGTTCCGTTCCCAGGGATGCATTCTGAGAATCACCCCTGGCGGCCTTCCTTCAGTCCGGCACCGCAAAGCAGCTGCGGGGGGCTTTCCGGCTAGGAGCAAATGCCGGCGGAGCCCCCGACGCAGCACAGAGCCCCGCTGCTGCCCCGACACCACCACCGCACCGCAGGGAAGCTGCATTGGGACAGCCACCGGATTTGTGAGTATATGGCCACCCCACAGAACACAGCCACCCCACAGAGCACAGCCACCCACAGAGCACAGCCACCCCACAGAACACAGCCACCCCACAGAGCACCACTACCGCACCAGCCTGGACCACCAAACGACCCCAATGACCACTCCTCTACCTGTGCTGATCCGTTCGCTGGTAAGCTGAATTCAGACTGTAAAACGGACCCCGATTTGACACATTTATTTTTTTCCCAATTTTCCTTCTGAAAATTTGGGGTGCGTCTTATGGTCCGGTGCGTCTTATAGTCCGAAAAATACGGTATTTGTGACGTAAAATCTTTCAGACAATAATTTAACAGTTCTCAAGATTGTGTCACTATAAGCATTGTCTTTCTGTAAATGTATGACCAGCTATGCTTCTCTGTCATGGTCTGAATGCATACTGTATATTTCAATATGACCTCAGGGCTGATAATCTGGCCAATTAATTCAAAGAAAATATTGACCATATCTGATAGGAAATTTTCTCCCGATCCCCTAATATTATGCATACTCTTCCCTCTTGCACTGTACCTAGCTCACATTCTGTGTTTGAGCCTGTAATGGAAGAATTTATTAGGCTCCTCGCATCTTCTTGCCTTATGACCTGCACCAGTGACCCTATTCCTTCACATCTCTTCCAGTCCCTCTTTCCAGCTGTCATCACTCACATAGCTAAAAGATTTAATCTCTCTCATCTGGTATCTTCCCTACTCCTTCAAACACACCAGCATGCATCCATTACTTAATAAACAATTCCTCAACCAGAATTGCACTGTTACTACTACAGAGCTGTCTCCAATTTTCCCTTCATCTCTAAACGCTTGGTCCACTCACTTCTGATCCGCTATCTCTCTGATCACTCTTTTCTTCACCCTTTACAATCCGGTTTCTGTTCTTTGCACTCTACTGAAACTGCCCTCACTATAGTCTCTAATGATCTACTAACAACTAAAGGGTATGCCACACTAAACGAGATCGCAAACGAGGTCACTAACGAGATCACTAAAACGTCACTATTTTGCAATCTCGTTTGCGACCTCGTTGTGTGTGGCATGTAGCAACGATGTGGCCCCTGCTGTGATGTCGCTGATCGTTCACTAGAGTTCTGGACCGTTTTTTGATCGTTGGCGTCCCGCTGGTGAGCCTATATCGCTGTGTTTGGCACCTTTTGCGAACGACGAGTGTTTGTGACGCATATGACGGCGGGACTAGGGTTTTTAGCGTCACGGAGTGGATCGCAATATCTGTAAGTTCTCTTTTGCGTCACAGAGAGGATCGCAGAAGTTGCAAAGCAGGCTAGCAGGACGCAGAGAGCAGGAGCGATGCTGAAAATTCCTATGAATCAGAAGCGCTCAGTACATGCTAATGACATCCTAACGACCGCCAAAGTCGTTAAAGAGATCGCTGACCGCTGATGAGTTGTTTATGAGATCTCCTGTTTGGCAGCTACTAGCGA
>JARQOD010000003.1:38744526-38765334 GCA_033576555.1 Oophaga sylvatica | reverse complement strand
AAACCCCCCCCCCCCCTTTTTTTCCCCCTCTTCACGCTATGACGTACATTTCATCATATGTCGGGTTCTGGACTTTGATGCAGGCTTGCACGCTAAGCCCGCATCTTCCTGGCAGATGATAGCTGATTATATCAGCCATCATCTGCCACTAACAACCACAGGTGGAGCGAAGCTCTGGCCACTGTTATTAATGCTCAGCATTTAATACATACTGGCAGTTGGACGTCATTCCATGCACCCATTGGCGCTCCCATGACATGATAGCATGGTGCAAATGGGTTGCCATAACAGCCAGAGGTCTGCTGAAGATCCCGTGCCTGTCATTACGGTACTCCTGTGAAATCAGTGTTTAACTAGTGTTCATAGGAGATCGTGATTTTCACTACACATACCAGGGCTGATGCACTGTTATGTATAGCACAAGCGATCATATGTTGAAGCATCAAGTCCCTAAGGAATCTATTAAATAAAGTGAAAAGTAAAAAAAATTTTTTTTTACCCAGCAACAATAGGAGATTTTTCCTTTGGTTCATTTTGAGAACTGTGATAGACCCTATCACAGTGATCAAATAAAAAAATAGTAAATCAAACCCCCTTCTCTCCCCCTTAGCTAGATAAAAATAAAATACAAAAATGTTAATTTTTTCCATTCTTTGCAGTTAGGGTTGGGGCTGGGGGTTAGGGTTGTGTTGGGGTAAGGGTTGTGTTGGGGTTAGGGTTACGGTTGTGTTGGGTATACGGTTGTGTTGAGGTTAGGGTTGGAGTGATGGGATTAAGGTGGTGGGATTTGGGTGGTGCTGTGGTTAGGGTTGTATTGGGTTAGGGTTGAGGTTAGGATTGTGTTAGGCTTAGGGTTGTGGTTAGGGTTGGAATTAGGGTTAGGGGTGTGTTGGGGTTAGGGCTGTGTTAGGGTTACTGCTCCCTCCCTTCTAAGCCCTGCCATGTGCCGAAACAGTGACTTTCCCCCACATACGGGGTATCGGCGTTCTCAGGAGAAATTGTACAACAAATTTTGTGATCCATTTTATCCTGATACCCTTGTGAAAATAAAAAAGTTTGGGTCTAAAGTAAATTTTTGGTAAAAAAATTTAAATGTTCATTTTTTTCCTTCCACATTGCTTTAGTTCTCGTGAAGCACCTGAAGGGTTAAGAAACTTCTGAATGTGCTTTTGTGCACTTTGAGGAGTGCAGTTCTTAGAATATTGTCACTTTTGGGTATTTTTTGTCACATTGACCCTCCCAAAGGCATTTCAAATGTGAGATGGTCCCTAAAAAAATGGTTTGTAAATTTTGTTGGAAAAATGAGAAATCGCTGGTCAATTTTTAACCCTTATAGCGTCCTAACAAAAAAATTATCCAAAATTGTGCTGAGGAAAAGTTGACATATGGGAAATATTAATTATTAACTATTTTGTGCGATATGCCTCTCTGATTTAAGGGCACAATAATTCAAAGTTTGAAAATTGCAAAATTTTCAAATATTTGCTAAATTTCTTTTTTTTTCATAAATAAATGCAAGTCATATCAAAGAACTTTTACCACTATTGTATGAAGTACAATATGTCAAGAAAAAACAATCTCAGAATCAGTGGAATCCGTTGAAGCGTTCCAGAGACAGTGGTCAGAATTGTAAAAGTACAACAAATATATAAAAATAGGTGGACAAAATATATTTAAAAAAATACTGGTTGTGGCTTGGTCATTAAGGTAAAAATTGGATCTGTCATTGAGGTCAAAATTGGATTGGTCACTAAGGGGCTAAGGCTCTGTTTACTGGAAAGGAGTTCATTACTGTCATAGGAGACTTCAGAGTGCTACCCACGTGTTTCCAGGACAATTGGAGGCTTTGCGGTACTCGCAAATAGTGTTGAATCAAACTTTTGTGAAAATTTCAACAAAGCTGGCAAACTCAAATTTGAAAAGATTCACTCATCTCTAGTAAACATTAAGTCTTAATTCATTTATGTGGTTGGAGCAGAGAAGTTAACTGCAATTTTCTATTACCATAAAATACAAAGCTAAATATAATTGGGGTGTCAAAGTGTTAACACACAAAGTACACACACAGCTTCGCTCAGTACACATATGGCTCCGCTCCATACACCTCGTACACACACGGCTCTGCTCCGTACACCGCGTACACCCCACTATTGGATGTTCAGCCATGGGGAGCTATATAAACATAATGTCCAGCTCAAAGAAAAGGAAGGCCAAGCCCTTATTTGCACAGATGAACTTGAATATACGTGCAGGTGCACGTTCACACTGGCCACTAAAGAGACAAAACCTAAGATAGAAAGAAAATGGTCAAATATTCTGCAATTAATAAATGTTTTTTTTTTAAACAAAATTATGTTCACTAAGTACCCTTTGTTGTTTTCCACACTATCTATTTATTTACTTACTGCAGGGTATTTGGTCATTTTGTTTTTAGGTTGTGAATCACTCTCTGGGCTCTTCCCGCCAGTTCCTGTGATATGCCCTCTCTCAACATAGGGAACTTTAACATCCCCATTGGTGATCCCATCTCCCCATCTGCCACTCACCTTTTATCTCTAACCTCCTCTCTACCCACCTCTCTTGGCCTTTCATAACTTGCTAAATGTCCTACACATGAAGATGGTAATACACTGTCAACCCAGTCAGGACACCCCCACTAACCACACTTATAGGAATTAATACCCAGAGACCTATGAAGAATTTTCAGTCATCATTGGCCCCAATCTACTCCCTTCCATGTCCTGACTCTGCACTGAAACATTATAAAGAAACAATGCAATGTGCCCTGGATGAAGCTGCACCTCCTATACATAGAACAACTCGGCACAGATGGCGGCAACCCAAGAACACCCTGCTAACAATTTTTCTCCAGCAGCGAACGTCTGTGGAGAAAATCCAATCTGGCCGAAGATTTCATCCATTATACGTTTATGCTTAAAGGGGTTGTTAGGTCAAAATAAATAAGTCTACAGACACTTAGTGTGATTGCAGATTTATGAATCTCTCAGCACATTCACTGTGCGCTGTGGGGATACGCCGGTTTCAAACTGGGGACCGGAGTGTATGTATGTAAGGAGGTCAACGAGATCGCTGGTACCTGTGTGCCAGGTCCGGAACTAAAAGGGCTGCATCCTCTGTTCCCGGGGGGAAGCTTGAGTGAGCCGGACCAACCCTTGAACCCAGGAGGGTGAAAGGAGACAGAAATGAGAAAGCGCGCAAAGCAGGGCAGTCTGGCGCCAGTGGAGTGCAGTTCAGAGGGCAGCGCAGAGAGCAGCATGCAGAGCGGTGAGCGGCACGCCCTGCTTCCCCCACCAGAAAGTACCGGTGTGGCAGCGGGCCATATAGAAGGAGCCCCCATCGCCTGCAGAGAGAGCCTTGCAGAACAGAGTGGGACCGCGACCAGCAGAGCAGAGCCATGTGGAGCAGAGCCGTGCCAGCAGAGCCAAATCGGGTGCTGCAGTAGCCAGGGAGAGGAGTGCTCCGCTCAGAGAGCACCAGCGCCATACAGACCAGCGACCGCTGTCACCCTCCTTCAACAGCGGGGACCATAGAGAGAGAGATGAGCAGTGTGTGCCCGGTGATCGTTATAAAGCCAGGTGCCAGTTGCTTCAGGATCGTGCGTGGGCTGCCTGAAAGAGACAGGGAGCTTGACCGTTATCCACACCTGCGCTAGAGAATATCTGCCCAGACACATTTGACCTAACTTTACCAGCGCATACAGGACTGTAGCCCTCACCGTTGTTTAACCACTACAGTATATGGATTAGGGGCAGTGGAAGGTGCCGGAGACCGACCAATATCACCAGAAGTCGGGGTATTGTCGTTTGCCGGTTCCCACTAGAAAAGACACTGTGCCCGCCGTTGCTGGTGCTATTGAGTTCGCAGCAGGAGCTGCAGTGTTAGGACTACCTGATATGCTTGCTACCAAATTGCTGTTATTTGAACCGTTGTACTTCACTTTGCCATTTATAGTGTTTAACCCTTCACCTCACTGCGTGGAGTATTCCCCTGTAAATAAACCTGTTACCTTTTGCTCTGCCTCCCATCCATCACTGCCGCGTTCCTGTGCTTTCTACACTTGGCGTAGTCGGCAGGATGCAGTCTCCTGACGTCAAGGTGGCAAGACCAACTGTCAGGGGTGCCCCAAGGGCCAGTATACCGCTGGGGGCAGTATGGAGCAGCCTCCCGAAGTTTACTGGAAGTAACACCATGTTGTGGAGCTGGACTGAGCATATGAGGATGTACCCCATGACCCCTGCGTTAGAGGCGGAGATTGCCTTGACGGCCCTAGATGGAGAAGCAAGGGATTTCATCATGCTATGATCTCCCCATGAGCGAGACACTTTCGAAAGGTGTAAAGGATACTAGAGGAGACACATGGTGAGGGGAGTTGCGCATGTGTTTATTTAGGCGTATTCAAAGAGAGGGGGAGACTATGACGCAGTATATGAATGTGCTACAAGAAATCCACACTGCCATTACCAAGAAATACGGCGCAGGCGTAGGACCCCCTGACCTAGTGCTGCGAGACCAGTTGGTGACAGGCTTGCGAAACGTGCTGTTAAAGCAGGCTTTGAGGGAGCGCTTATGGACAAACCTGCGCTTGACGTTTACTGAAATAGGGAGAGAAGTGTGCGAACGTGAGCAGGAGTAGGGGGTTGCAGCCTTGATAGGGATGGTCTGGTCATGCATGCTTGACAAAGACCTGTATTGGTTGAAACGTTGCATCTGGCAAATAAAGAATTTCTACTTTTTTCACCCGGAGTTGATGCTGTTTTCTATTTCTATATGGTATGTCCATTTGGGTCAGATGGCACCTGAACGTGCATCTTGATGTCTGATAGTGTTGTCAGCTTTTTATCATCGGTGTTGCAGACTTATTTGTTTTGACTGTAATCCCTTTAAAACATACAATTCTGCCCTTCATCTCTCCAAATAAGCCTACTTCAACTCCCTGATCACCACACTATCCAACAATCCTAAATGAGTCTTTAACAAATTTCATATCCTCCTTAGTCTAAGAGTTCAGAGCCGTATTATTACACCGCCATAGGATTGCATTGAAACGCTCACTTTACGCATGTGGCTATGCCCACCATGCGTGAAGTGAGCACTTCATGTTCGGTTGGTACCCAGGGTCTGGAGGAGAGGAGACTCTCCTCCAGGCCCTGGGTACCATATTCCTGTAAAAAATAGAATTAAAATAAAAAATATGGATATACTCACTCTCTGGCGGCCCCCGGAGTTTTCCCACTCCTCAGCGAAGCTGCCGCCAAGTTCCGTTCCCAGGGATGCATTCTGAGAATCACCCCTGGCGGCCTTCCTTCAGTCCGGCACCGCAAAGCAGCTGCGGGGGGGCTTTCCGGCTAGGAGCAAATGCCGGCGGAGCCCCCGACGCAGCACAGAGCCCCGCTGCTGCCCCGACACCACCACCGCACCGCAGGGAAGCTGCATTGGGACAGCCACCGGATTTGTGAGTATATGGCCACCCCACAGAACACAGCCACCCCACAGAGCACAGCCACCCCACAGAGCACAGCCACCCCACAGAACACAGCCACCCCACAGAGCACCACTACCGCACCAGCCTGGACCACCAAACGACCCCAATGACCACTCCTCTACCTGTGCTGATCCGTTCGCTGGTAAGCTGAATTCAGACTGTAAAACGGACCCCGATTTGACACATTATTTTTTTTCCCAATTTTCCTTCTGAAAATTTGGGGTGCGTCTTATGGTCCGGTGCGTCTTATAGTCCGAAAAATACGGTATTTGTGACGTAAAATCTTTCAGACAATAATTTAACAGTTCTCAAGATTGTGTCACTATAAGCATTGTCTTTCTGTAAATGTATGACCAGCTATGCTTCTCTGTCATGGTCTGAATGCATACTGTATATTTCAATATGACCTCAGGGCTGATAATCTGGCCAATTAATTCAAAGAAAATATTGACCATATCTGATAGGAAATTTTCTCCCGATCCCCTAATATTATGCATACTCTTCCCTCTTGCACTGTACCTAGCTCACATTCTGTGTTTGAGCCTGTAATGGAAGAATTTATTAGGCTCCTCGCATCTTCTTGCCTTATGACCTGCACCAGTGACCCTATTCCTTCACATCTCTTCCAGTCCCTCTTTCCAGCTGTCATCACTCACATAGCTAAAAGATTTAATCTCTCTCATCTGGTATCTTCCCTACTCCTTCAAACACACCAGCATGCATCCATTACTTAATAAACAATTCCTCAACCAGAATTGCACTGTTACTACTACAGAGCTGTCTCCAATTTTCCCTTCATCTCTAAACGCTTGGTCCACTCACTTCTGATCCGCTATCTCTCTGATCACTCTTTCTTCACCCTTTACAATCCGGTTTCTGTTCTTTGCACTCTACTGAAACTGCCCTCACTATAGTCTCTAATGATCTACTAACAACTAAAGGGTATGCCACACTAAACGAGATCGCAAACGAGGTCACTAACGAGATCACTAAAACGTCACTATTTTGCAATCTCGTTTGCGACCTCGTTGTGTGTGGCATGTAGCAACGATGTGGCCCCTGCTGTGATGTCGCTGATCGTTCACTAGAGTTCTGGACCGTTTTTTGATCGTTGGCGTCCCGCTGGTGAGCCTATATCGCTGTGTTTGGCACCTTTTGCGAACGACGAGTGTTTGTGACGCATATGACGGCGGGACTAGGGTTTTTTAGCGTCACGGAGTGGATCGCAATATCTGTAAGTTCTCTTTTGCGTCACAGAGAGGATCGCAGAAGTTGCAAAGCAGGCTAGCAGGACGCAGAGAGCAGGAGCGATGCTGAAAATTCCTATGAATCAGAAGCGCTCAGTACATGCTAATGACATCCTAACGACCGCCAAAGTCGTTAAAGAGATCGCTGACCGCTGATGAGTTGTTTATGAGATCTCCTGTTTGGCAGCTACTAGCGACCTAAAAGAGATCACACCAACGATTGCGTCGTTATCGTGATCGCTAACGAGATCACTAAGTGTGGCAGTACCTTAAGTCTAATGGTCAGTACTCCCTGCTGATTCTCCTTTATCTTTCTCTGCAGCATTCGACACTGTGGATCACCAGCTCCTCCTCACTAGGCTCCGCTCTATTGGGCTCAAAGATACCATTCTCTCCTGGTTCTCCTCCTATCTCTCTGACCGCTACTTCACTGTATCTTTTGCTGGCTACTTTTCCCCTCACTGTCAGGGTTCCTCAGGGTTCAGTCCTAGGCCCCCTCCTCTTCTCCTTGTACACTGCCCCTTTTGAACAAACCATCAGTAGATTGGGATTTCAGTACCATCTTTATGCTGATGACACCCACTAACATACATCGTCTCCTGACATCACCCTTGCATTACTACAAACTACCAGTGATTGTCTTACCGAAATCTCTAACATTATGTCCTCCCTCTATCTAAAACTGAATCTCTCAAAAACTGAACTCCTTGTGTTTCCTCCCTCCACTAACCTACTTATGCCTGATATTGCCATTTCCATGTGTGGTTTTACCATTACACCCCTGCAGCATGCTCGCTGTGTTGGTGTCATATTTGATTCAGATCTTTCCTTCAATCCCCACATTCGATCACTCACTCATGTCACCTACACCTCAAAAACATCTCTATAATTCAACCTGTAACAATTATGTGGGTACTACGGAATCTGATAGCGTGGGATAAAACCAGTCTGAGAACAAAGCTGCAGCAAAAAGGTGTATTTGACAAAATAGAAAAGCAAACAGAACTACCACAGATATTCCTGCAATTGAAACGAGTTGCTCAGCACAATGTAGTAAATCACAGCAAACTGGATAGCGGGACGCGACCGCTGATACAAACCAGTTCAGCAAGGATATGATGCAGGAGTGCGCGAAAAACTTAATGAGGAAGTCCAGTAAAGATATTAGTGCAAATACACATAGTACTTAAACGTGGAAGTCCAGCAAGGATATTAGTGGGAATGCACACAGTACTTAAACGTGATTATCCAGCAAGGGGGAAGTGATAATGCACACAGCACTTAAATGAGGTAGTCCAGCAATAACTTGATCATATGTGCATACGGCACTTGCTTGTAGAAGTCCAGTAGTAAGTAGATGAAGCATAGACAGGGGAAGGGCTCTAAAGGTACCTTTAAGTGCTGACAAGTCCCGCACCACAGCCAGACAGACACAGTCCAGAAGATATGAGGAAGGTAACACTTCTTACTGACTGCAGTAGTTTCAGATGGGAGAGGCAGCACCCAAGTATTCCGGTCAATAGGCAACCCCGGTCAGGATCCAGGAGCACACAGAAGATGGATGGCAGCTGAACGAGGCGAAGGCAGATCACAGAGTAATGAGCATCAGTAGCAAGGAGTTTACCAGCAACAGGCAGAAGCTCAGGAGCCAACAGCACAAAATACTCAGGAAAGGAGGAACACATGACCTGGACTTAAATAACAGGACAGACAGGAAGTTCCATGACAGGGCGAGATACAAGACTCCATCTTGGATAAGGGCAAACAGGCTCAAAGGGAAATCCGGAATCCTTACACAACCTTTTCTTACCTTTGACTCTGCAAAAACTCTTACTGTCGCTCTTATTCATTCTCTCCTGGACTAGTGCAACTTTCTACTGATCGGTCTCCCTCTCACTAAACTTTCCCCCTCCAATCCAGCCTGAATGCAGCTGCCGGGATCATATTCCTCTCCAACCGCTACACCGATGCCTCTACCCTGTGCCAGTCATTGCACTGGTTGCCCATCCGCTACAGAATCCAATATTATGAAAACCGATATGCGGCCAAATAATATATAAGGACACTTCCAATACATAAGAAGACCCAAAAAGAGGGTATCTACAAAAGCCCAGGTAAAGAAAAGTAGCAAACTTTATTGAAAAACATAAGTGGACATACATGATAAAAACAGTAAAAATCAATAAGGGGCAGTAGAACAACAGAGATCCTGTCTGCCCAAGACCTTTTAAATAATAATGCTATGTGAAAAATATGTAAATTTATGCACAGTACAACAGTATATAACAAAGTAAATGTAAACTAACGTTTAGCCAGCAGTGGAAGTAAAGATTGGTATACGTATTAATAGTGACCTCTAATGGCCAAAACAGGTAACTAGTGGTACATGATTAGACATAGCATTAGATTAAACTTCATAATTAGATACCTGTAAGCAGTGCTGCCACCAGGAATTTCAGGGCCCCATACTGGCAAAATTTTGGGGCCCCCTTTAGACTCTGCCCAGGTTTCACCACAGCTCCACCTCTCAAACCTTCCACAGTCCCACTGCCCACTTTCAGAAAAACTTCACTTCTTACATCACTTCCTCACCAATTAGACATTAACAGTTCCCATTGAATTTCATATCACACACAAAGCTATCAGTTTTTGTTCAGCCTTTTTTCAACCTGCCATCACGACAAGGTAGACTCATTTGGCCGGGCCCTACTGTTCTCTAACCTATTAAACACTTCTTAAAATATCCAATACTTTTTTTAGGTATAGTATATTTTTATTTATTTTTTAAAGAGATTGTGTCACATACATTTTTTAAAATGACTAATAATACCACATTCTATGAACAAATACCGTCACACCACAGCCGGACCACATACTACCACCACATAGTGACCATATAATACCACATACAAAGCACAAATACCTCTACACCATGGCTGGACCACATATTACCACCACATAGTGACCAAATACTACCACATACAAGTGAGAAATATCGTCACACCATAACCAGACCACATATTACCACTACATGCTGACCAAATAATACCACATACAAGGACAAATACTGTCACACCATGAACAGATCACATATTACCACCACATAGTGACTGAATAATACTACATACAAGGAACAAATACCACCACATCATGACCAGACCACATATTACCACCACATAGTGGGATCACCAGTGACAATATACACAAGAGCTCTGTACAGTATATGATATCAATGTACACATAATACAGTGATCACCAGTGACATCATACACAGGAGCTCTGCATATAGTATACAGTGTATAGTGTAAGTGTACAGGTAATACACTGACTCACGGGTGACTGCATTGCCAAGTTTTTATCACTAAGGTTCAGATACGGCTTTACTTGAGATTTAGCACAATTTTGTTTCAAAGCACAAAATTAAAGGAATAGTACGATTGCGCACACTTTTGTATATTTTAACATACAAAGGTTAAGTACATTTAAAGATTAAATACATATAATGATTAAGTACATATAAAGATTAAGTACATATATTCACATCATCACCAAGTAGCTTTTAAACATCATCCGTCTGGAATATCAGAGAAGCATTCACCAAGACAGAGAACCCCTGGGAAATTCACAACACTGCATGGGCATCTCCACTTATGAAGGTATCACAATACTGTACACGTATAAGTACAGGTACTCAACTTTCTGCTTCTGTTTTAGTCATGTTTCTGTGGCCTTATATAGGGTTTTACACGATGTAACTCTGGTTTCAGCATCGCCCTCTAGTGGTCAGCCTTTGGGAGTAAGATGAATCAGAGGTACCAGGCAAAACATCAGACAATGGGAAATAAACCCACACAATTCAAAAGCTCCCAAGATAAAATAAGTCCACAGTACACATAAATAAACCTCCATGTTTTATAGTAACAAACAACAAACATAGAAAAACATAGAACTATTTGCGATGTAAAAGCTTTCAGACAATAATTAAATCGTTCTCAAGATTGTGTCACTATGAACATTGTCTGTCTGTAAATGTATGACCAGCTATGCCACTCTGTCACGGTCTGAATGCATTCTGTATATTTCAATATGGACTCAAAATATCCATTTTTATATTCACACTACAGTGATGTCTCCAGTTGAAGTAATTCATCTTTGCTTTTCTTCCTCATCCAGTGCAGACCGCCATCACTTCTTCAAGCCATGACTCATCCCTGCAGAAAATAACAATTATCTAGAGCATATTCCCCAACTTCTAAACTTCGCAGCTGAATACAGACATGCACCCACCATTAATATATAATTAGTTATTCTGCAACCCTCCATTCCAAATATAAATTGTAATGTGCCCCCAATAACTATAAATTGCCACTTTCTCCATCCAATAAATATTAATAATTTATAATTAATATAATAAATTAGCACCTTTACTCTTTCCGCAATTCAATACTAGTCACTGCGTCCTCAACGCACCCCTGCTATGTACCTCCTGTTCCCCGATTCATTATATTTACATGCCCCCCTCCACCCCAATTCATTATGTCATGTCCTATCTCTCTTCCACCCCCACCGACAATTTATCATCATTTACTCCCCCACCTTCAATTATTTTCTGTCCCCCATTCAATTCATTTGCTGTCCCCACCCTCAGTTCATCATTATTGTCCTCCCTCACCTCAATACATCATTCACTGTTGCCTGTCCCCCACCCCAATTCATCATTATTGTGCTACCCCAGCTCAATACATCATCATTCACTGTCCCCTGTCCCGCATCCCCAATTCATCATTATTGTTCTCCCCCACCTCAACACATATTCACTGTCCCCTGTCCCATACTCTCAATTCTTCATCCTCCTCCTAGACCATTTCATTCATTTTATATAAAAAAAAATTTCATACTTACCTCTCACGATCCCCTGCAGGCATAGCTTGCTCCACTTCTGGAGAGTCAAAAACATGAGGAAAGAATCTCCAGCTCGGAAATCGATAAAAAGTATTTATCAGATTATCTTATTCATGGAGATTCTTTCCTCATGTTTTTGCCTCAGCCAACAACTCTGATCAAGGCGGCTCCGTGTGTGTGAAGGTCGTGGACTGCTACAGAGACTGGTGAGCTGACCTTATCCCCTTTTCCTTTTCCCTTTACTTCTGGAGAGTGGCACACGTACATGTCGGCGCTTTCACGATGATGTCATCACGTACATGCCTGCTTAGGGGCGGACATATAATTGCTGCAACCTGTATGGCCAAACGGGCCCAAGAGGTAAGGGGGCCCATTTATAATTCCAAATCAGGTGCAATTTTTGCATTTTTAGGAGATCTTGGGCTGCAAAAGGCACCTATATTGTTCTTGCACAGGGGCCCTTTTCTGTCTGTGTCCGCCAGTGCAAGAGGTCACTATTACTACGTATACCTAGCTTTACTTCCACTTCTGGTTAAACTTAGGTTTACATTTACCCCATTTCTTCATCAAGTTGTGGATTGCCAGCAGAACCATCACTCCTCTTGGTATCTGTTGAATTATTTGCTACTCTGTCATGTCAGATATTGTCTGCACGTGTCCCCTCTGTTATGTAAAGTGCTGCGGAATATGTTGGCGCCATTAAAATAAAAACCGAACAGAGTAACAATGAGAGTCTGAACAAAAAGAGCAGCTATCAATTATGTCGCTAAAAAAAAAAATGATAACCGAAAAATAAATAATCACAGAAATTGGTAAAATGTACATGTACTGCATATATGAGAAGTAACCGGGTGTCACAAACAAGCAAAATAAATAATAAAGTGGCTAAAAACACTGAATGACTCAAGAAAAACCTACAAAAAAAGTGCCAAGATGATATTATAAGGCCGGGATCACACATGCGAGTAAGTCGTCCGACACTCGCATGTGAAATCCCAGCTCTGGCGCCGGCACTCGGGAGTGGAGCGGGCGGCTGCATAGAACTACATGCAGCCGCTGTCATGGGTGTATCGCCACGAGGATCGTCGCGATTACACACTCTGACTTCTCACAGCTGAGTTGCTGTTTCTTTGTGTTTGGTAATGAGGGAGTTAATTTTACCTAGCTCTTTGCTAAGACTAGGTCCAGCCTCGCCCGGCTGCTTTTGATTATGTTCTAATTAGATTCCTTCATATACCTGCCAGTCTGCTTGTTAGATGCCGGTGAAAGCATTCATGTAGTCTAGCAGACTGGATCGGTTCTGAGAATACTTAAGCTAAGAGCTCCTTAGTTGTTTTTACTCTTACAGTTTATAGTTTATCTCTGAGACCTTAGGTGTTCCTACTGTGTGTGAGTGTTGTATGTAAGACTTTATTTACTTTATTTCTTGTCTTTCTTGTATGTCTTTCTGTTCATTAACCGTTACCTGTTCATTCCCTTTGGTGGTAATCAGGGTCCTTCTTAGGACTAGATTACAGTTGGCAGGGATTGATAGGAGACAGGGTTTACGCTGGTGGCCTGGACCTCTGTACCTTTAACAGTACCTCCAGGTAGAGGGATTAGTTAGGACCCCAGTTTAGGGTCAGCATAGACCCCGGTCACCCTCTAGCCGGAGACGGTGTATAACGGATTCCGTATTGACCCACTGGACATTGTCAGGTAATTCTATGTTATCATATATCTATGCGCATGTTATATAGGATGTTGCCCTTTTGATATAGATTACTGACATCACATATATATATATCTGCTATACAGCGTGACATTTTCACCGGCCATACTAAAGATTCTCCCCAGCTGTCATGGATTCAGTAGCCCAGCTGGCCCGGCAGTTGCAGGGGTTGTCCATGGAATTTGCAGACATTAAGTCCAAGGTTTTGTCCCCCCCGGAGCAAACCAGATCTGAACCTAAGGTTGCTCTCCCGGACAGGTTCACTGGTGGGCGGGACAAATTTTTTACTTTCCGGGAGGCATGTAAATTGTACTTTCGGCTGCGGCCTCGGTCATCTGGGAGTGAAGAGCAGAGGGTGGGAATTGTTATCTCGCTCTTACAAGGGGACCCTCAATCTTGGGCGTTCTCTATTCCTCCAGGCTCCCCAGATCTCCAGTCAGTGGATCGATTTTTTACTGCCTTGGGTCTGGTATATGATGATCCGGATCGAGTTTCCCTTGCTGAAACAAAGTTACGTAAAATACGGCAAGGAAATCGTCCAGCGGAGGAATATCCTTCTGAGTTCCGTAGATGGGCAACAGATACTCAGTGGAATGACCCAGCTCTTAGGAGCCAGTTTTGTCAAGGGTTATCTGACAAATTAAAAGATGTGTTGGCTCAGTATGATTCTCTTCCATCACTGGAGGCTGCTATGGCCCTCGCTATTCGCATTGATAGACGAATTCGGGGAAGACGCGAGGTAACTCCGCCTCCTGTGATGACTCCACCTACTACTAAAGTCCCTTATACTGAGGTTCCCCTGGTCTGTTCTGAGGAACCCATGCAGTTGGGAGGGACATCTTTTTGTAGGAGGGAATCGGCGGTGCGCCGCAAGACTAGAAGGTGTTTCTTTTGCGGGAGAGAGGGACATTTTGTTGGGGGGTGTCCATCCCGGGCCTCTTTGAGCAAAGGAGTTAACCTGGGAGTGTGTATTTCGTCCCCAAATCCCTCTCAGTTTCTCGTGCCTGCGGAGGTGGTGATTGGTACTAGAACTGAGAGGATTTCTGTTTTTCTTGATAGTGGGTCCGGGGCTAATCTGGTGGACGCTCGGTTTGCCCAGGTGCATGGTATGCAACTGAGTGTATTGGCCAAACCGGTCCCTATACTCTCTATTGATTCTAGACCTCTCGGTCAAGGTAGCTTGGTACAAGCTGTTCATAACATAGATCTTCGAGTAGGGGCAATACATAAAGAACAATTGTCTTGTTATGTGTTGGAGGGTCTACCTACTCCTATTGTGTTGGGACTTCCTTGGTTGGCTAAACATAACCCAGTGATTGATTGGCAATCCAGAAAGATAAGCCAGTGGGGTGAATTTTGCAGGAATAACTGCATGAGCACGGTCATCGGTGCGGTTGTGCCTAGGACTTTGTCTCCTTTTCTGGAGGACTTTGGGGAGATGTTCTCAGAGGAGGGGTGTAAAGAATTACCTCCTCATCGCGCATATGACTGCTCAATAAAGTTGCTTCCTGATGCCTTATCTCGTACTTTCCCAGGGGCCGGGAAGACGGATGATCCGGTTCCTATTCCTCAGGAGGGAGTTGTAGTGTCAGCTGTATGCTCTGAGCTTGAGGGGGAGGTATTGGGGGCTCAGGGGGACGCCCCTGTGGGACTTCCAGGGAGACTGATAGTTCCAGATCGGTTAAGACTGAAGGTTACGGGGAACCGTTACAAACGGATGGCTGATAGGGGGAGAGTTTTTGGTCTAGATCTGAAGGTGAACGATCTGGTTTGGTTGTCTACCAGGAATATAAAACTTAAAGTTTCCTCCTGGAGGTTGGGTCCCAGATTCATCGGGCCGTACAGGATCAGTTCCATAATTAATCCGGTGGCATTTCGTCTGGACCTCCCTCCTACGTTTAAAATTCATAATGTGTTTCACAAGTCATTACTTAAAAAGTATGTGGCACCAGTCATACCGTCACCTCTACCTCCTCCTTCAGTGGTGGTCAATGATAACGTGGAATTTCATGGGTCGAAAATCATTGACTCACGTCTCAGTCGCCGATCCCTTCAGTACTTGGTTCATTGGAGGGGGTATGGTCCTGAGGAGAGGACGTGGGTCCCTGCGTCTGATGTTAACGCAGATCGATTGGTTCGGACCTTTCACACAACTCACCCGGGCAGACCTGGCCCTAAGGGTCCGGAGTCCCCTCGTAGAGGGGGGGGGTACTGTCATGGGTGTATCGCCACGAGGATCGTCGCGATTACACACTCTGACTTCTCACAGCTGAGTTGCTGTTTCTTTGTGTTTGGTAATGAGGGAGTTAATTTTACCTAGCTCTTTGCTAAGACTAGGTCCAGCCTCGCCCGGCTGCTTTTGATTATGTTCTAATTAGATTCCTTCATATACCTGCCAGTCTGCTTGTTAGATGCCGGTGAAAGCATTCATGTAGTCTAGCAGACTGGATCGGTTCTGAGAACCAAGAGCTCCTTAGTTGTTTTTACTCTTACAGCTTATAGTTTATCTCTGAGACCTTAGGTGTTCCTACTGTGTGTGAGTGTTGTATGTAAGACTTTATTTACTTTATTTCTTGTCTTTCTTGTATGTCTTTCTGTTCATTAACCGTTACCTGTTCATTCCCTTTGGTGGTAATCAGGGTCCTTCTTAGGACTAGATTACAGTTGGCAGGGATTGATAGGAGACAGGGTTTACGCTGGTGGCCTGGACCTCTGTACCTTTAACAGTACCTCCAGGTAGAGGGATTAGTTAGGACCCCAGTTTAGGGTCAGCATAGACCCCGGTCACCCTCTAGCCGGAGACGGTGTATAACGGATTCCGTATTGACCCACTGGACATTGTCAGGTAATTCTATGTTATCATATATCTATGCGCATGTTATATAGGATGTTGCCCTTTTGATATAGATTACTGACATTACATATATATATATCTGCTATACAGCGTGACAGCCGCGCGCTCCACTCCTGAGTGCCGGCGCCAGAGCTGGGATTTCACATGCGAGTGTCGGACGACTTACTCGCATGTGTGATCCCGGCCTAAAAGTGTATTTATTATAACAAAATGGAAGATAAGTATTGATAATACAGGAAAGACTAGAGGGCGAAAAACTCAGCAGGACGAGATTGAAAAGCATGGTTGAAAAGCAATGTCTGACTTTCATTTGTTCATTTTCATAGATTTTTGATTTATTATTACTTTTGTCAGATTCAAGTTATTTCTGTGACCATTGTGGGTTTTTCTGTCATTAAACGAGGGATACCAACAATTTTGACCACGTGTGTATATATATATATATATATGAGTGCTCAGATAACTTTGACCAAGGGTCAGACCTTAATTAGCCTGTTAGGGTTATGGCTTGTTCACAATCATCATTAGAAAAGGTTGCATGATTTCCCAGCTTTATGAAAACCCAGCCTCCTCTGACCTTGTGCCAAAACACAGCAGCCATGGGCCGTTCTAAGCAGCTGCCTAGCACTCTGAAAATGTACATGATGGAGGCCCACAAAGCAGGAGAAGGCTATAAAAAGATAGCAAAGCTTCAATTGATTAAATTGGAGTTAATACATATAAGAGACTCTACAAAAATACTCCCATAGAAAGCATTTATGTTTCAATAAATTTTTATTTCAACAAAAAGTATGACAAAAAGGAATATAAAAGCAATTAAAAAGGAGATGTACTGCAGAATATAACGACTGGAATATAAGCAGAATAAATCCATTTACGTGAAATGTTCAATACATTATACATGTGGAGAGCAGACACATGCATATAAAACTATACAATATCGCCACCATGTGGTGTTTAGGAGGTATAAGTCTCAAAACAAAGAAGATACACACAGGTGCTTCTCACAAAATTAGAATATCATCAAAAAGTTAATTTATTTCAGTTCTTCAATACAAAAAGTGAAACTCAAATTATATAGAATCATTACAGAGTGATCTATTTCAAGTGTTTATTTCTGTTAATGTTGATGATTATGGCTTACAGCCAATGAAAACCCAAAAGTCATTATCTCAGTAAATTAGAATACTTTATAACACCAGCTTGAAAAATGATTTTAAAATCTGAAATGTTGGCCTACTGAAATGTATGTTCAGTAAATGCACTAAATACTTTGTCGGGGCTCCTTCTGCATCAATTTCTATATCAATGCAACGTGGCGTGGAGGTGATCAGTCTGTGGCACTGCTGAGGTGTTATGGAAGCCCAGGTTGCTTTTATACCAGCCTTCAGCTCGTCTGCATTGTTGGGTCTGATGTCTCTCATATTCCTCTTGACAATACCCTATAGATTCTCTATGGGGTTATGGTCAGGCGAGTTTGCTGGTCAATCAAGCACAGTGATACTGTTATTTTTAAACCAGGTATTGTAAGGTTCTATGTATATATTCCTGAAACTCAGTTTGTTCGTCAGCCATTTTACTTTCTGTCTTGCTGCAGCTATCTTGCCCTCAGTCAAAATGGAGTTTCCAGCTTGCATGTTCCCGCCCTGATTCTCTCCTTTGCTTCTTAAGCAGCCACAGCTGAGCAATCAGTGCTTCAGAATCTAGCCTGCAGTGAACCTGTGACTTGACTCCTGTAAGCCTTGGACCTTGTACTCCAGCTATTCCTACTGAGGAACTCTGAAGCACTTGTGGACTCTGAACCCTGCTCTTTGAAAGACCCACGTTTGCATGGACTTACGGTAACAGAGAAGAAGATCCTGAATCTGTATTGGAGAGTGATTGCTGAGCTTGGATTACTCTGGCCTGCTGTGTCTCCTGTTTCTGTGTCTGCAAACTGTGTGACTATTTCTGCCAACTTGTATGAAGTAATACAGGACTTTTCTATATCAAACCTGTGACTCCTGTGTTTTCATCGCACCCAAGCACAAGACGCTATATGAACTGTACTACATACATTACAAGATTCTGAAGCCAAAACGTTAGTGTCTGCTGGGTCTGGAAGGCTGTGTCTGCTGTACTGTGATATCAGACGTCCGGTTGTACTCTCTGTGATGACAGTGGTTGTGACTTCTCACAACCATTCCAGGTGAGCAATTCCCTTAAGTTTTTTCTTTTTGCAGTGTTACCACAGGTAAACACTATTGTTTTTTTTTTTTTTCCTTTCTTTTCTCTTTTTTGTCTGCTGTAACTCTGGATATCAGATGTCTGGTTGAAACTTTCTGTGATGATAGTGGTTGTGACTTCTCACAACCATTCCAGGTGAGCAGTTCCCTTAATTTTTTTTTTCTCTCTGCAGTGTTGCCACAGGTGAACACTATTGTTTTTTTTTCTCTCCTCTTCTTCCAGTAATCCTGTCTTAAAAGATCTGGAAAATGGAGGCCCGCATAAAGGAACTTTGCGGAGTGACTGATAATATCCTTGCAGATTTGCAGAATATAAAGACCCGTTTTACAAATCTACAGGACCTCAATAATCACAATTTGCAAGTGGTTGGACAGACTACCCAGGATGTTGTGAATGGGTTTGAGATGAGTTCTGAGCAGAGGCTCCCTCTGGTGGTTACAAGCGGTACTAGTGAGGATTGGGAATCAGGTGTTACTGATTGGTCTTATTTAAGGGAATCATTTTCCCATCAGGGTTGCCGGTGATCAATTGTTCTGGTCTGAATCCTTCTTTCCAGTTTCCCTTGTAGCCTGCTGTGTCGTGTCTGCATCTCCTGCTATCAGATAAGACAATTTCTTATTTTGTGTTTTTGCTATATTTTTGCATTTGGTCCTGCACTTCTGTGGGGGCCTTCTGGGTCCCCTCCGGGGCTTCTGCCCTCTCAGTTTAGTCCAGCCACTGTGTTTTGTACTTTTGCTTTTTCCAGTTTTTTCAGTGGCTGCTGTTTTTGTTACACCAGAGAACTAATTTAGGTGGTAGAGGTCGTGTGATCTCAGGTGATTTTGAAATTAGTAGAGTTGGTTTTTTTTAGCTTTCCTATTTCTATCTTTAGGTGTAGTTAGTTTCTCAGGCTGTGACGAGGCGTCTAGGACCATCGTAGGAACGCTCCACGGCTGCCTCTAGTTGGTGTGGTTAGTCAGGGTACTGCAATCCCATAGATTCCAACTGCTCTGGTGTATTTCCTTTTTTACCTGCACTCCTCAGCTACCGAAACATAACAGTATCACCGGCCATAAAAATTGTATGGTACTCACAGAAGGGAAAAAATATTTTGAAGGAAGAAAAGTTGTCAGAGATATTTTTCTGTTTGTTGCATTTTTTTTTTTTTTTTTCCCTCTGTATCTCTGGGTGCTGGGGAGGATCTTTTCTCCCAATGGAGTTTGCACAGTTGTCTGGCCGTGTGGATCAGCTTGCCACTGAGGTTCAGAGTATTGCTGCATATCTTGCTGGGTTGCCTGTTGTGGAACCTAGGATCCCCATGCCAGATTTGTTTTTAGGGGATCGAGCTAAGTTTCAGAATTTCAAAAATAACTGTAAATTGTTTTTTGCCTTAAAATCTAAGTCCTCAGGAAACGCAGCGCAGCAGGTTCAAATTGTCATCTCTCTCCTGCGCGGCGATCCTCAGGATTGGGCTTTTTCCCTGACACCTGGGGATCCTGTTTTGAGTGATGTTGATGCATTTTTTCAGGCTTTGGGGTTATTGTACGATGAGCCTAATGTCACTGATCAAGCTGAAAAAGCCTTGTTGGCATTAAATCAGGGGCTTGATGACGCTGAGTTATACTGTCAGAGATTCCGTAGGTGGGCAGTCCTGACCAAATGGAATGACGACGCTTTGGCAGCTCTTTTTCGGAAGGGTCTGTCGGATAATGTAAAGGATGTTATGGTGGGATTCCCTGTCCCCTCTGGTCTCAATGATTCTATGTCATTAGCGATTCAAATTGACAGACGTTTGCGTGAGCGGAGAAGTATGCGTGGAGTGGTGTTGCCTTGTGAGCCAGCTGCTGAGCCCATGCAGTGTGATGGAGTGGTGTCTGGGGCACAGCGTCATGAGTTTCGAAAGCGCAATGGGTTATGTTTCTACTGTGGTGATGCCTCTCATGCTATTTCAGTCTGCCCTAAGCGGGGAAGACGTTTTGCACGCTCAGTTATCTTGGGTAGTGTTCAGACTAAGTTTTTATTAACTGTCACTCTGATATGCTCTCTGTCCTCATTTTCTGCTCAGGCTTTCGTTGATTCTGGAGCAGCTATTAACCTGATGGATTATGATTTTGCTAAACGTTGTGGATTTCCCTTGATACCCCTACAGAAGTCTATTCCCCTACTGGGGATCGATTCTACCCCTTTGGCTGAGAATAAACCCCAGTTTTCTACTCAGGTGATAATGAGGGTTGAACCTGATCACCAGGAGTGCTGCAAATTTTTGGTTCTATATAATCTGCATGACATTATCGTGCTGGGTTTCCCTTGGTTACAGTCTCATAATCCTGTTTTGGATTGGAAATCTGTGTCTGTAACCAGTTGGGGCTGCCAATGTGTTAATACC